>LUCM01007664.1:0-135421 GCA_008360955.1 Fasciolopsis buskii
CCACAGCTTCAACCGCTTCGTCTCTTGAAGTGTGAAGAAAATATCTTGAAGAGACATTTGGCGCAGTCAGTTGAATTACTCTACTCGAATCCTGAATTCATGTTTCACTCACGCAGCAGACATCAATCGAAAGTGAGTCTGCTGTCAGAGTCAACCACGCCTGTTGGCCAGCCTGCATTAAAGTGCATACTTTGAAGGAACCGCGATTTAGAGGCTGACAATGCTTAAGAAAATGTGAGCCAGCAGACTGAAAATAACTTACTACACTATTGAACATTGAGCCGTTGCGAGTATCAAGCGTGTTATCAGTGGCAACATTATGGGCAAGCAGACCGGGCAAAGCGACTAGGTTGGAGACAGAAGAGACAAGTTGAATAAAAGAGAGGGAGTTTCTCTCTTGTTTACTGTTAAATCTAAAAGTAACGGTGATCAGTTTCATACTCAGGTTAAATAATCGTAAATGCTCGATTATTTTGAAATTTTAAATTTCTTGTTTGATTGCAATTAAATTCCGAATTTTCTGTCAGTATATAGCCCGGGGAAGCACACTCCAATCAATTACGTTTAGTTCGATTATTCAGTTTCTGCATTCTTATGGTATGATTTGATTTTTTCTTACCATGTTTACATGCATGTCTATGTATGTATTTATGTATATATTTAATTAATGGATCCGGGATTTGAGAAGTCCTTTGACGTTCTTAAGTGTAATCACCTCTTCCGTCTTTTTTGCGTATGACCAAAGTAATCATCTATTATCGAGCTTTTCTTGTCATGACGACGTTTCACAATTTACATTTTTCCTTAGAAAATAATCAGCTGCGTAGCTCAAGGTAACCAGATGTTCGATTTGCCTTAGCCTTGGGTGTGCGCTTTTTGTTCCTGTTTAGTTGACCGGTTGTTTATCCCTTCTAGACATTTGCTTGTTTACAGCTCACGATACTTCTTGAAGCAGTTGTGTGCTTGTATGCTAACCTGGTGCTGGTTTTAACAAATGAGTTGCACGATTATAAAGAATCCCATACCGTATCTGTCGCCACTCAAGCTAATCTGGACCAGAATGGCCATCGCGTCAAACGGAAATGTGTAGTGATAACTTACCTCCCTGTTATTCTACGTTTTTCTCATGTCCGGCTAGTTCTGTTTGACTTCCCTTCCTACCAGTAATACTCCCACTGATGACGTGTTCAACGCTGGCAACGGTTATTTGTCAAATAGTATCATAATTGATTTCCCCTCTTCGAATTCGCATTTTCTTAAGCCTCTTCAACTTCAATCATGGCTCCTTTAATTCGCACGCTCATATAAACTGGCCAACAGGCGAACCTAGAACGGAACGATTGGTGGCTTCTGTGTCAGTGGAACGCTTAAACGGGATTCAAGCAGTTTGACTCAACTAACTCCTTCTGGTATACCATCAGGGTATTTCCTGCGCACTTCAGAAGGCGAAGCAGCTGTTACCGAGGCTTAACGTGGTATGGGAATAGTCTCAGGAGACAAGAATGAGTCCAGAATGAGTGGTCGGTTACATGATGTTAGACTTCAGGGATAAGTTGGCGTTCGGAGGGATAGTTGTATTAAGCACACCTTGTTTGCAGTCCAGATATGCACTCCAAAGGACTTGCTCTGAGAGGTACCAGGAAGAGTCTTGTAACGAACTTACCACTCTAGTTCGGATGAGCGAAGGCTCTAGTATTGTAGTGATAGCTGGCGATTTTCATGCACAAGTTAGAAAACTTGATCATGCTGCAGTAAGCTACCATTGATGTAATCCTGTCCAGATCTAGATCTTTTTGATCCACTTACTCAAAGTAGAATCACATGAGTTTAAGTGTGATTTTCGCTCCAGCTCAGTGGTCATCAACGTGGACTACAAGCCGGTTAGCCGTACAACACTTGTCGGATGCGAATGTTCGCACTAGTTTTGAACAAAAACCGTCACATGAGCTAGGATCTCCGTCGAGTAGTAGTGTAGGTATGCATTTAGATTATATCACACGGCTGATGCACTTGGCGACAGGTTTCGCCTGCGGTCTTAGTTCCCATGCCTATCAGAGTCTTGGTTTTTCAAAAGTCGTCTCGTCTAATGGAGCGAAATGGTCAGCTGTCAAACACTAAAGGAATTAATAGGATACAAAGTGGATTTAGCGTCTATCGCCGAAAGGGTCAGAGGTTCGAATCCTGGATCTCTCCTGTGGTAGACCGCAACCCGCTGTCGTTCGGCTGGTTACCACTGCCAACCTAATGTGCCCCTATATGTGGTTCTATGCTACTCCAGGTTTCAAGGTCAAGGTTACCAGTCTCATCCCCCGTGTAGTAAACGAGACTTGTATCATCCACTGCACTCATGCTTCAGGCATACCATAAAAAAAGTAACGGAAGGCCTTTTGGGGGGAGGAGGTCGTGAAATGTTTGGCAAAATATCCGAAGAATTGGGAGCAGCATCTGCTTCAGATACTGGTCAAATGTGGTTGTAACTCATGCACGGTAACGGTGAATGTCAAACGTCTGTGAGAGACACCGTATGTGATGGTGGTAGACGGCAGTTCGCAGTCGCCCGGTTCTTTACCACATCTAACCTATTGAGGTCATGTGTTCTATACTGCTCCAGGTTACAGGATCGCTCTCGCCAGTTCCCTGTTGTCTTGTGTAGTGAGTCCTAGTGGCTCCTTCTACTGTACTGATGCATGATGCATGTATTAAAAGTTAGAGAACCTATTCGTGGCAAACATTAAAGGGTTGATCATGTGACCAAATGCTTCAAGGAGCATTTTAGCTGCCTGCACACCGATGTAGTCAGTAGCTGCGAATGCTTGGGAGGTATCGCTCGAAACCCGATCAAAAGTCAAGGTAGAATCGAGCATCCGATTACTAAAAAGTGGGCATCTGCTGATCCTGACGAAATTCCTCCACTTCTTTTCAAACTGGATGATGATTTGACAAATCATTTGTTACCCTGCTGCATGTGATTTGGAGCGAGGAGCGAGTTACATTGTCATGGCGCCACTCACTGATTGTACCCATCTGCAAGTAAGGAGTACGCAATAAATGTAGTAATCATCGGGAAATCAGTTTAGTTCGGGTAACTTTCAAGGTATCTGCCTCCAGAATGTTTTTAGGTTTGTGGGATTAGCACTCATACATCCGAGGCTCGAGCGGGACACGATGGGCTAAATTGCCTGCGTTGCCGACCTGATATTTCGTGGAATCCGTGTGTACTGATCCGTTTTGGGCCTGGTTCTGTTGTACGATTGCGGGACATGCGGTTTGGGTCCTGATATTATTCGTCGCTCGGAAGTTTTCTGCGACCATCTTTAATATATGTTAAGATGGTCATGTAAGCAATGCTGTTGAGAACTGGTTCTAAGAACATTCACTGCATATTCAGCTTAGTGGGTTTCGTTGGTTAGAGGACGTGTTACCTATGGAGAACGCTTGTCTTCCGTACCGTGCCCTGTTTCCACTTTTCCTTCGGAATGGAAGAAGCCACATAGATGCCCGTAGATGACGAGATAGAGGAGGATGGTTACGCACGTCGAATTTAAGTAAGGTAGGTAACTCACTTCTCTGTGTTTGGTTTCCAATGCATCTCTAAACCGTTCGGATGGACACACTAGAAACTTCGGGAACTTGAACGGTGGAGATCGTGTTGTAACTTTTTATCGGATCAGAATGACTAAAAACTTTGCGGTTGTACCATGGTACTGTGTATATCACATGTTGACTACTACGGGTCGCTTTTTTTAACTAATCCTGTAGGGCAACTTCCTGTCTACATTGTATGGTCATTCGTTCTGTTGTAACGAATAAAATGATGCCAAAGGCCTGCATCAGCAGGGTTTTGCTGTAATGAAATGGTGATGAATTATCAGTGTTCATTCGTGCTTCTCTTCAATCAGCCCATTGTTAGTTATGTCTTAACACATTCCACAAATTATTACATTTCATTTTTTCTGTGTTTGGATTGCGCTCATTCACAGCTGCCATTTTATTGAAATTACAGGTGACACAAGTTGAAGAACCTTCGAAATATGGTGTAGTCGTCTGTGAGCAGGAAACTGGTCGAGTTGATCGTTTTGTTGAGAAACCAATTGAATTTGTGGGCAATCGGATCAATGCGGGGATATATCTTCTGAATTGTTCAGTTGTGGATAAAATCCCGGTCAGTAGTTGTCCCGCAATTACCTGCACCTTTTTGGTGTTTTACTTCTTAAATTTCAAGCGCTGCCTCAGCCAATCATTTGTGATTAATATCTCATTGGGCTTTAGGCGAGCAAGCTGTCCACAGTAGGTTCATTGAATGGCGTCTTCTATACGTTCCTCTTGGAATCGTCTCGGTGAATGCAGTTCGTCGATGGAGGAAGGTTTCATCAATATTTTCATACCGATGTGCGATGTGATATTCAACATATGATAGGACATGGTTATTTTCAGAGTTCAGCTTGTAATTTCCACTAAATAGTGGTAAATGGTTTCTTACCAGGACGGTCATTTCTAAGATAGAGAACCCTTTTTACACCAAATGATGCACAGTGAAAGGAGTAAATCCCGTAGTCAAAAGATATCCCATAAAGCCGAGGTGTTTGGGAAAAATGAGAAAGATTGTAGATAGTTGAAAATAAAGAGAGATGAAGAGTGTCCCAGAGTCTTGCATTCTGGAGAAGACTGAAATAGAGTTCGACACTGGGACTCACTGAAGATATTTAGAAATGCATCAGAAACCAAACATTTGTCATTTTGCGGTGTATTCCATTCATGCATGCTGTCTCGAAATCCTATAACAAAACTCAATTGGTTTCATTGCCAGGGTGCATGTTCCTCGGACAGTTGCATCTGGCAGTAAATCTCGTTAAAATGTGAAAAACTTGCTGCTATCCGGTCGGTGTGAACAGATTTGCGAAGACTATCGGTATTTGAGCACCATTGTCTTAGTAGTATTCGTAAAATATGACGGGAATTTTCTGAGCGACTCAGGAAAGGGACTATTTAGTTCGTTTTAGGATTCGATATTTGGAAGAGACACGGAATCCAAATAAATTAAGGAAGTTGGGGTCATGTTACACAAGTACACAGGATGCCCGCCTCTCAGCGCATTGGTCTTCGAGACTATTAGTGACTGGGAGATCTGTCCAGGTGATCAGTCAGTCATACGCCCAAACGATGTGATGACCTTAATCAGTGGACTTTCCCGCGTAGGTCCAATTATATTATCGGGGTTAACGAAATTCCCCCGTGCGACGTTTGGCCAGAGTAGGTAATATGGATTAGTGGTGTTGCATCCGAAATCTTCTGCTGTATAGTCGTCTAAAGTAATACCTAGCAGTTGTTCCTTTAGTTTTTTTGTTCATTCTCTTTTCGAGTAGACGGTTTTGTGAGGTAGCAACGTAAACAAGGTGCGAAAAGTTTTCGGGAAGTAATAGAAGCATCGATGAACCCTGTAAAACGGCACAACTGTGCGCTAAGGTTTTTTATTGAATTCATGCCAGGTCCTGTGAACACATCGAAGAGTCCTCCGACTACACAACGATATCGATATCGTGCCTGATGCAGAGTGATGTTTTGATAATAAGGCAGGATGCTCAAACTTTGGATTGTTGTCGGAAGATTTCAGCCGCTCGTCAACGCATGGTAAATAATTGGTTAAAGTAGGTCATATAGATGATAAACAGTTGGACGATGATTTCTGATAATTCAGTCTCTCCTCCGTCTAATGGCTTGAGTATGCTAGCTCCTGTTCCCTGCAATCCCGTTCAGCTCCCGTGAACCTTCTAGTTCTTTTGGCAACGTTGATACGAACGTCCCTACCAATGCAACATAGCAAGGAATATTTAAAGCGAGTAAACCAAGAGACAAATTTCAGTAGTGTCATCCATTTGGAAAACCTTAATTTTGTAGTATTGTGTCTCATTGAACTGGCACGGACTGTTTTTCTTTTGAGGTCCATATCCGATACAACGTCAAGGTTTGGCTCACTAATAGACCATCGCTTTTTCGGGAACCTCAAAAGTTCTGATTGAAAGCGCACTGCTTGGACTCCTTTGGCTTAAATACTTCTCCGGAAATCGCTTCAGCTAGCTGATATGACCAAACCATTTCCACTGATCATAATGCTTGAACGACGCGGCTTGTTGACCACAAAATTGCCGAATCGAGAAATGGTGTTGTCAATCTTGAGAGTTAGTGCGCTGAGAAACACCACTTCTCGTGGTGAACCCGGTTGAAATACCAATGTGAGTTGCCGTTGTTCGTATACACCAGCCAGTGCTTTGATGTACACCAATCGGGCAGGTAGTGCAGAACTAAGAAAACCGAAGGTGGTGTAGTCACATACATAAATTCCTCCTAATCAAGCAAGTCTGAATCAAATTATTCATATTCATTTTTTGGTATCGACTGTCTAGCAAATCATTGTTAACCTAGTTTTCTCGGCATAGACGCGCGAGTATAGCGAACCTGTACGTAGCCTCTGTTTTCCATCTAAACTGATGTTTCGTCTTTTTTCGGTTCTTTTCTGCCTTTCCTGGTTCCGTTCTTGGATGATAACCTACACATCATCGTGGGTGATTTTGATCACGCCTCGACACTTTCCCTTACTATGTTTGATTTGACTGATGTATCAATTCCCCCAATTAGAGGTAACTTCACCCTAGATAGAATTATTACCAATCATCTCGAGTTATTCTGCCTTAAACTACGTGCTTTAATTTTAATTGGTGATCATTGTCTGCTACTTTTATACCCAAAGTTTATTCCCGGGCAGCTTTCCAATCTTTCAGGAAGTCCAACCAGATCGAAATACGTCTACGTTATTTTTCCGAGGAACGTCCTTCTTCTTCAAAGGTCTCTTTTCCTGGAAGTTCGTGGTTTTTTCGTATTTCTAAGAAGTGATGTCAACCTTTTTGTAGATACATTTCTCCTAATTTTTGGTATGTTGTTCCCTAGAAACACGTTTTTCTCTGTAACGGCCGTATTACTTTACCCACACTGAAGGCCTTAAGCAGACAGAACGAACAATTCTATAAATTATGGGATTCCCAGTAAGTCAGATTCCTTTCATCATTAATATCAAAGGAAGTAAAACGAATCGACTCGTCGTTTGCAAGCCAACTCCTGATCAGCTGCAGCCACAGGCGCTTCTAGTAAGGAATTCAGATTTTGTGTGGAAAGAAAAAGAATCCAGTAAGCCGTACCCCAGATGTAGGAAGTATCAACCCAGCGTTTATCTACCCATGTAATGACCATACCGTTTCACGATTCCCGGATGAATGCGCCAACGTAATACCTTTTTCTAAGGGAGAAGTGTTCAAACTACTCCGCTCGACCAAAATAACCACAGGCATTGGTCGTGATGGTGTCTTCACTTCTCCTAAATTACGGTGCGGCTTCACTAGCTGATGCATTTATTTCCATTCTTAATGCTTCCTTATGCAAACATTTCATTCCTGATTGTTGGAGACCAGTCACTATTGTGCCCATCCCAAAATCTAGTAATTCAAGTATTCCATCCAAACGTTTTCGTCCCATCACTCATACATCATGCGGTCATAGACTAACAGAACGTGGTATCCTGAGTCATCCAACTTCTGTTAGTGTGCCCGAAAACTCCCTTTAGTTTGTGTACAAGCCGAAAAGATCCACTTTGGATGCGGTGGGTTCCTTGGTTCATAGCATTACAAAATCCTTGGATGCATCCGCTAAGTCTCTCCGATGCGCTTTCTTAGACTTTCTCTGCATCCGACCCTACTCCACGGTCTTTACTACGCAGACTTGAACAGTTCGGCTGTCCAAATCGTCTCTTGGCCTGTTTATCAGACCACTTCGCCAACAGAACTCAACACACAAGATTGGAAAAAAACAAATCTACTTCATTGGTACATAATTTTGGAGTCCTTCAAGGAGCTGTTCTTTCTCCTTATTTGTTTTTAACATCAGTGACCTACTTACTAGTTCTCCTGGTCAATTATTCAGATATGGTAATGGTACTGCTCCGTCAGTCTGTATCTGGAACTGAAGATTTCCTGAACTTTTCCAACAACTTGTCTCTCACGCATGATTTTTTATTCTCTCTGGCTTGAATGTTAATTTGTCTAAATGTGTCGAATGTTTGTTTACTTTTTCTCGGTCTGCTTACCCGGCTGACCCTCCTTTCGTTAATACAGAACCACTCGGTAGGGTAGATTCCGTCAACTACTTAGGAATTACTATTGATGGAAACTTATAATGGTCCTCTCACATTTCCAATTGTGTAAAACAACCTTATAAGATCATCATTTTACATAAACAGACTGCGGCATTTCCAGATTAGGCAAAATACTATCGCAGTATTTGCTTACCAGTTGGATTTTCCTGCTCCCCCCTTTTGTTCCCTTGTCACTTTTTCTGGTCTACTAAAGAAAGAATTTCGAATCCCTTGTCGTGGTGTCTTTTATGTAACGCTGAAGAACTCCGCAACAAACTGTGTTACATGCATCTATCCGCGTGAGAAAAATTTGCACAAAATTCTCTCGAATCGGTCCCATCCTGTACACAATGACTTTTCTACATGTTCTTATACTAGAGCGCGTTCTACCTTTCTGTTCCATACCCTGTCGCATAAATATCTATCGAAACTGAACTGTTCCCTACCTAGCCCGAATTCTCACCAATCGAGAGCAAATCGTGACTGTTTTTCTGCACACAGTCCTTTGTGAAACTCAAATGTTTATTCTTCGCCACGCTTTTTCCCAAGGTTGTATTCTGATAAGGTGTCGAACGCATTCTGTTTTACTGAAGGACGGTCATCTATGTACACAAAAGTCCACTGTGATTCAGTGCACTACAAAGGAATGGATTTCGCGCAATGTCAGATACCCTACTGGGCTACACTACCAAAGACTGTGGACCCCTAGGAAATATCCTTGTGGTCTAAAATCTGCCGAAGAATGAAGGTGTAGTCACTTCAACGCCGACCGAGCCTGAAACGGGCTCCGTTCTTGTGTTTTTTCTCATTTACTTCGTATTAGATAAAGCGGTACTCCTAATCAGGTTAGATTCAATGCCTGTCAAACCAATCACTCTGTAGTTTGCACAGGACGGTCTATCGTGCTTCTCGTAAATCGGTGCAGTCTTCACTTCACAATCAGTTATCTGCCCCCTTTTCCTAGATTGACCCCAGGCTTGGGAACGCCGCTCTTTGGGTTTGAGAAGAATGCTAGTCATAAAATCATGCCAGTGTATTGTCTCGTGATGATGGAAAACGGAAAAGGTTGTAAAAATCATTCGCAGCATAAAAAGTGAGCCTAAGTTCCACTCTATTCTTATGTTCAGTAATCTAGATACATTCGTTGAATTTCGGGTGTTCATCCAAAGTCCCACGGCTAACGCCTAAGTGTGAAATAAAGCGAATGACTGAAAAACGGGAAAACTGTTTTCTATCCAAGTTAGGTTTAAAGTTCTCCTTGTTGAAGCCACACAGCTTCAAGTGATCAGAATAAATAATGTTCTCATGGGCATAGACTTCATTGGCGATTGTTTTATCGTACGTTTGTCCCGAGAAAGATTGCCAATGGTTATCGGGATTTTATTGAATTACATCAGTCACTCACGTTACGTTATTAACAGTATACCATTCCCAATAAACATTTGGCACAGCGACTTTCGATACATTCTTCGGATTGTTTTATTTTCATCTGGGCAGTTGTGGAGATTGCCTCACTATGATTACCTTATATTAGTAACTTAAATGTGGTTGCTATGTATCATTGATGTTTCTTTTTTATTCACTATCCTCGAACTCAGCTTCGACCGACTTCTATAGAAAAGGAAATCTTTCCGCAGATGGCAAAGGCGAAGGAATTATATTGTTTTACCTTACCCGGTAATTCTACAGTTTTCTTTGCACAGTATATCGTCTTTCGCTCCAAGTTTTTGGGTTTTATCGGTAAATTTCCCGTGCTCACTATCATTTCTTCTGGAGATTGTTTTATGACTGGAAAACAATAGATTTAGGGAAACAGTTAACTGACCTACTTGACATGTATCAAAATATACATGATTGAAATACATAGTCGTTGTAATGATCCCTCTAAACATATGATTGTCTTTCAAGTTAAAACACTAACATGGTAATTTATCCGGTCATAGATCGGCTACGTTTTCAATTGTTCTCTGGAGTACGTGCAACAGCCGGGTTTTACACTGTGCAAGCTTTGTATCAGATCGCCGAGCTTACTTCTGCTATCTGGGACATCCACGAGACTAACTTATCCTTTCATTCATGACAATCGTGTAAAATTAAGGGTAAAGTCATTCCAAACCGAGACTCTGGGCAGAGCTGTATGTTACCAGGTTTTTCCCTGGGCTACGGATGAGAGAATGACAATCATTCAAGGAGTTAACCGTGAATAACATGGATCCAAGCTCACCGAGTAAGCAGCCTTTGGCAATGAGCACTGGTGTCGAGTGGCTGGTCAGTCTTCGCCTGACATGCATCCCCTCTGAAGTTTACGACGGACTTCTCTAGTGACGCTGTTGCACGCCCACAATGTAAGCCCATTGTCCCTTGACATGCTCTGCTGACCCGACTAGGTTTTGCGAAAGGAGCACATGAACCGCTGAACCAGACACCGGCTCTTCTAGAAGAACGCTGCTGCGCACAGGTTGGCGAAATACTTTCGAATTAAAAGGCCTACTCTGTCCGAGGCGTGTGAGTAATACGGTGGTCCGCAGAGGAATCATGTATGGCGACAGAGAATTAATTGATGGTATGGAGTATGGACGGACTAACATTTATAGTGGATTCTACAAAAGCATCTGTTTCTTTTTCCTCTTTCTGTTCAGTTGTTTTTTTCTCCATGGTTTCGATGGCACAGGATTTGTACACTGATTGTGCGGGAATGGACTGTTCGTAATCTCTACTCTCTAAGCGTTTGGGCATTGTTTAACGTCCTTTTTCGAGTAAACATCCGAGGGAGTAAATGTAAGAACATGTCGTGCTCACATTCTTTTCCTTCCTAATTGCTCTCTCCGACCGAAGCTTTCATCTCACATGAATTTCACTATTCGGATACCACGCGCGCCTCATTCGTAATTCCCAGTTGAAAGAACTGTACACCATCATTTTTGGAATGATGTCTTCCGATCAGTGTCTTGCGGGCATTGCCCTTCGGATAAAGAACCCTCCATTACTAAGTCTAGTCGTTACCACTCAAGTCTTGCAGTTTTTTCACTACTAAGATCAAGTTGGTGAATGTTCTGGCGAAAATTTGTAGTCATTTTTGATCACTGTTTGCTTTTTTCCTGCTGTTCTTACAGGTTTTTGGATGGATGTTGGCCAACCAAGTGATTTTCTGGTCGGCACAAGCCTGTTCTTGAATCACCTCAGTCAAACTTCGGTTGATAAAGTGTTAGCCAAAGGACCAAATATTCGAGGTCACGTTATGGTGGTACGTTGATAATATTATATTGTTTAGAGCATTACACGATTCAAGCTATCTGGCCCATCTAGATTTCTCAATTACAATAGTCAAAGTAATGCTCGTCAGGTCTCATTCTTACTTGCGACCGTCGAATCGCTTTGTGGCTAGCTCTGTGACACTACTTTTTCTTCCATTTTGCGCGAAACGATGGCGGTTGCAGACGGAGGATTTTAGAATATTGCTGTTGTTTGAAAGTATGGGTTTTCGTAGTACTGCTTGAATATTAAGAACACTCATTCGGCTTGGACCACTTGGCTAGGAAGAAGAAACTACATTTGAATTTCCTGAGATGGTTGGTGCGTGAAATTCGTGCACATCTAATCGCCCCCTCCAATGAAGCTCATGTCTAAGGACGGAATAGGTTGAAATTCGGGTCGTGGTACTCAGTCCATAATATAGCAAGGTGTGAATACTCTAAACAGTTGAATTCTCCGACCCATTCGCCACGGTGAAGTTGGAATCTGGGAGATCCATCAATGGAATGATTGGACACTTTAGGTGATTTGCTTAGGTACCATAAACAGTGGCGTACATATATCCGAAATCTCTCGTCACCATATTATGACTTATGCAGTTCGTTTTATCTACTGTTCTTTGTGTACCTCATTTGCCGGTAGACGGTGCTGCGAGGTAGAAACCCAAGCAAAGACATTTTAATGCACGATTTATTTCAGACTAAGAGCAATTGAACTGAGGCATGGTGAAGTTGCTTAGTCTAATTATTGGTCACTTTTGACAGATGTTTCTTGTGAAATGAGTAAATAATGAAATCAAATGACGCGGCACTTGTTTACTGTGAATGCTATCGAGCAGAATGTGATGCTGAAATTTGACGAATTCCTTGATGCCACTTCCGTTGACATTTTTGAGGCAGTGCTCTAAAGTTCTTGTCAAATATTCTGAAAATCAGGACAGGCTTTAGATTTCCTTTGCACAGAGTGATGAATTCAATTGACATTATACTCGACGAATATCAACCGAATGAATGTGTTGTAGTGTAGTTTCATCAAGTCTTTCGGAAGCGTTTTTTCTTGGTCGTTTGATTTTAATTGTTTTAAACTTGATGATGTGGTTGCTCATCCGGATTTCCGTGGCACAACTTCGTTGATCTATGGGAATTTGCTTCAGGGTTTTTTTCTACGAGCCCGTCTATTGATCTGAGTCATTGCGCTAACCTTTTCTCTGCTTATTCCCGCAGCATCCGACTGCTACCATTTCCCCCTCCTGCTTGCTTGGACCGAATGTGGTGGTTGGTCCAGATTGTGTTATTGAAGACGGAGTACGAATTTGTAATTCTACCTTATTGCAAGCCAGTATTGTGAGAGCTCATTCTTGGGTATCCAACTGTATCATCGGTTGGCGCTGCTGTGTTGGCCAGTGGGTAAGTTGTAAATAGTTGTCGAATCATTAGTTAATTTTGTCACCCACTGCCAATCTATTGGCCATGAATGTCTCATCTACGTTCTTCTGACCATTTGGCTATTTGGCGGCGGGTTGAATCAACCTTAGTTTCGTTTGTGGAGAAAATTGTGCTAGGCGAGTTGGTTGTCTTTCTATTTTTAGCCGTTTTAATTCTCCACTTACTCTCAGTTCGGTATTGATTGTTGTTTAGTTCAAGCACTAGTTGAATGACGGGTGGATTTTCTTCTGCCCATGTCATTGAAAGAGGGTATAACAACGCTTCCTGATGTTCCGGTTTTCATGGTGTCCACTTCGTCTACTGTGATGACGCTTGGAAACTACGCGTAAAACTCTTGCATTTCAATCAGTCCTCTCCTACTTTATTCATTTTATGCTGGTTTCTTCAATTCACCATCCTGCGCTTCAGAGTAACCAGCAGTCCGAGAAAATGACAAAATTAACAAGGAAATCGGCTATTTGTTTTCCAAGTAGATTTCAGACTGGAATACTTTTTTCACAACTAATGAATCGTAAAATTCCTGTTGCGTGCTTCGCTTGGTTAGCGTAGACATTCTAGTCAAGGCTAAACTTTGCGTGCACACAAATCCAGCTTTCCTGAAGACAACTAGGTTGCCCAGAAATTTGTTTAGTGATCCGTAAATCTAAGCGTGTTTCTATGTCATGCAATCATGCAGATGTGATGAACATTCTTTCTGTTTGTTATCACATTTGTATTCCATACTCCTGTTTCTGACGTGCTTACCGTTAACTCTCGGACAAAGTGGTGTGATTCGAATATCTCCTCATAGTTCAACCATAAAAGAAAGTTAACAACAAATTATAGTACGTTACAAAGCAGTGCAATTCCCGATCGAGAATAACATGAATATAAGTGTTTCGCTAATACAATGTCATCTTGTGGATTTCGGTTTTTGCGCGTGTTCCCACGCGATCTAAAGAGAGCTTAGGCTATATGGTTTAATGCTAATCAGTTGTGTTTTTGCATTCGAAATCTTTTGTTATCCACATCGTCCTTTTACTTTCTATCTTCTGATTGCTTTTCAACGTCGTTACCATGTTAGAATTTGCATTTTTCCTTTGAGAATATAATTTCCTGGCGTTTCGGTTATCTCGGATAACCTCTCTCAGGGCGATTTTTGCAGCCTAGATAGGATACAACATGTGACCTCTACACTAGATTAGGCATCGCTTAATATTCCAAAAGAAAGTCCAAACCAACTCGTTTATGAGCCTTCAGCCACTGAGTTTTTTCAGATATAACTTGGGTCAAACATTGATGTCCTTCGTACCGTTTCTTGGGTTTTCTAGGGGAACCTTCAACTTGGAGAGGTGTTAAATAAAGTGACTTCGATCGGTTTTCCGTTTTTACCAAAATCTGTATAATTTCTCATGACAAGGCAAGGTTGCTTCCTGCACGAAGTACTGTTTTCCACGGTGCTCAGGTTTTCGTGTCCGTTTCACTCGTTTCTGTTTCTGCTCATGGTGTATTTACTCAATGTGTCTATATGGATAATTTGCGTGTCTATGCAAGTGAATGAGAAAATTGTACCAGGAATATAGTTTGTACCCCATGGAACAACATATCTTTGGAACGAAATTCGAGGACGGTTTCGAGATTAGTTTTTATATCACTGCTTCAAATGTCTATTGATTTCCATCACTGCGACCAAGTTGTAGTCAACCAGATGGATGTGACTAAGACATCGCTTATTTTTATTCTTACAGACTGTTACTTCTCGCGCTATACGGATTGTTTCGTAAACACTGACGGGTGGTTGATGCACCAGATCAAAATGATTATCTCAATTGTGAATCTGCCCTTTTTCATTCAGGTCGCTATGCTTGTAGCTTGTTGTAAGCCGTGTAGTTTATTACATTGACCAAAAAATGGATAGTAGCTCACGTGAGACAGAACTTTCTGCGGAATGTCGCGTCTTCTGTGTGCATTGGTGTTTTTCGGTTTGTTATGAGCCGGGGCGTGATTTATCAGCAGGACTCAGTAATTTCACTCAAAATTAATTCTGCCATTGCAACTAATGTAGTTTTAATAGGTAATATCCGCCTGTGCCTCCGGCCAATGATCATCTAGCAAAACTTCTCGGCACTTCATTGTCAGACTTCTACATCAAAGCTGGTTAAACAGTTAACATAACGAAAATATCGCTGGCCAGGAGGAGGTGGATAATCTCAGATTAAGCCTCAAGCTGGAATAAGTATCAGCCTGATTGTTGATTTAGTCATAGTGTTTCTGTTGTTGATTGCATTGTTTGCGGAGCTTGGAATTCCTTCGCTTTCTGTGGCTACTGTAGGTTTAATTTGTTACGAAGATGTTTTTAATTTGTTAAATTTGTGGTAGATTTTTATGACCAGTGCGTTGGCCGCTCACAAGGTGATCTGTTTGACTGGGTTTGGAAAAGCGACCACAGTACGATGGGTGAACTAGTGTCTCATCAATATTTGTCCACAGCTACACATTGACGAGGCGTTCCTTAATTGGTCTTAACCACTCCTTTATTTGACCATATTGACCTCTCCAATGGAATCGTTTGCTCAGGAACCCGGGAATATGTTGTTGCCTTTGAAGCACTCTGATCACACCTTAGGCGAAGTGATAGCCTGTGGTGCTTTTTCATCTCCGCTTGGTGTTATCAGTGGGATACAGCTAGAATTCCTCATCTTGCCTTTCCTGCTCCACTTTACAACTGAGGATTTCTTGCTGAATGCCCTTCAAAGCTTTATTGGTGGCCCGCATTCACTGTTACTAGTGATAAATTAGAACGAGCACGTAGTTTTACTTATCTAGGGGTTGCATCGCAGTTAGGGTTGTTATTTAGGAAGCTAAAACCCGAGTCACAAAACAGAAATTAGCCTTCAACAGTATGAGGTTTCTGATGTCGTCATAATGTCAGTCTGTCTTAGAAGATCAGAGCTTATCGTGGCCTTTTCGTGCGGTTTTGTTGAATGGTCGTAAAACCTCATCCTCGCGAGAGGATTGCGTTCAACTAATATCACTCTTGGAGATTCGACGTCTTTACAGGATCTCCCGTTGTGATGGCGGCGTCATTTTAGCACTGCCGAGATTAAGTGCTATGTATTTGGATCGGCGAGCTCGTACCTTCGAGTTCTAATTTTGCAATACCGATTAAATGGGTTTGGTCATGTGCTGCGAAAGCCAGTCCAACTCACCCCGCAATTTGCTGTTTGCCCCCATTAAAACCGGTTGGCAGAAAAACCGCCATGGACAGTGACATGTAATAGAAATGCAAAAGCCTGTCACTTGGTAACAGTTGGCTACTTGCGTTTTCTTGGCTGGCACTCCAAAGTCGACAGTTACATTTGGTTGAGAACGTTAAAGTTGATGGTGCGGAACAGAGCTCATTAACGTGAACGTTGTCTCGCTGTCCTTGTGCACCATGATTGAAGAGTCTCCTACAGCTGGTTGTATTGTCAATAGAAAAACGCTAATAGGGAAACACTGGTTGTTTAGGGGACCTCAACACAGGAGAATAAAGTGTTTTTCACGTTACCGTTTGACGATGTGCAAATGAACGGAAGCAAAGTTGGTGCACACCTACGTGAACTACAGCGATGTCCTGCCTACGTTTACCGAATAAATTTACCACCAACGGAATGGTGTAGCGACGGGATGACTGTTCGATATTATATAAGAAATTTAAGAAAAACGGCCTGTTGCAATCTTTCACCAGCGTTGTTCGTTGGATAGACAATGCTTGGATGATATTTTGTACGCACCAGGTCAATCCGTGGATATCAGAAAAGTTTTGGAAACATTCAGTTCGATGCATTTGAATTTATGCCGAACTTGAATGTGTAATAAGCAGTTCGATAGCTTTCTTAGACGTGTTTCTAAGTCGACGAGAACATGCAACAATGCGGTACGTTAAAAACCTCTGTGTAATGGGTACCGTGCGTTTCCGAGTGTTGTACGGTTAAGAAAAACATTACTATCGGCTTAATGAATAGAGCGAGAAAACTGCACAGTGAGGGCATCGATGTCGAGGGATTGTGCATCCTGACGAGCAGTTTTGCCCATTAACCATAACGGGGGCAATTAGTTGGTTGGATGATTTAGATAAATATAGCAAATAACAGGAAACCCGAGGTCAAAGATAGACGGATTCATATCGTTTTTCCCACTAATGGTAGTAGTGGTAGTAGTGCATGGGTAAAGGTACCACAAGAGTTTGTCAGATGTAATCAACGGAACACAGCATCGCGCAAATACGCATTTTGTCTCAATGGTCTTGAAACTGGTATTTGTTGTACACCGAGTTCTTGACTGTCATCACTTTCTGACAGTTGAAACCGGCTTTTGTACCTCAAACGTTTAATCGTCAGTCGACGGTAAGCATGCGCAAAGGCGAATAACGACCCACGGCAAAATTTCACCCAAAATAATTACTAGCGCAAATCGATTTCCATAAAACTGTAGGGACTACATTCGTGCTTGCATCGTGAACGTTTAATCGTCAGTCGAGTTGACATCGCCAATGCCTAGTTGCAGTTAATTGCAATCTTCTGTATTTATCAGGTCCTTGTCTTTAACCTGACATCTGACATCTTCGATGATCTGAAAACTGCTAACCAGACCTTTGCTCCCAGATGTTCGAACCCCAAGCTACATCTCGTTGCTTCCATCTCCTGAACCTGTTGCTGTTCGGCGATTTCGTCCCATAAAATCCTGAACCTAAGGCACTCGGATGTGCACGTGTGGTACAGTTCCCTGCTTTCTCAGTTAGTCCAATACTTTGCTCCTTAGCGAGTCGTACACGTGGCTCAATTCGATATTTTGGGTGATCACGTTTCTCCCAGTTTGACCAATGTAACATATGTCGCAGTTAAAATACTTAACTTCGTACATGACGCCTTGTTCTTCCGGTCCCCATATGACCTACTGTGATACCTCGCAATTGAAGCAGCCTTGCAACTATTTCAGGTGCTTTTTTCTGTATTCAGTAGGGTAATCCTCCTGCTCGATTGTGCCATCTGACTATTTTCTCTCTTCGTGCTATGAATTATTCTTCTTACGAAGTTTCTTGAACATCTGCTTAACTGGGGATTCTTAGGGGAATGGTGTTTTCTTGTGTGCTCAGTTCTATTGCATTGGTGTATGCGTTTAGCCCAGTCGGTCAGAGTCTGGGTGCTATGATCTTTTGTGGTCACCGCAATGAATGTTGTGAAAATTTACCATTTAGTCTGCATGCGTTTATTTCCAGTATACCGATGTCTCCAGTGCATCATGAATATTTTTCTTACTAATATATCCACAAGTGCCTTTTCTCATCTTTTTCCAATTCTGCTGTAAAAGTTCTCTTGTCCTAAGTGTGCCATATCATTGTGTATTTGGTAATAACTAAGGTATTAACCATATACCAGATGGAGTCGTTTTCGGAATTTCTGCTAATGTGATCTTTTCCAATATCGCCTAAAGGCTTCAGTTAGGAATCCTGCTGATAGCGATCCCGTGAGTTTTTTCATTCGTTCCTCCCTACTGATATTGAATTCCATGTTGAAGCAGGAATCCAATAGTTTACAATTTGTTTCGATTCCACTGATTCCTCTTTTCCGGTTGGAAGAAAGTGGTTGCTCATTATAGTTTCTTCTACGGTTTTGAGAGCTCGTTGCCAATCCATAGTTGCAGGATTCTTGTCGGCATATCAGTATTTTAGCAATGGATTTGTCGCTTTGCTTTTGGACATAGGATATTTACGGCGAAGTCGAAAAACGAAAAATTGCTTGGTAAGGTGATTGAATCACGAAATTATTTTCATAACATGGGTGGTTTCTTCTCAATATATGTTCTACCAAGCACAGGAAACCAGAAACGAGGAACTAGACGAATCTAGTTGCCGGATATAGAAATACATGTGCAAGTAACTGTTGTGCCATGTGATTATTTATCACTTATCGGAAAGACGAACGTATGTTTGCGACCAAATTACGTAACAGCATTGGAAAGCAAGTATTTGAACTTGCATTCCTTTTATCCTGCGAGAACTAGGGAATCTTTTGGATAATACGCGAGATACTTCGGAGTTGTCTATTGGACAAATAGGTTGGGAATCCAGTCGACATCCCGTTTTGCTACCTTATGCGGATCTCAACCATGACGAATCACGAGCTCGTTAGGGAGAACAAGGTGAGATTAATTCACAATTCTTTGGCTCCTGTGTTGCTAGGACTCTAGCATCAGTAAACAGTGATGACTCCACCATTATTCAGCAGTATTTTGGTCATTTCTATGTGGCACCTAGGACCTCCAAGGTGAAGTTGCTTTTACTTCATACTCCTGGAAGCTTTTGAATTTTGAAGTAAGTATTCAATGGACAGGTACCTACTTTAATTAACACACCACGACATGAAACATGTGTTGGGTAGGATGCGGTTAATTCGTGCTACATATCTGGTGAAACTTGGAGTGGTTAAATACCATTCAAGTTTATCTGGACGACGGCGCATGAAATTTCGGTAGTAATCTGGGAAAGGATTGCAGAAGGGAATTTCTGTCGTAAAATTTTAATATGATTTGAAATAACTTTGTAGTCACTTTTGGATATGATTGATTTACTCCTTGGAAAACATTTTCTTGGCATAGTTTATTCGGTAAATGTGATGTAATTGGTGGTCCTATTTAGTTTAAAAAGCTTGAACAGTTTGGTCTCCAAGTTTTAAATCAACCGATGTTTTGAAATTAGTTCATAACCCTCAACATTGTGGTACCAAAAGACTTAACTGTTTCTCTCTCGCTCTTTCAGTACCACAGAAACACGATAAGCGGTTAGCGCTGTGCGCCTAAAGCGCTTGACTCAAGCCAACTTTGATGCAAATCAAGATCCATCCTAAACGAGGATTTTTCTGTTCGTGGTCGATCATGAATGTTAGACTCCAGTTAACGCCAAATACCCCAGTTACTTGAGCCCATGATACAGCGATAATCGTGGGTAGAATATTCGGTAAAATAAGTGTTTTCGCTGCACAATCGAGTTTGTTGTCTATTATAAGTTTAAACCAGTCGGGTTTCATTTTTCACGTTCGGACACATTTACTTCGACAATCTAGGTCGTCCGTGTTTAACTGGCTTTACAACTGCCTGCAAGAATATATAATTAAGGAAACATGCAAATAAATTCATGGTATCTGCTGTTGCGTCTATACACCCAGCAAGGATGCTAACAGTGAAAAATTTTGAGTGCATCCTAGTCGGTGGCACCTGTACAAGGCGGCTTGAAACGCTGTCCATGTTCTTGACGAAATTGGCAGTTCTCATGTTTCCCTTTCATTAGCAATTTTATGCTGAGCAGTTTATCCAGGTGGCCGCAGTGAATGAGACAAATATCCACACCTAGTTTTGGTTTGGAAGCGGGAGTTCGTATTGTCTCCATGCCACTATTCCCTAGGAATTCTCTTTATTCACAAAAAGTTCGGTCGATTTCCCTATATTCGAATTGCAATTTGCATGTTCTATTCGTTGGACAGTTTTTTTCTTCTATATTTACTTAGAACGCCTATGATTAAGTGGAATGGTCAATTCTTTCAGCTTAACCATTCCAATTGTTGAGTAAAATCGTCGTCTCACTCCGGTTTTCGTTTCCTTACAGGTTAGAATAGAAAATGTCTCGGTACTGGGTGAAGATGTGGTCGTTAGCGATGAGCTATTCGTTAACGGGGCTCGCGTGCTTCCTCACAAAAGCATATTACAGTCTGTGATGGAACCACAAATCATTATGTAAATGTATCACTGCCGAATTTAACCACTGAGATCCATTTCGTCTTCGATTTTTTCCAACAACCCGATTTTGGAAAAACATTGCAGTTTGCTAAGCATCACTTCTATCCTCAGTCTTCGTACCGTTCCACACTGCTGATTGCCTGTGATTTAGGTTTGGAATTCTCCACACTCTCGCCTTCCCCAGTTTGTCTTCACATTATTTTTATCCATTTTCAGATTCCGACAGACTTTGTTCGTTGGATTGTGATTTGAGTTCGGTGCAGTCTAATTCCTTCGCGATTCCACACCCTGGTTCATTGTTTTTTGGTTTTATGGTCTTCTTGGTCATGCTTGCTGTTTATACTGGTTTTGTATGTCTGATCTCTTTTTCTTTATGCGGGACATCCTGATTCTTTGTTCTACTCTGTTTAATTAGGGTTTTACAAGTGTTATCACAATGTTGAAATGACAACGTGAAGTTTTCTGCCCGGTTGTCTGATTATGCTATCATTTTCTTAAAAGAATTATATATACATATTGAAGCATCGTCATCGCCTCTATATGGCTTATTGTCTCTGCCCTGATATTGTCACCATTATTTCAATCAGGATATGATTTATTCAATTTTTTTCGGGAACTTTTCCCAGTTCAGTTTGACCTGTCTTCAGGCATGCGCTTCAGCGGTCAATCGTGAACTGGTTGAGCTCTCCGCCTTCCGGAGCGTCAAGTGGACAATGAAATTCAGTGCTATCCACGTACCATGAGTGTCATAAATACAGCATTCATTGAGGCTGAGTGATTGAAGCCGCGGTTGAAGAACCTTAAACCTGCCGTTTACCAGTCCTCCTATTATTGATTCTAAATGAGAACTTGAAATATGATGTAGCGCTAAGTTTTAAACTGTCGTGTTTCACTCCTAAATTGCAAAAGTACTGGAGTTAACTAAAATGAAGACCATTTGTAAAGTATCTTTCAAACGTGAAGGGTAATAGTCTGAACATCAAAAACCCCTTTGTCACCGCTCGGATCATGTTTCAGAAGTTTAATTTGAGACTTTACTAGTTTATCATTAAAACTGTTGCCTCGTCTATCCATTCGTCCAACTTACTGCAGTTTTATCACATCGCAATGCCTCTGCGTCACGATCCGAAGCTTACGTGAAGTAAACGTTAAGTACTACTAGCAACTGGATTGTGCTACGTGTTAACAGTCCGAAGCCAAAGCAGCCGATTTATTATCATGCGATGCCAATTTGACGAGTTGTTGTACATTAGAGTTCACATTCTTTATGTCTTGTCTGTCATTTTTCACGTGTTTCTCTGACACACCCAGTAGACCGATCAAGTTTGCGTAAGTGTTTCGTGGATTGTTTACAGTTACATTTCCTAACTCGGTTTAGGTTTCTTAGGTGTGGTATTACAGCACGTGAGAATTTTTGACCTCAACTAATGTGCGTAAACAAATTATAGATTCTTTGGATGACAATGTTCGTGCAAGGTTAATGGTCGTCCAGAGTGCACGGAACGGATGGAATTATTATTCAGTTCCATCTTCGCCGTTATGTTGCAGTTCTTCACTTACTAATTCTGATTAGGTGCTGTGTTATTTCAATCAAAGCCAGACCAAAATGGTGCAAGGTTGCTGGTTGTCAAAACTAAAGCAACGTGACGCGAGGTTTCCACATGCTCCATGCCGTAGATTTCATGCATATGTGTTTGTTGTTGAGAAAGTTGGCTTTTTTATTCCGCTCTTATGTGTCGAATTGGGGTCTTTGGGATTCGCTGTTTCCAATTTCCGGGTGATAAGCGGAAATCTCATTTTCATTGCTGTCATTGTTGTGGATACGATTCACCACGGATTACAGTCAAAATCGTCTGGACCAGCCCAACTTTTTCGTACCGAAACATACGCAGTCATCCGTTCGATGTTCTAGTGATAACATGCCGTACGGTTGTCATGTCACCAAAGGGACTGGACTAAACCGAACACACGCTGAAAGCCCACGGCAATATTGAAAACAGGATATTATTGCTGAGATGCAGTCACATGTCAGCACACAAGCACAGTATAGCGTTCCGTCATCTTCATTTGTTTCGAGGTGGCACAAGGAGTCGTAAGTTATGTAGAATGGGAAATCCGCTTACGCACTGCACATCCAAATTTAGACGCCATGAGCCGGAATGAAACCGGCCGTGTTTGGTTGAGCGGGGCCCTGTTTGAAGAATGCATGGGAAGATCAATTCAAAGATGAGTATTCAGCTCCTGTCACTTTGTCAATCAGTCAACGCCTATTTTTGTGGTTAACTTGAGTGGTTCGCATTGCTATTGCTGCATGTTCGACTCCACCCAGATCACCGAATTGGGTGTCTAATAGTCTTGGAATTTGCTAGCACGCATAATTTTCAATCAGGTACCCCGGACAATGAATGCTCTTTGTCTTGTGAAAATTATGTAGTAACTTTTCGTATACATCGACTGACAAAACAGGGAATATCTGCCGTCCATTATGCTTTTTATGTTCTGCCTGTTGAAACAACAGAAGAAACGTGCTTTGAATCATTTGCCATTTGTTTTCGTGATTTTGAAAGTCGATAACGAAGTTGTCCGTGGGTAGTGCACCAAACCGGCGTTTTCGTTGCCATCTTAATACTCCTACGATGAGGTTTTTATTTTGATACACTATAAACCTCGCTTGGTTCATACTCAGCCGAGTATTATCTTAAGTAAATAAAAAAATCGCAGGCAAACTACTGTCGGTGCACCGACGTTTACTTGGGCTTGTGATTTTCTGATATACGCGCTATCAAAAAGAGTCGTAAACGATGATTTATTTTTGAATCAATAATGTCTAACCTGACAAATAGATAATGCGAATATATGAAAGGAGTGGAACATTAGCGAATAAACTACAAGACAAGGAATGAGTAACTGAAATTTGGAAGAAAAGTCAGGTAAATGATCGGAAAGGGGGAAACAGTTTTTATTACGCGATATCAGTAACCTGTTCCCTTCGTCAATGGGATATGGTGTTACTTGTGAGTACAGCGTGAACCATTAGCGTTTTTTCAGGGTGAACAAGGGATCAGCTCTGTTCCTTTCTTGAGATGTAACTAAATGAGAAGAACAACGGGGAGTCCAGATTCATTCTTCTGATGACCTAATTACTCACTATATTGGAATATTTCCATGCAAACTGCTTGTCTTGGACCGATGAATTACAAACGTTCAGTGTGAGCAAAGATGACATGAGTTTGATGTACGGAGGATAGTGAACATCTGGAGTGTCTGTTTGCTGACATCCAGGTTCCGAGAAATTTGGAAGACATTAAACCGAAGGCAATTTTTATTAACTATGTGCCCAAAATGTAAAAAATGAGATTACTCTGTTGCCGTGGAGGCGTAGGAAGCGATTGCGTTCCGTTAGCTCATATACGATGCACGCAGTTTTGGTGTTTTTATGCAATAGAAATTGACTCGGATTTTCTGACTGATCGTCGAGGCAGCGTCGACCTCTTCATTGAACTGTTATTTATGCGGTCTATGTCAGCATGAATTAAAACCAATGAGCTGCTTAGTGTTGTACGCTTCTGTACTTATTTGGAGCAATATGTCAACGTCGGATTTTACCAAATGGTTTCTGTTAATTTGGAGACCAGAATAAACACTGTTCCCTAAAAAATATCAGAAATGCAAAACGTCAATAATGCCCTATATTTCCATGCTAGATGCTGCTTCAACGTTTTCGAACGTTACCAGACACATTCATTTAGAAACGCCAGTTAGAATGCCTCTAAAAATAGTAATTGGGGCATTCGATTTACGCGAAAGGGATATCAGTTCAATATTGGCTTTTGACTATTACGGCATCATAAACTTAGTGGACGATCAAGAGAAACAATCAGTAAAGACTGGCTAAGAGTACATCCTCATTGTTACTAATCAAGCGTTTATTGACATGGCACAAACTAGACAAGGGAAGATCTACCGTAGAATTGGAAAAAGATGAGAAAAGGCACCTGAAAAATATTCACGATGCACTGGAGACATCGGTATACTGGAAATAAACGCATGCAGACTAAATGGTAAATTTTCACAACATTCATTGCGGTGACCACAAAAGATCATAGCACCCAGACTCTGACCGACTGGGCTAAACGCATACACCAATGCAATAGAACTGAGCACACAAGAAAACACCATTCCCCTAAGAATCCCCAGTTAAGCAGATGTTCAAGAAACTTCGTAAGAAGAATAATTCATAGCACGAAGAGAGAAAATAGTCAGATGGCACAATCGAGCAGGAGGATTACCCTACTGAATACAGAAAAAAGCACCTGAAATAGTTGCAAGGCTGCTTCAATTGCGAGGTATCACAGTAGGTCATATGGGGACCGGAAGAACAAGGCGTCATGTACGAAGTTAAGTATTTTAACTGCGACATATGTTACATTGGTCAAACTGGGAGAAACGTGATCACCCAAAATATCGAATTGAGCCACGTGTACGACTCGCTAAGGAGCAAAGTATTGGACTAACTGAGAAAGCAGGGAACTGTACCACACGTGCACATCCGAGTGCCTTAGGTTCAGGATTTTATGGGACGAAATCGCCGAACAGCAACAGGTTCAGGAGATGGAAGCAACGAGATGTAGCTTGGGGTTCGAACATCTGGGAGCAAAGGTCTGGTTAGCAGTTTTCAGATCATCGAAGATGTCAGATGTCAGGTTAAAGACAAGGACCTGATAAATACAGAAGATTGCAATTAACTGCAACTAGGCATTGGCGATGTCAACTCGACTGACGATTAAACGTTCACGATGCAAGCACGAATGTAGTCCCTACAGTTTTATGGAAATCGATTTGCGCTAGTAATTATTTTGGGTGAAATTTTGCCGTGGTAGTCGTTATTCGCCTTTGCTCATGTTTACCGTTGTGTTTCGGCCTTTGGCATAGCAAATTACTAACCTTTATGTCATCAACCGCTGTTGCATTGCGAAAATCCATAGGGCTGTTGCTAGTACGTCAAAAGTTTCCTGATCATTGATATGTCCAGAATCTGTAGAGTTTGAAGAATTGGACTGTTAGTTTTCTGTTTGTTGTTAGATGTTTCCTTATTTAATAAAGAAATTTCATACGCATTTATTGACCGTTTGAGCATCGCCACTGTATGCATACCTGGGGAAGCCACTCGAATATCAGCTGAAGCAACCACATGCAGCTTGTTAGCTTTAATGGTCTCACGGGATCCACGGTTGATGTAAATCATGGGCTCCTCCGTTGTAGCTGTATGGTTTGGGTCGGCGATAAAAATGAATATTAGATACCTCATTTCACAACGGTATACAATGTACATCGGTTCGAATGGAAACCTTGTTCGTTTATCAAATTTTACGGATGATTGATATTTTTATCATTTTTATCAAAAAGCAAAAGACTTGATGTCGGGACTTGTGAAAATGTGGCTGTTTCTATCTTAAGTTATGTCGTGTCACTTGAGTCTCATTTAAATCGTCAGGGATTTGAATGGACGGCAAGTCTATTTAAGAATCCCATGGTGATTCGTTGGAGGATTTTCGACGGCTAGTATGCGAAACATACTACTGAGAAGAAAACCAATGCTTTTGGGGCTTATGAGTTGCTTGTCCCCGAATAAAATTAGCCAAGTTGTTGGGCGGACGATGACCTATACACTCCATATTTGGTTTTGCATCTATATTCCTATCCATCTTTTATACATAGTATTTTACTTCCTGTCAAACCTCACGCTTGGAACTATATTCCGCTCCTCACTGTCAGAGTTGAATAACTGACAGTACGTTTTGACGAATCACAGTCGTGTTTTTAACCATAAGTTGATCATTCATAGAAACTCCAGATTAAGAAAAAGGAATCATTTCTCCGAGATTAAGTTGCCGCTACTCGTGTTCGATTCGATCAAACCTGAAGATCTGAGAATTAGAAGCAGCAAACTTCTCGGTTCTTTGACCAGTTTAGTCGAAACAAAGAGCAAGGTTATTCAGAAAACATCAGGCCCTTCATTCGGCGTTTAGAATTAGAATGTAAATGGCGTTTATAGGAAGAAGGATTATATGGAGAATGTTGCGTAACTAGTAAGAGGAAACGAGAGTATGCATGGTTACTTTCAATATAAAATCAGCTCGCCGCGGAAATGGAGAATCAGTCAAAATTGGCAATTTCATCTAAAAGAAATTAAGGTGTTTCCAATACGACCAGTGGCTGCCAAGCTACTGGAGGATTTCTAAGAGCAATAAAATCTTTGGCAGATTAATCGCTTGTAAGCTGCGACGAGGTATCTGCCAGCCGGATGTAGTAATATAACGTTGTGAATCTGTCTAACTTCGTAACTTTTAAGGGAACTTCTATGTGGACTGAAATTCCAATTACTTTTTGAACTCATTTGGACTACTGTGATTCAAATAATTCCGTTTATTTAGAATCTCTCATTTTAGCTCAAAACATCAGCAGTTCCTCTGTGATATTTTGCCGAATCATCGTACAACCGAGAGGCCCAGCACCACGGAAATTACGTCTGCTTCTGCCGCAATAGATACGAGAGCACAAGGTAGCACATTTCGATCTGACTGTTCTACTTTTAGAATACGAAGCCCCCAAGAATCCCACTCATTTCCTTCCCACGTAAAATAAAACCGACTGAAACATTATTGGAGTTCACTTATTGTATGAGTTTGTTTCTCTTCGATTAAGTGGCTTACGTGGGGCATTCTCATGATTTAAAGTCTCCTGCATTTTGACGTAAGTCCGCTTCATCATAGGTCCGACTGTTTCTGTATCCACCTTTATCGGTTTCCATTGCTCATCGGCAAGTGCCGATAGAGCCCCCGGGTTTGACTTGTTCTGCCGGTCGTCACTGCCGGAGTTATGCCTATTGCTGCTGGCTCCTTTACTGTTTGGAATTGAAAAGATATCTTCGATCTGTTTTCCGTTACTATCTTGTTCCAAACTGACCAGATTATGTGCTGAATCTGATTGTGGTGAGTTGTTTTGACGAGACATCTGGTAAAGGTCGGATGCAGATGGTCGGTCAGACTCAAAGCCCGATTCGACCACCGTATATCCCGGTTTTGTAACGTTTCCGTTGTTTTCCATCCGAGCTGAATCATCGAAATTCGAATGCGCATTTTCTTCCGACTCACCAGCCGTGGTTTGTTGCTTCGGCAGCTCTATATTGAGTAAAGCATGAGGGGTAAAATAAACTAACAAATTTTATTTCCATTGATGAAGGAAGTACGTAATGATGGATTGAATATATTGGTTGAAAAATTCTTTTGTTATATATCAAACCAAAGTAGCCACTGATTTTTCGTTTATCGCCATGAAAAACCTACAGTAAACAGCTTCCATATTTCGAAATCATTTGGACTAAAAAACAGCAGTTGGCCAGTCCGTAGAGGATAGCAAATAAAATATTTGTGCCCAGTTTGTTCCTTTCGATTTCGGGCGTAAGTTTGGGCAAAATAAAAATGTACTTCCCATATTATGTCTAGCAAAAATGAAACAGGTATTTTGGGATTCGGGTACACCATTTGAGCATTAATACCTTGTGGTGAATAAGTGAATGAAGTTTTTTGCAACTGGCGTTTATGAAAATACTGTTTTATTTCGACTGACTATCATTTCCTTATACAAATCAACTGCTCTTTTACAGTACTATCGTCGAATAATGGAAAAACTAAAAATAAGAGGTGTTTTGTACCATGCTATGGTCGATCTCAGTCCTATTTTATCAACCTTAACCTTGAATTGGTATGCTTCGGTTATTGGTACTACCTCACAGCACCGTTTTTCAAGAGCGAAAAACGGCGAGAATAGTGGAAAAAGAATGCTTCCGTGTAGAAACGATACTGATTATGACAAGAAGCCTTTTCTCCTACTGTCTCCAACCACTGTTTGGGAAACTCGCGGACTTCAAACTGACGGTCTAATTAGAACTAGAAGTTCCAATGTATTAGTTAAGTTTTTCACAATATTATGCCGTTTCACCGATTATCAGACGAAATTAGAAGACGATTTTTGGTCAGCCAAAACACGTGGTGGCTATTTTGTTACAATCTGACCGATTTGTTTGTGTTCCAAATGATTCACATCATATAATGCAAAAGCAATCAAAGCCCCACGGTATTTAATACAGCTTCTATATTTTGTTGCTTGCAGGAGATTTTCTGCAATGTAGTCAAACATACTTATGCACTGAATAATCAAACGCTTGATTTCCTCTCATCTTCACAAATAAATGCATTTCGATTTTAACCCATTATTGGTGACGTGCTTCAACATGCGGACTTTGTTTTAATTTGCAAATGCTTTTGATCATCGTTGTTCAAAATACGTCACTGCCGCAAAAACTCTGAATTGGTAAACATTCCTAACAGACGATTACCGTCAAATCTGCACTAAATTGCAGCGAACTTGAGGGTCCGTAAAAGCTGCTGATAAGATCTCAGAATTGAATCACCGCGGATTGATTATGACAATGCTGTCCAAAACTCGGGAAAGAATTTACGTTAATTCGACTACAGCGTTCAACCCTATGCTATTATTACTGTCGCACACTGTGGACACTGAATTTCTCTAGATAGTGAGGATCATTTTAAGTGGAATTCCATTCCAACACCTTTTTTCAACAGTGTTGAGTCCAATTGATTCATTTAACTGCATTTTCGGTCTGCTGTACCGAAAATAAATTTATTCGAATTGATTGTTTATTGGAGCGGACTTTATTTCGTGCTAAATTTTGTTGCAAGAAGAAATGTTTTCATATTCCCAGATTTCTTTTCGGTGCCAACAGAACATTGTCGCATTTCAAGTGTGTCAATATTGGAATTTCTCTCTGTTGTGTTTTTGATTGTTGGTCACACCTCGGTATTCCATCAAGTACTTCTTAAAGAATGGTATTCTCGCAATCCTCTTTACTGTTCAGGCGGATAAGGTCATGGCGCTTGGATGCGACGGTCGTGGGTTTGAATCCTTCCTGACAGTTTCCTGTTGGCGGCAGCACACTTCCCAAAAATGATGTGCGTTGTTTTTTCACCAATAAAATGTTGTGAACGATAAAAGCTAAACAGAGAAGTGGAAACGAAATCACGGTTGGGTGTGAGTCGTTAAGAAAACGTTCAATCTAGATCACTCCCGTGAATTTTTCAAGCGACAGATACGGCCAAAATTTTCGAGAACCATTATTATCGCTGTGATAATTTAGTCAGACAGATAAGGTTAGCTACTACTACCAATATCTGTAGCTTGGCAAGGAAAGGGGGTTATCCTACGGTGAAATCACTATCAATTGCCTGAATTTATTTTTTTTCCATTCTCAATCAGCTTGAAACGGGTACGGTGTATTTGTTGTGAGGATCAACCTAGTGTCCTCGAAATGCATTATGTTTGTGGGGTATGTATAAAAATCTGCTATTATATGACATCCGAAAGTATTTTTCAAAAAGGAGGAAACAGTTCGATATTCAACATTTGCTTATTCGTCTGACTGTTGGCTAGAGCAAAACGTTCTGGCAATCAGTGAGATAAATGTACACATCTCAGAAGATAGCTAAGCTTCCCTTTAAAAGTTTGTCAACGAAACTTATCTAATTTGGGATGGACAATGCATCAATATTTGCTGTTCTTTTCAGAAAAGCATTCTTTTTAAACGGCGACTTTCCACCCCACATATAATCAACAGAAAGAGAAAGTTTGTTGATGGAAGAGCACTGGAGATTCATTCTAATTATGGTCAGCTATCTGAGGCTTCGGTGATTGCATGGCGGATTAATGGCGGACAGCAGTGGACAATTTGCTCGTTAAGTCGCATCGTTTGAAATAGCTTAGAATCTATAGTTAGAATTTAGGCTTGATATGAGTCCACGGCGCTTATTTGGAAAACATATGCTAAAAGCACCATAGTGTTTGCCGAGCGTACATTCATCTCACTGACTGTCAGAACGTTTTGCTCTAGCCAACAGTCAGACGAATAAGCAAGTCTTGAACATCAAACGGATTCCTTCATTTCGCGAAATACTTCTGGATGTCATTCTTTAGCACATTTTATACCTATCGCACAAACATGATGCATTTCAATCCCCAAATCCGCCTTATCCGTTTAAAGCTGGTTGAGAACTTTAAAAATATTCAGGCAATTGATAATGATTTTACGTACGAAATTGTAGGCCCACTCATTTTGGACGGCTGTGCAATAGCTGTTTACATGCAACCTTATTCGTGTGTTGTATGTCTAATATGAGCATAGAAGTCATTACCTCTTAAATTAAGGCTTTAGAAAGGGTGTCACACGCTACAACACAAAAGAACGGAACATCAATATACTGGTCGATTTGGACTTGTAGCCATGGTGACACTCTCATTTTTGACATAACTACGTTTTACCTACCTAATTTAATGTAGGGACAGTATGGTTTATTTCTATAGGAGTTCATAAAGTCGAAATTCGTTATAGATTTTCAATGTATGCGTTTCCGTAAACCATTCAATTGTGTTTGTACTGCCAAATCAGCCATAAGCAGCGCTGAAGAGATTTTCAACTGAAGTACCCCAAAGAGAAAATCCTCCAACGATCCAAGTAAATGGGTGAAATGCTGTCTTTGCAAGACTAATAGGATGGCTACAAGATTGTGAACTCGATGCTACGTGTACTTGAAGAATGGTAGACCCTAGGGGTTGATTTAGTAAGCGGTTAGATTAACCGGAAATTCTTGCCGTCTATGTGCTTTTCCGTCATGTCAGTAAGGAACTTGGTGACCGAAATGACAAACTGGACAGATGTGGGCGAATGTGCGCTTGATGCATCTAGCAGAGCTGAAGCTAGTGAAGTTGTACTGGGATCGCGCAATTTTCTCCGATTCTAGATTCATATATGTTTGAATACTGTCAAGCGAGCCTTTCTTCAGCTTTCAGGAGCAAAACTGTCTGTTTATTGTGTCCACCAAGAAACGTACACATCAGCATGAGCATGCGCACACATTGCACTAAGTTCACTGCTGCTTGGATGAAACGCCGTCTGACTTCTGAATTTTCAAGCCTGTTTTCAGTGGGTTAGGTCCAACAGTTGTCACTCTCATGCATTAATTTTCAACTAGCAGTAGTCTGCTCTCTGCCGCGAAGTACGTACTTTCCGTGAAAACATACTGAGCCTAAAACCAATTCGAAAAATCTCCTAATAGAATGACGAATCCCTTCCAAGCTTTTTTAGTGGCATCTGCGCCCTTTACTAAGTTAACCGTTTTTTGTCGGTATGACTGGCATTTTCCCGGAGTGGATAGGACCGAAACCAAGTGTACTACACGGTGTTTGAAAAAAGAACACCAGACAAATGCTTACGGCAAATTGATTTTGATGATTTTCGTCTGAGTCGTTTCCCTGGTATGCACCTTAGTAGCGCTCACAAGCTACAACGATCGCGGCTGTCAGAATCGGCATGTGCAGAAGGAGAGCAAGCTCGTGAATTGAAAGTCTGCCTCACTATTTCTGATTTGTTTTGTATCAAGTATAACGTAATAAAACGAACTGATATCAGATTGGCTGCGGGTGATAGGATAATTTTGGTCCAACAGTGAGTTCGTCTTCCAACGGTGACCGGTGCGGTGGACCAATTTCACTTTGAAAAACTAACTGGTGTATAATTGTCAGTTTGTAACTCCTCATTGTTTAGTCTGAGCAAATGCTTCTCATGTGCGATGGATGTCAAGCTCGTCAGAATCGTTCTCAGATATATACGCAAGTATAGCCTTAGAATCGAAGAGGAATTAGCTGCTGATAGGCTGATCATAAATGAAACGATTAGGCGGATTATTTCTTGATTATTAATGTAGTTGAACAAATGTTTTATTGCCATTCGCGTGATGACATGTCCTCCTAGGAGGGTCGGTTTTCTTAGTTAATTCCAAACCGTTTGACACACAAGGATGGAAACACCATCCAACTGGTTCATTGGCCGAAAAAGCTGAAAGCGAAATCAAAACCAAAACTTATCCAAGTACATATTCAAAGAAACCATATGCTCTCTTCTTCTCCATCATTGGCAGTTCATCAGTGTGGCGATAATCTTCAGCGATGCCATATTCCCTTAAATTTTGAACTAGGCCAGTGAGTCGAATGAAATTCCGATTTTGCATCCATTTCTCTCAGTTGGTCATCCCTTTGAAATCATAAGCTGAGGAGATGCTTTTCTTGTGATGGCTCTATTTGCACGGTTCACCTTGAATTAATGACCGATTCTTTATACCATTATTTTGCACAAGTTTATTTCCTGATCCCTTGAAAATCGAATGTGGTTAAACTGTTAGCGTATACCAGGATTCACAATTCTAGTACTTATAGAGTTCAATACTTAAACTGCTGCTGGAAACTCCAAGCTACTAATGATATCCAAAAAAGGAATTCTAAACAGTAACTAGCCTATTACCAAATGGCAGCTCTAAATTAATTTTGACTTGTATCTCTTCTTACACCAAACAGACATTATTCTTTATCTCTTGTAAAAACTGTCCTGTTCCTGTGACCGACATGCTATACTTAAAAGTATATACCAAAAGTCGAAGGACGAAAGACTGTTGTTGGCTCAAATTTACTGAACAGCGAACAATTTGTACCCATTTCCCCCAAATGGATTGCAGTGCCTCGTAACATTAATCTACTTTCAGCATAAGGATCATGAATAAGTTGTTCAAACCAAAAATGGACAGTTTAACATAGTAAAAACCGTGAAAATCACCCAACAAAATTTGCATTATTTATCCAACCTCCAACGGAAGTTCTTTAGATAACTGAATATCTGATGGATAAATATTTCAGAATGAGTTGGGCAGATAAGCCAAACTTATCTTCATCTACATCTCTGAGTATTGATCTCGTAGAGAACCACAAAATTTTTGGATCCAACAGTGTCTAGTATCAGGCAGGTGAATGATAATCTCGTTAATTCTTACTTGAATACAGCGATTCAGACTGATTAGGTTGTTCTGATCACCTTTAGCTAGACTAATCGAATCAACGGCCTTTAGTAATTTCTGCATTTGTGGATTCAAGACAATTGCATAGAAAATTCTGACCCGTGAATAAGGAAAAGTAATTACTGTTTCAGCTTCGTTCGTGTGCTATAAACAAACCTATCTTATCTCGTGAACTTCGGAAAATCTTGTATTCCAATAGGATATGACGATGAATCTCTTCAGCGTTAAAATTTAAAACGTAAAAACAGATCTTATATAACCTTTAATATGCTATTACTCGTGTTGGTTTTATAAAGGCCGAGGTTTAGACATTCTGAATAGTGTTAACTGTAAAAACTAGACTTACTGCTAAAATGCACATAAATCGTTAGTAAGTTATCGGCTCTGATTAGCGCTATTTGCTCACAGTGTTCCGGCCCCTGCCTTGTTCGACGTGTAAATCAGAACCATGCTTCTTTAAGGTGATGCACCTTTTCCAGTCTGATGGCTATTTTTATTACACTGATATCTCTGCCGTTGACCATGTGTCTGTGGCTACCTCCTGGCTACGGCATTATTTAAAAAATCGCAATTCAATAGGTACAGATTGTGAAACTCGTCACTGTCACCCGGTTGCTGACAAAATAAGCTGCTCAAAAATATTAGGTTTTTCTTCTTTCACTTCCGTTCATTACTCGATTCAAATCTTGCATTGCGGTACAAAACTGATAAGTATTTATCTTTGTTTTTTGCACCGAGTTTTGTCCTTTTTTGGTTTGTTGAATTGTTGTGGCTGGGCGAAAATATTCCCAAAATGAAATATTTGAGAAAGCCACGATAAAATGAGTTATACGATAGAGGCACCTTTAAACGGTAACAGCTTCATCATTAACTTGCGAAGGCTGTCATCATGTAAATGCAGCTTTCAAAATATAGCTAAATGTGTACCAAGATTATACTTTATTTTCCGCCTTGTATATTCCACTAATGCAACATATGATTTCAAGTCAAATTAAGCACTTTATTTCAGGTTTCGAAATAACTTTTTTTGCGCTGGTAACAAAACGAAGGTTGAGCTATTCCGCTGCATACCTCGACCTTATTTGTTCGATCCATACAAATTGTCATTTCTCGAGAGCCAATGATTCTGTCAGAAAAAACCACAAAAGATAATCGTAGTACTAGTTGCATAGGCATCTTCTTCTGATTGGCTAGTCATCCGATTATCCTAAAATGAAACCCACCAACAAACCTTTGACGTTGCATAAAGTGGTACACAAGCAAACCGACATTTTTTGCAAACTCTGAAATCGGTAATGATTTCACATCCATTCTGTCCCAGCATTCTGATAACGCACAAGTTTCTTTCGGTGTTCATACTATGCTACTCGCTATGCTTCCAGTAGATGACAGGATGCAGCAGCAGATATTTGCAGTTTTCCTGATGGTATAGCGGAAATCCATTAGCCTGTAGAAACTCCGTCCTAAGACGTTAGTCGAAGTGATAGACGTAGAATAGCCCGATTTTCCATCACAATGTCAGTGGTTTAACGTTATGCACCTTTTCAAATGTCGGATGATAACATCTACATTACTACGGACTCCAAAAGACGTTCAGCCAAGTTTAATTTTGTTCCGTCTACCGTTTGCTTTGTTGGAAGCTTTTCGGAATTTAGTTTGTTTCACCAAGTGGTTGGGCTTGCCTATTATAGTTGCGGAGTCTTTGTGAACAGATAAACCAAAGCAAGTTGTAATTAGTTCAAGAGAATATTTCCCTTGATGGATGTTTAGAGTTGTGCATATTAAACTTTTCGATTAACGCATTGTGATATATGAGCATCAGAGCCCATTGTTGTAGTGCTACCGTGCTTCTGCTTTAGAATCATTCATGCAAAGTATAGCTGACAAGCCACTGATAAGATTTTGACTCCGATTTACCTTGTTTTTTAACTTAAGCGAGAAAACGTGTTCTTGCTAGATTCGCAATGCAGTTTAACAAAACTGTTTAAACCACTTAATAGCATAAGTGAATGGGATTAGGGAATTACTAATCCGGCTAAGCTTTCACTATCGCAAACCACCAGTGTGAGATCCGGTGCACAATTCACTGAATGAACGAAAAAGCTTGAAGTTTATTTAACTTCTAATCGAATTTTTTGCGCTTACGCCTTTTGCTCCTTTCCGAAATTCAGGAACGAACGTCCTTAATATCAATCGAATCCAATTCGATGCATACAGAAAGACCCGCTCGACTTTCTGCATGCATAAACTAATGGCGACACTAACTCCGGATACAATACTGAAGAACTACGGAGTATATATATATATATATATATATAAGTAAAAGTAAATGTAACATGAAGTCATTTAGTGTGACGTTGACCCATTGATGTTTATCTAGTTTGCCAGAAACCAATGATTGAACCCACTCGGCTGAGGTTGACTCAATGAACTTTAAAATTACCATTTTATTGGATATGATTTATTGGTCACGACCCCAACCAGCAGAAGTGCTTTTGAGATTAGCCATTTATAACTGCGATCGAAAAACTGCAATTAGTTTTTCAAATGATTACAATCTGGAAAATTAAACCTGTCAGCAAATTGGGTGCCGATAGCGGCATAGTTTCACTGTGCTTCACAGACAGAACACTTAGTAGGTCCCGTTTTGTCTCCAAACTGGTGAGCTTTCTATTGGTTTTTTGATTTAGCACTTTCTTGGGTTGCGCAAGGCAAACTATGAATTAAAGATGCGATTTTATAGCCCTCTATTTAGCTTTGATAGTCATTCAATTGTTGATTCGGCTTTTCAAAGTCGTAAGTTAGAAAGTACAGCCGATTTCTCTTCATAGATCTGAGCTGTCAAATTGTTATCCTCATGTGTTTTTATTCTGGAACTCCGTAGAATGATGGTTCGATTCATCTTTATATCTCATTTTAACCCAGAAGCTACTATTTTCCAATTTGTCGGTTTTTCACTGTTCATGAAATAATACTGTTTGACCAATCTTCTCAGGATGTTCAGATTCCATTTATCGACTTGGGATTTAGTTTCTCTTAGTTGATGATGAATCCCATTGAGAACGAAGTAGACAACGTATAATTTTGATGAGCTTTTTGAAGAATAACAATTGAGGCATCGACTGTTTTGTCGTCCGAAAATTCAAGAGAAATTGTTCCACAGCCAAGGTGAGTTCAGATAATTGTTATCGTGCATCAAGTGCCATGTGCCTCTTAACCAAGTGAATGAACATGTTCCCATGTAAATCAGTTGAATTTTCGAAAATTGCCTCCCAAGCTAATGTAGTATTTTTAAGATCAAATAATGCGTTACGATTGATCAAAAATGTATGCCGATCAACCGTTCTCTTGGATATTCCTAACTATTTTGAATGCTCCCAAAAAGAAAACTATGGTCTACTTAGATCTGTGTTCAGCGATCTTGTTGGGCATTTGTAACTGCACGATCCTGACCGCCTTATTGTCATTCAAGACTCATCTACCGGTCTCGTTCTGGATAGTTTTCATACTTAGCCATGTTTTCTCCTGTTTGCTAATAAATCGGACTATAATGAAAAATGGTAAAGATACCGCACTTGCAGCTCCAGTGAGGCGCACAGGCAGAACGGTTCAATGCCTCGGCTAACGGATGGAAGGGCACCTGCCCAAGCGGTTAGTAAATCAAATGACTCACCCATCGCTCAAACAGAAACCCAGCACGGGAAACCCTTGCTCTTTGACCACAAAATATCTTATGAATATCGGTCGTGAAAATGACCCCGGTTGAGCATTTCAGGTAGTTATACGGAACCGTAACACGAGAACTCTGGCCTTTTGCGGAGCCTTATCGATCAACAGACTGAAGCCTCCACTGTGCGCAAAAAACTGCTGACCCACAATCTGTGCTGCTTGGGCTTTAGCCAGTCGGCTTTCGTCAAACAGTTTCCTTAGTCTGTCGACGACGTTAGTTCCCGTTACTCTACTCCTCGTCTCATTCTAAGGTGAATCAGTGTTTTACATGCGTGATTGAAAAGAATGAAAGAAAAGCTTGCGTATGGCCATTCATGCATTCTATTACCTCTATTCAAGGTATAACAGTTTTGCCTAATGAAAAATGCCGTGCCAAGCAGACGATTAATTTTGTTAATTCTTAAGGCACGCAAACCACCAACTTGGCAATTGCCTTGTTTACTCGCCACCAGACTGATCCATAATTGTCCAAATGCGAACATGTGGTTATAAAAATTACTTTTATTTAATATTTGACATCTGAAAAGTGTCCAGAAGTGATTGGCTCACCAATGGCCTAACAACACAGAAACAGAGACACCCGGTCGACATCGTAAACAGCACTTCCTCTCATTGTAACTAACAGTTTAAAAAATTGTCACTGTAAAATGCTTACTGGGTTCTGCAATGTGTACCGTCATTTTTCAGATGTAATTGATTTGGAAGTAAAATACAGTCTGATGATAAAGTCGAATACAAAACCACTCAAAACTCACTTGACATCACTACAAATTCCGGTCCGGCAGTTTGTAAATTAAAACTTGAATAACTTTTTCTGACTTGGTGATTTTCTTGTAGTCCAACTCTGACACCTTCCAAGCCACCCTTTATATCCAATTCACCTTCAAAATAACTCACGTTCTGTTCCGTCTTTAAATCGCCAAGAATATTGTTTTCCTTTGGTATCGCTGAGGTGGGAGATTTCCAGCCACTTTCCTGCGCTTTCGGTACTTCGGCTGCCACATTGCGAAAAGCTGTTGATGAATTGTCATTGTCGTCTCCATCCACCGCTTTTGATATGTTCCTGTACTGTGAAGTAATCCGTTCTCTGACATCCTTTTTGTTGGGAGGAAGATCTGGTGTGGCAATACGCGGTCAATGTCCCAATGCGTTGGGAAAAAAGAAGACAAATGATGCGCGCTAGACGACAATCTAATGTAGTATTTAAGTATGCTTATACTCCTAAGTCTTTGGTCGCAATTATTAAGAGATATGCATTTTTCTAAGAACATTTCATTTGGTTAAAATGGAAGTATATTTTAAGTTCACTAAGAGGTTAGATTTTACTTGCACTAATGACACCGGACTCGTTTCTTGGAGCACCGATAATTTGAAACAAAAGAGAGTTCTCGTGATAGCACTTTTAATATGTGTAATTTCAGCTTCAACGAACACCAGCTGTACAGCTTACAAACTTTTAATCGTTTATCACAACTGAGTCATCTTTGTAAGATGTCGATTCTTGCCCGTCGTGATGTCACGAAGCAAGTGATAACATTCTCTTACTGAACTGTGTCATGTTTTGCAGCCGACAGTCATCTTACTTGTTAGCCATTCCATTCAATACGTTGATTCACGATGCCCTTTTCCAGCCACCGACTTCGTTAGACATTACAGACAACCTATGAGCAGGTCATTCTCAATGCACATTTGATAATCTTATTTTATTTTGGCATGGTTCACCCATTTGCTTCACTCATGCGATGCACACTCCTCATCATATCAGCTCAAATTCGAATGTCAATCCCATTCCGACTGATGTAGTGTCTAATTTTCTGTGTTCCGTCTATTTGTGCCTTCTAACCTCTATGTGGATGCTTGTTTCCCTGTATGTTTGTCTGCCCACTGAGTCATTACCCAATATTCCCCCTGACTTTGAACGCGAGTGGAACAAAAACCGAACTTCCTCAGAATTCGACACCAATTCTCTCCTATCAACCTGTGATAGTTACTCCTCTTTGTAGTGAACAAAGACACGGTCAATTGTGTTTCTGTATTTGTCATGGTCAATTTAGCTTCATATGAACCTGTCATAAAATGAAATAAGATAATTGTAGTGTTTCATCCAGATTACCTACTCGTTTTCCGTGATTTGGGAGTGCCAGTTATCTACGAGTCATTCTGTCGCTGTACCGAGGTTCACTTCCAAAGCCAATGATCTGATTATTCGAAATTTCCTTACGCCTTAGGCTACCGATCATTAATCATCCCTGACCAGCTTCTCATGGCTTGTTAATCCTGCGTAACACAATTGGCTGGCGTTCGTTTATTTTGTCCTGTGTCGATCTTTTCACACTGCTATGGCTGACTTAAGTTTCACGAAACTTTCTTTTCACGTCTATATTCAAGTTCAGGGATCTTGAACAGAGGTGACCTTGAGCAGCGTTGATCCGCTCAGCCGAAATAGCTGAGGTTTGTGAAAGTTGAACACTTTGATGTTTACGATAGATATTCAAACTGTTTTCTCACAGTTTGTTTCCAATTAGTAGTAAACTCTGCGCATTTGATCTTGTGACAAATTCACTGGGGAAAAATGCCATGCAAAATGAGGATCATCATCATCACTGAACGTTGTTAGAAGTAACAATGAATACTTACTATCAATCTTCACAGGGTTTGAACGTGGAAAGATAGAAAACAACACAATTACTGCAGTTTGCACTTGCCCCGCTGTTACACTCCGATTTTCTATAACATTGTGATAATAAGGCCTTATTTTATTTCGCTTATTATTTGATGAGAATTTTATAGCGTTCGCAAATGTTGTTTTTGCGGAAAAACGGTAATAATGCCAAGATATCATACTCAAACGAATTCACCAGTTTATCAGAACGCACACAAGTTGAAAGACGCGTAAAACTTTTGGCAACAAATTTCGATATCAGCACCAATCGTCTTCAACGAACTAATCCACAGACATGAAATGTGACGTTTTCTTGTTCGCCATTGTCGGAACTATTTGTCTCCAACTCCATTTCGGTATGTGCAATCCAATTAGTGAGAGTTTTGCAGGCGTTCAACTCCAGGCATTTGTAAAACTGTGCACCTTTGGGAGTTTCTTCTGATTAACTGGCAATGCCGATTTCGTTTGTTGCGACCTAAGCGGTATATCGTTTACGTGGGGAATACCAGTTGCACTGAAAAGAACGCAGCTTTTTCAAAGTTGTTAAGGCCTAGAAAATTGTTCTTGAATAATGCATTAAAGAGAGTTATCTTTCTGTTCGCATAAATTGTCGAGCTGTCATCCCGACTGCCAGAAAATAATCATTTATTTCCTTGGCTTTCATGAAGCTTTTACCAGTAATCTATTTTCCCCAGTTATTATTGGATAACAGCGGAGATTTTTCGTGTATCTGCTTGGACATTGCACAAATGTTGTCATTGTATTTGCGGAAATAGCTGTTTATGGTAACACGAAACTGTAGATTGAAGTGAATAAATTAGGAAACCATCACTAACTTCAGATCTACAGAGCGGCATCTGAGATAAAAGCCGCTATAAACCAACGACAGACGAACCGCACAGCCACTTTGCTATTCGAACTAAATTCCAACACGTTTTGCGTATGATACGTCGATGGTGTTAATGAAGTCTTTTAAGTCACTACTGTAGAAAACTGGAATGTAAAGAAGTCCTGCTGCTTTAGAAAATAACGCAGCTTGGTTAATGAATATGGTTGAGTACTTGGATGAGGTAAAATTACAAATAAATTAATTCATCTTGTAAAAGCAGCCCTCATCTAGGCCGTGGAATCTGTTGGACTATGTTCTGATTGCGTTAGAAATCGCCGGCAGTTTACACTTGCTGTACCCGACCAGCAACAAATGGAACCAACTGGATGCTTTACCACAATGCAGCATATCCACCAATCGGTCACTGCGAGTGCCTTTGAAAGCAAACCACCTTTAATTCACTCAGAGTTTTAATTAGAAAACCTCACCCTGAGAGCTGGATGCTACACTGCCAACAGCCTGTGTCAGAGCAAATCCATTAGCAAAAATGTCTTGATTTATGCCATGCGTTGTTGAGCAAACCGGAAGCAGTCATTTACAGCGGGTCATCCAATAGGGTTTAATAGGTACCCATCTTTGATATTTTCACGAAACTGGCAAATCTGCCGAGGGTTTCCATAGATTTCGGAGGTGAGCCAAACATTCCTTATCCATAATTTCATATTCTAGTAAACAGCTGAATCCTCATTTCTTTCGCACTTGGTCAGATCTGTAAATAACCAGGATTCAAATTTGATAACACAGAAGGTCGCTTCTTTAGGCTCCTTTCCTGTGGCACGTAGTTTTCTAATAGGATTTAAGCACTTCAGTTAGATAGAATAAGTGTCTGCTGAGTTTTAATTAATATCTGAAGCGTTTTTCTTTGAAGCAATCTGCCCGCATGAAAGTAACCTCGCTAAGTCGAATCACTGAATATCAAGGCTAATATTCGTTATAGGAAATTAAATGTGGCCACATATTCGAAGTACTTAAGAATCACAGCTCGATATCGAAAATCACCCACGTGATGCAGTTGTTTCTCCCTCGAAATTGTGTTCTCTCGATCATGTAGCCCGCTTGTGAATAATTGGATGTTAGGTGTGTGGAGTTTGTGAGCGTACTGTTTGACGAATCTGAACAATCTTCATCATCATTTCATAGGACTTTTAATTAAAACCGACTATTTTCATGCTAAAATACCCTGATGTTTCCTGTTTATTAGTTTCCACTTGGTGATGACTAATTAATTTGTTCGTCTACTGTTCGATATACGGATTGTGGTCCATTTTCCAATTTTGGATCACTGGAATTGATTAGTGGGTAGTCTTTCTCAAGGCAAGTTTTACAACCTAGTAAAACTCATGATACACTCCTTATATCATTTGGTCCTGAAAACCACCCCCTGTTTATAATGGTCTGATTCCACCGTCAGTCTCTTTATCTGCGACGTTAGTCAACCGACAGATAAACCAGCAAACTAATATCATAATTTCCCAAAATCCCTAATTACTTTTGAACTATTGCCGCATGCCGCTCTAGGTTTGCAGAGAGGGAAACCTCTAGTAATCTTTCGACTACTTTGAAACATGCGTCTTGTTTATCGTTGCATTCTTGGTCTATATACAGTTTCGAAATTGGAACACGGAACCTGTGTGCTCACCTTGGATGACTGTTTGATTGTTAACTCGTGGCTTGCCCATAAAGTCTTCAGCATCAACGAGACCGTTTGGCGTTGAGTGATCAGTGTCTGCCGGGGTTTCACTTTGATTGGTATCACCAAAAATATCTCCACTGATCGCTGTTTCAGCCGGACCGAAAATAGTTTCACGAAGGCTCTTCGCTTCTTCTGCAGTTTGATTTCCACCCAGAGCGGTCTGATTTTGCATAACCTTAATTGATTCACCTAAGGCTGAAAAATATTAGGAAGTCCGATAAATATGAAGCAATCGTGTGACCATATCATTTTTAGTGTTCTGTTTTCGGTTCCCACTAATCCAGCAACCGTGAAATCAAGGCATTTTCAGTTCGTCTTTTTAATTTATAATGATGTCGAAAACAATTCTGGTAGTGCTGAAGGTAACTCGCACATGAAAAACCTCAAAATATTCTGTGTAGATTACTTAGCTGCCGCTGTCCGGGTTGATGATTACAGACATGCTTAGATATTGCTTCAGTTCACATTAGGCCACCACTGCACGTTATAGGACAACAGCATCCAGAGATGTTTTGCCCGTTCGGTAAAGAATTTTGCCAGAAACGTCTAACCTGGTCCGAACAGATGTTGCCGAACATCACTAGGTGGTAACTAAATAACAGATAAACTTTAAGCATGAATGAGTTAAAAAATGTAAGCAGTTACCATAACCGATATTCACCTCAAGAGTGGACAGGATTAACAGAAAATAAATCAGCCAAATTGACTGTCTTCAAAACAAGTTACAGGCGAGCATGTCTTCAGTTATTTCATTCTCCAACCAAAACGGACACGTAGTTTAAAGCAGCTGCTTGGCAGGGGTTTCATGAGTCTTATGCATTCGGTGTGAACAGACAAGTTTGGGGGAAACAGATGAATATACCGGAGCAGCCATCGGTGATGGTTAGCTGACATCATTAGTGTGCTCTTGGGTGACACGTTTTATTGTAAGCCGGTGAATTTTGAGTGCATGGACTAATTTTTCCTATACAACGAGATAGAAGTCTGAGAACATAATACTAACTGCTTTTTCCATTATTAGTGCTGGAACTCAACTGCTGATGACAAGGCCTTTAAGATTCGATAAAATACCAGCAAATATTGCGGAAATACCGGTCGAATGCACAGATTCTAGCGCGCGTAACGATATAATTCCAGACCGCTCTGGTCCTTCTTTGCTTCGATCACCAGAGATGATGTTGTGTGCTCCTGGAAACTGTTTTGTCAGGAGAGTGATGTTCGCCTCTAACTAGCGTTTTGAGTGGCTCAGAGGGTTTTTCCCGAGAGTCGAATCGTCACTTGTTCTGTTTGTACACCAGCACAAGATAGCTTTAGGTTCATCAACCACTCCGTTGGGCTTATATTCGCAGTTTCGACAATTTCCTTGCGACTGAAACGACAGTAACAAGCTTTCATTATTGGCAAGGGTAAAGGAATTCAGGAACTAGTTTGCAATTGATGTCATCATTACGATCAAATTAGCAATTTCGTAGGAAATGAACGAATTTTCAAACTTAAGGCAATGCCCAGATGTCTAAACGCAAACTGCGAAAAGAGAATAGAATGGCACTGAGTTTTCTACATAGGTATGCTTTTGTATTTCCTAATGAAAGCACATCGGTTTAGACGGATATCAATGAGCTCCAAATTTATTACTCAATACAAATGGACACTTAAAAGAGAGAAAACTAAGGTGGTGGTAAATAGGTACGATACTTTTCGGCTTATCTTCGGTCCCGATTCAGCCTGAGGTCTTGGGCAAATCCTAGCATACCCATTACAATAACGGTTGCACACTGCCCATTCGTTTTTTATTTGATTGACCAATATTACCTATATTTTGACCAAACTAATAATGATTCGGTGGGACTTGAATACCTGGACACCTGTTCGTAAAACGACCGGAAGTTTCTCGATCCGCCTGATCTTATTAATGTCACTGTTCTGAAAAAGACATCCTGCATAACGCAGAGTATGGGCATTGCACGAAACTATGCAGTCGAACACGATATCACCTAGTAATCAGTTAGTCAGCATGGAGATCCAGTGTTGCAGCGTGCTGCTGCCAACTATGAAAATTGAAATGCCCGCAAATATCACCTGCTTGCTTTGATCGTCGACCAGCAGGACTCTCCAAACCATCATCGTGCCTCTTTTTTCGTTTTTTTGGCCAACAGAGTTTGCTAACCATTTTGAACTTTGTCTCTACCAATTTATTTCGAAACATTGACTTTGTCAACAATGAATTGGTGAATTAGTCTGCTTTTGTTGAATATCATTAATAAACTTGGACAGCTTACGAGCATTTGGATTCCTACTGCTTGTTTTATGACGTTTTTCGCTGTCTTGCAAACCACGTACTTTTCGTTCTCAAAATCGGTTTGGTTTCATTCTTTGCCAGATGTTGTGAACAAAAATAGGTTCGATTTTTCAGGTGAGCTTTCATACCAATTCTGAGTAAATATTATCCATAGATTGACTAGGATGCACGGCATAATATAGGGAACGTAACTCACTTGATATAAGTTCCTATGGATTTTTCAGTAATCTAACATCTCTATGGCAAATTTCATTAGTCGTCCGGTTTTGTAAAAGTTTGATAAAAAATTTCCGTGGAGTAATATCTTCTCTCCCATCAGTTTTTATGATTAACAAATGGTGCTCCATTGTGATCCGAAATACGTTATAACATATCAGATTTCTTCCCCCACTTCTTTAATCCGATATGGTTTTTTCAAAGAATACAAGTTCTGAAGTGGGCAAAGAATGAGTAAGTTCCCATTCTCTAGTCTTCCATGATAAACCGTTTGCTTATCAGCCCAAACGAAGTTCAGGATACGAATAACAGAAAGCCATATAGTAGGGACAAAATACTTGGCAATCGTTGCATCTGTTTCGCAATCCGTGGGACAGCAGGGCAGATGGTTTAGTGCAACAGACAGATTTTCTTTTCATGGTAAAGAAAAACGTCAAAAGAAATTCTTGCAACGTTGCTACAGGCGGTACCTGGACCAGCCGGTGATACTATGGAGCTTCTGCTCAGTTATAGTGTATTCTGCTGTTCAGTGTAGTCCGGATGAATATGGATAAACATCTATTTTATTTGATATCATCTTGCCTCCCATTCCCACTAACTTCAGCGAGCAAAACCGAGTAGAAGGGACACAAAAATTTGTCAGTTAGTCTAAATCAAATAAAATTTATTGGCTATCCATGATCAACACTCACTGATCGATTCTCCTGTTGGTAAAGTTGGTCTGTCTAGTTTCACTGAATTTTTCTTGGAGTGGCTTAATCACTACCATCTAACCGCAAATGGGTTGAATTCTGACCCCGGAAGTGGTTATGGCGAGTCAATATCCACTACTCTTAAAACAGACACTTTAAATAAATCCGAAAATTTGATGGCATTAAATTATTAACAGCTTTTCACTTCCTTTCTTTCTTCGATAAGACTTACACGCAAATTCGCCAATCCAATAATGAGGTGAAATGTTAACCGAAAACGCCGCTTTTCTTATATCCAGCAATACGTGGACCAAGTAGCTGAAACAGCGCAATGCGGACTACATGTCGACATAATTATCTGGCAATCTAAGGAATACATAATGAATTCCTCAAAAACGCAAAAACGTTACATGAGGGACATGCACAATTGACTGAAATGAACAAGAACCAAATAACAATCATTTCGTGTTTGGAGAAGCCGCAATTAAACTGAGGTCTTTTCAAAGAAAGTGAATATTGGCATGTTTCATAGCGCAGTTTGGGAAATTTTGAAGGTTCGTGAGCCTTTATCTTCGGATTTAAATCGAAGGCGTTTCATAACCAGCCGAGGTGAAATCATCCGTGAGTGCGTAAGCAATTACCTCCCTGTGAGGTTGCATTCATTGTAACGTTCCCCTCCGATCTTTAACTAGCAATGTTAGTAACTTTAGAAACGTTGCTAATTTCAACAACGGTACCTATTTTAGCAAAGTCGTCCATCCTAACGACGTTACTAATTTTAGTAATGTAATTGTGGGATGCTCTTTAACTGGTAATGTTGTTAGATAGCGAGATCTTGAATTGGCTTCGCTTCTTCGAAACTCCAAAAATCTGTCCCATATTTTTCACTCCATTTTTAATGAGATGACAATTATAAATTATTTCTAAGAAGGGGGCCAGGCCACCAGAGGGCTGTCAAGTGAGAAACCTGAGCGACGGCAGGACGATTCGAACCTGCGAACTTCTCATCCAAACGCCACCACCTTATCCAATTGACCACCGCCTGAAATCTTAAGTTTTAGCGGTTTCCATACCTTGTTCTTGGATTTTTTTCCTTGATGCCCATGATTACGATTCGCCTCGAATGCCCTAGACTGAGTGGATGAAATTTCTATCAAAAGGAAAGAATTCCCAGCTGGGTAATGCAACACCGAGGGAATGCCTGGCTGAACTTGTGTATGTGTCTAACTCGTCTGGGTTTCCTGAAGGAACCAGTCTTGAGTTGAGGTAACTCAGGCTTCTGGCAATCCAACGTACTTTCCGACCCGACGGCCTATCTAACTTGAAAGGTACCGCGCTGGACATATTCAAGAAGGACGGCAATATCATCATACTTCCGGCCGACAAATGAAGGCCAACGACTGCCATGTACAAAACCGACTATGTTCATAAAGCACTGGAGCTATTAAACGATACTACCACCTACCGCCTGTTGGCTGAAGCTCCGACAGCCAGAATGGCAACCAAGATCAACAAAACCTTGAAGAAACTGCTGAAAATGCAAAGGATAATCAGGGAGGAACGGTGGAAGATGTGAGCTGATGCCTCTAACATCGCAAAATTCTACGGACTATCCAATGTGCACAAAGAAGACATTTCACTGAGATCAATCGTTTCCTTACCAGGAGCTTTGACAAACAATTTGCCTAAAGAACTATGGAAATATCTGGAACTTCTGACTTGAGAATCAAACCACGTCGTAAATAACGCCCAACAACTGCTGGACAAAATCAAAGATATCAAGACTGGAGAGGATGTTATGCTCTCGTTCTGTGTCACAGAGTAATCGACTGAAAACAAGAGAAAATGCTAGAACTTCTCCAAAAACACTGTCCTGACGATCCATTCGAAATATTCAACAAATTTTGAATCGACGGATTTGTGTTTATGCAAATACTTCGAATTTGGCGGGGTTATTTATGAACAACTTAAAGGAACGCCTATAGAATCACCGATATCCGTTTTTATGCAGAATTCTTGATGCAAGCCAATGAAGACATTGCACTTCCCAAGATGCAACCAAAGATTTGGACCTGGTGGGTTGATAAGACTTTTGCCATCATTGAGCACTCCGAAATCGAGAAAGCCCAGACAATAGTCAACATTTTTCACGGGACCCGGTTCACCTCCGTGATGGGAAATGACATGAAACGTAGTGGTAAGAAAAACGGAAAACAGAACTCTGGAGACTTCAGCGTATCGCAAACCTACACACACGGAACACAGTAAGCTTCCGCAGCAACCATTCCAAAGTTCACAAAGTATTCTGCCTGTGAACACTGTTCAACAGACCAAAAGCAGATTGTAGCACAATAGAACTTCAGGAAGTGGGGAGAAACTACCTTTATGAAGATGTTTCAACGAAACGGCTATCCACAAAATCCGCAAAAAATGGACAAGGAGAAAAATGAACGAAAAACAATTTTGCAAGAAGATGGTGCTACTTTACCTCGAAATTGTTTCTGAAATAATTGCAAGATTGCTCGAACCACAAGCATCACAGTAGCCCGCAAACCCATCATAATTCTGAGATGACTCATTTTAAACACTAAAAAACCCAAAAAGGGCGACAGAAGAAATGGTACCTACAAAGTCAAATGTCGCGAGTGGGATAAATGCTGCATCGGTCAAATTGCATGAGAGCGTACAACAAGAATGCGTGAACGCAAATTTGTCACAAGAAGATGTGATCCGCCTTAGTTACTATTCGTTTATGCGGATCAATTAAAACATAAGTTAAACCTAGAAGTTGTGGATCAAACGATCGCAAAATATCCCAGGCGGTCCATGAAAGATTGGCACTGATGGCCAAATTCCGTCAACAGACATTGAACTGGATAAATCTACTAAAGAGCGAAAATTTCATACTGACTGGATGGTGACAATTTTTCGGAGTTTTGGAGAAGCGAAGCCAATTCAAGATCTCGCTATCTAACAACATTACCAGTTAAAGAGCATCCCACAATTACATTACTGAAATTAGTAACGTCGTTAGGATGGACGACTTTGCTAAAATAGGTACCGTTGTTGAAATTAGCAACGTTTCTAAAGTTACTAACATTGCTAGTTAAAGATCGGAGGGGAACGTTACAATGAATGCAACCTCACAGGGAGGTAATTGCTTACGCACTCACGGATGATTTCACCTCGGCTGGTTATGAAACGTCTTCGATTTAAATCCGAAGATCAGGGCTCACAAAACCTTGATTAACGATAACGGCCTGCGTATGTATCTGTCTGGGGCCACGAATATGTGTTGCTTTTGTAAGCTGATTTCTCAAGATTTTACTGTTGTTTTAATGGAAAATTTTTAGTGAATTGTTTCAGCTGTCTGTTATGTTCCAGCTGCGAGAGGTTTGAAGCTTGTTGTCACCTTATTTAATTGCTATTTTAAGCAGGATGCGTTTTCTGCGAGGTTACTTTGACAGAATTGTGTTTGGATGAATAAAATAACAATTCGCAAACGGGGACTATTCAACGTTGCCAATTTCCAATGTGAGAAATCAGTAGGAAAGGATCTTTGGCTTTCCGTTTAGAGAAATGTTTGGAACGATTCAAAAAGGGGACCTAAATGGGCGTACGAAAATGGACAGATGTGGCTGTTATTTCACATCACAGACCACTGATTAATTTCCGGTCCATTCTTGAGTTTAGGTATGTGTTCCCTTCATCCTTGCTCGGCCAACCAAGTAACCGTAGATAAATTAAATAATGAATGAGCTGCAAAATATAGAAAAGAGGTTCCAGCAGCTTTTCATCGACATAATCTTTTTACGAGAGAAAAAGGTTCTTTCGGACAGTCACTTTCAAAGGTAGCAGCGAGAATAGCTGAACGAATGCCGGTTGACAATTAATGGTTGCAAATTTCTCAAAGTTGACAGATTTGGTTTGCAAGTTCTCATCCGCGATTTGCGGGGAATACAACCGGTCAACTCCAAACGGGTTTGCACTGACCGAGTTATTATTTGATGAAAATCTAGGAGACTATCACCTTGTAAGTTGTCGGGACCATTTATACCAAATGCTGACACATTGATAGCGTTTGCTAATTCGCTTTTTGTCTGCTAATTATAAAACATGCGTTTCTCATCTAAACACATCTGTCCTGTTATTTGAAAAATTAATTTCTGGAAAAATATTCGACTGGCCGTGAGCCAACGGATGATAGCAAATGTGTAAAATTCAGAGCTAGTCAGTTTTATCCTAATGTTGTTTAATGTAAACTTTTTCGTATTCATGTATATGCGGCAGCGGTTTCCGTATTATAAACAAAAATACAGTAACTTGGTATACAACTTTGTTCCAGGATACTCAAATAAACCAAAACGTTGGTCTTATTAGTTTTTATTTTCACAATTAACCGTGGACCACGGGACGATGGGGCTGTTGTGGCAACATATCGAACAAACTGACTCACTTGATGTAGCCGTTTCTTTGTCTGGTTCACGGGTCTGTCCGGTGACATTATCCGTCGGCGGATAACTTGCCCACACAACTGCCAAAGAAGTCAAATGAGATTCCGATTCCCCGATATCATTCGAAACTTCACTGAAGTCGACAGGTTCACTGTTTAAATTCTCATCCGAGAATCTAGCTAAAGACAACTGATCAACTCCAGATGAATTTGTGTTGGCCGGTTGGTCAGTCGATAGTTCACCTTTATCAACGGGATGCTCCCTCCAGTGCGTGGTTAATGAGGATCTCGAAATGGTTGCTTTTGTTGTTTCACTAAGGGATTGCAAATTCGTATTCGTGTTATTGTCGGGGATCACAATATCCTGACTGATGACGAACAGATTTGCTTCACCGGGATCTGCAAATGGGAAGTCGTGAAATTCACTGTGGCAAATTTCCTATTTGCTCCCTTTACGATCAATTTTTTGAGTGTAGGACCATAAACGTGTGTGTTTTCAGCCACTTATTTACTACTAATAGTTCAAAGAACGTGATTACTGAAGAAGGTTTCCAGGTACACTACCGCCCAGTTGAAAGCGTAGCTCAGTTAGTTGTGATCAAATTGAATTTATTCAACAGATACTGGATATTTCGTAAGCATTGATAGCAGCTTCGTCAGTTTAACAAAAGCCATTGGTTCTATTTAATTTTGGGGCGTCGAATTCTAGAGAATATGATTGTTTGCTGTCTACATAAAATGACTTGCATGTCTCTGTTTGGAATTGGTTACGTAGGCAATCGTGGACGCAGACCTGGGAGATTATCGAGCTGCTGTTGTGGACTATGAGATAGAGAAATAGATTATTTCGGCATCACTCTCTCATACAGCCTGTCCTTACTATTCCGTTGCTCGACGTTGCTGATGATGACATCATGTGGTGTCTGTGAAAATGTTATGTCTGCTTAATGTCTGTTAGAGAAGCAGACAGGCCGTTTCGATTCACAATCCAAAAAGACGAAACAAATGTAGTCCCCTTTCGAGGACTTCTTTTTGCCTATCAGATAGTACTTGATTACGTAATATCTGCACTTTCTGAGCTGTGGAACCAGTTAGCGTTTCTTTGGGGTTATCAAGGACATTTGGCGATCGTGCCTAAACTAGGATACGAACCCGGGACGGACCATAATGGGTAGAAAACTGCATCCATTCCATTAAGTGATCTGTCCCTGAAATTTATATCGGATGTGAATACCGCTTGAAATGTTACTCATCCTTCTTGGATTTTGGGGGTCCAATGGTGGTTGTTCGGCTCCTGCGAAGATGCTTTTCTCTAGGCAGTTAACATGCAAAGTTAAATTAATGACTGACCCACATCTAGTTCAAATGTAATTAGCTAGTAGTATATGCCATAATGAAATGGGCAATTTACCAAACTAAACGAATGCATTGCCATACTTTCTTTAGAGATGATCACACTCATTTGTGCTCTGCAGTTTGATTTCGAATTGGTCAGCGTAATGAAAGAACGAAATTTCACATTTCACTTTCAACAGGATAGGCGACTGCTTGACTAATGCAATATTGTGTGTCCTATCTCATTTTCGGTTTCTCGAAGAAATCCTCCCGTTTCATGAAGCCTTACGCAGTGTGAATGTAGCAACCCGATAAAGGGGGAAGCAAACCAACATTGATCGATTTGACTCACGCAGGAAATAATATTGTATTTGGCTTTAGTGATTCTTTCGGTCAGACGCAGTATTCTTCTGCTTGATGTTGACTTCGAAATTAAATGAACTGAATTACTGACATCAGAAGTGGGTTGCGCACATATGCTCATAGACTGACTCAACTGACGTAGTCGGTGGCTCACGTATTTCATCCAATCTTTCAATCATAGTTTCCCTATGCGAGTAGCTGCGTAGAGACTCTGCTGACACTTTTGGAGAAGAGTGGAACCTCACTTCCGGTGCTCTACTCTCACCGGGTGCTTCTTTGAAATGTATTGTTCTCATGCAAATAATATTTGTCGGACGCAGTTCATCCCGAATTAGAAACATTAGATGATTTTCCACTGACAAAGGTACCAGGCTTCCGTCCCTTGATCTCTCTACTATTCACTATTTTAAGTGCGAGTGGCGAAGTTATGAAACTCATTGTCTGTTTAATTCCAGTGTTTGTCTCTCTGTGCGATCAAAATTGGTGATTGGTAGTTTCCATGTAAGACAACGGTAATGCGGGAATCCCATTTGACTTCGGCTTTTGTCAACTAAAGTTTGTGGGCAATGTTGTTTTGAGACCCAAGCCAACCAACGTCCACGAGCCTCTGGTCAATTGATGCAGATTACACTGCAATCTGAAGAGATCACCTAACAGCTTTGTTTCATTACACATGACTTTCAAGTTAGCTAATCTTCCCTACTTAGTTCTAAACCTTGAGAATCGACTACAGAAACGGGCTTCTCTTCGGTTCTGCAATCGATTAATCAATGCCAGTATCATCAATAGCGATGTACTTTGATATTTTTTATCGCACTATATTCAGTCTCATAGATAATTTAATGTTTACCTGCACGATTGTCGCAGCATTCTGAAAAAATACAAGTTCAACTTCCAACTGAGGTTATTGAAAACTATTTTAAAAGAACGCTATATTTTTGCTGCATGCATTGTCGGGTACATTAAAATCAGGCACTAGATCACTGATGATATTTTTCAGTTTACTCCTTGTTTATACCTACAATCTGTACCGGATGTTTCTACCTCCTCCCGAGTGGATCTATATTGATATTCGCAATATAGCTTGACTGTAAACAAACGAAAAAGAGTTATTGAAAAGCTGGTACATTTTATGCCGCTTTCGTTAATGTAGTCGTTCTCCGTATGCATATGTATCCGATCTCTTTAGTGAACACAACTATAAACCAGAATCAGGCTGTTTGTTCACAGACCCACAATGGACTGATGTCTGCGTGACGAACACGATCGTGGTGGAAGAAAGTTAGACAAACTGACTCACTTGGTATGAACGCTTTGTGCGGTTTTTTGCTTTTGTCGATAACGTAGTCAGACGGCGGATAAATAGTCACTGGCTCTGTGAGGTTCTTCGCCGCACCTGTTGGCGAAGTCAAGTCGGAATCCAAATCTTTGGTATCATTGAAGTCAACAGATCCGGCACTCCAGTTCTTCTCTGCTAACCCTGACCGAGCAGATATTGTATGTTTGCGTGTTTGTAAATTGATGGAATTTTCGCCTGTCGACTTCCTTCCGAGACCTCCAGTTGGATGCTCGAAAGACGGCAGTGTGACTCCCCCAGGTGAGTCCGGAATCTCCCTGGTATCACTGTTATCAGTTGCAACATCTGAAAATTGGATATCTGGACTCGATATAACTTGGATTTGTTAAACTATGTATGGGACGTATTTGCACAACAAAATCGGGATTAAATCAACTCGCAGTTGATAGTACAAATGTTTATTATGCCAATATGGTTGTACACTCACATAATCCTGGTTGTCCGTTGTTTCATACGAACTGCTTCTCAGGTCTGGCATGCAATGAATCCCGCAGTTTTACATTGTTCTTCCTGTTCTCTCAGATAAACTTTAAGGCGATGTGTCAAATGGTTTAACAAAAACGCTTCATCCTATTCTCACCGATTGGATCGGCCTGCTTTTAGCAGAGGTGCAAAACCCGAACGGTTGATTTCTCTTTCGTGTCTCCAACATATTGTAATGATATTATTATCATATTATTATTTTTGATTTCTCTCATGGTTTCTTATGAATTCAGTTTGTTACATTTTAGTAGTAGGAGATTGAATGTTTACATGAAGTAATTCACCATGTGATACCATCGCTCAACTCACCATAAAGAAATCATGGAAGCACTGTACAGCTGTTTCATCCTTGTTAGGAATCATCAGAGCCTGCCCGGTAGCGTAATGGCTAAGGCGTTCGACTCAGAATCGTTCGTCCCGGGTTCGCGTCCCAGTTCGGGCGCGGTGGATATGCACTGCTGATGATTCCTAACAAGCTGGATGGGACAGCTTTACAATGCTTCCATGGTTTCTTAATGGTGAGTTGAGCGATGATATCACAGGGTGAATTAATTCAATTTGTCTTAGTGAAAGTTTAATGATCCTAGAAAGTGGCCCTGATAAGATGGAAAGTAACAAGAATCCGTTCATTTCAAACTCCACCTTTGTGTTCCATATGAAAAGTCCGTCGCAGCAACTCCTTCATCGAATTCACGGAAAACCTGAGATCACTTTAGTTTTAAGTATTGATTTCAACAAGGGCTCCTCATAACTCTCGAAAAGCTTACCTGCAAAAGCCTTTTGACATCGGTTTAATTTCCATCAGTTTCTTCCATTATTAGTAGACGAATTAATGCATGCACATCACTATGTATATTTTAGTTCTCTTCTCACGTTGCTACATTACCGAGTTAGACATTTTAAATAGTCCCGGAATTTTGTAAAATAAATTTTCTCTGCATTCCACACGTGCTCGCAAATTGCTCTACCTCACTTGTCAGTACCCTTTGTTTAACTCCAAATCAGACAGAGCTTTCTGTGTAACCGATGACAGTCCTCTAGCGTGGGTTATTACACCAATCGTCGAAGTGCTACCGAGTTCTGGTTACGTAGCGTAGGTTCATCTAGAAAATTACTAAATGATCTTGTTCACGTGCCACTTTTCTCATCATCAAATCGAGACGCTAGTAAATGTTCACAATTCCCTGGTTTTGTAACAGCCGACTGACTACTCGGGTGTTTCTTGATCTTTTCACCACTTGGTGGGTAAGTTATAACAATGCTGTAGTTTGTAGTAGACAACGTGACTTCTCCCCTGTTTCCTCAACCTGATTAACATATGGTTTAACTGGACGATCATCTAAAAGAGCAATAAATGTTGTAAGGAGCGCATCGAAAAATCGATGCGCCATGTATTTGTTTTTGTTGTGAATGATATAATGGTAGCGTTGTTGGTAGATGTAATGTGCCAACGTTTTGACTACCGTGGGTAGTCTTTCTCAAGACAAGTTTTACAATTAAATTTGATTGTAATGTATCACGCGTCGCAGGACTTTGATTTCGTCTCATCATCACTTTTTTTTCGATTATGTGCGAGTTAGATGTGAATTACCACTATGACTGCTGAATGAGGTTGAGAGACGAGGAGGTACAGGGTAACGTTCACCGGAGTGAATATCTGGATTTACTCGATCACTATTCACTTCTGTTGTTTACGACCTGAAACCAGTCAAACTATTCTTTCAAATTTTGTTTCAAAGGTTCCAGGTCTGATCAACTCTCACGAACTCGTTTTGTTAATTCAGTTTTTCCTAGATGTTACTCGATAATCGTGATAAAGTAACCGTCTTTAATCATAGTCGCAATAAGATAAAAGGAATAGCTGAATTTGGTGCCTTAAAGACCTTAATTATCAAACAGAAAATTCATGGCGGATTTTGAGTAAGCTGATGCATATAGTTTGCTGAGTGATCAGAGGCAATAGGGTTACTTAGGAAATCCGTTCATATGTCTGTTGTGATACGGTTACGCATCGCTGTGAATGCAGAAACACCATCTAGGTTGGTAAAACCCAAGAGTGTGGATTTTGACGTGTTCCGAAAATCCAAACTGCGTAAACCCAGATAGTGAAGAACCTGTCCAGTGGTGTAAAAACTGATTTCCAGTCCTACTGGATCAACAATTTTTCTCTCAGGTGCTGGTCGATTGAATACATTTCAAGCTATGAAAATGAAAAGCATTTCCATCAAATGCTTTATTCATTCGAATGTAGACGACTACTTTTGAGAGCGAAAAGATGTACGCAGTTTCAATAATCATTACTGGTTCCATGTTGGTGCGAATCCCTTCGAACCGAGCTGGTAAGGCACAGACGATGCTGAAGTGTCAGTGATGCTGAAATTTTTAACTAAGTCAGGTCAGAACCGCCGCCGTTTACCAAATGCAGCCATGCAAATAAATAATTACTTTTATCAGACAAAGGATTACGCCTCTTCCACAATTTCACATTACCGGCATAAGTAAGCTAACATGAAGTAAAATGAAGTCAAACGCGCAAAATTATATGCATGGAAATGGTAGCCATTAATTGAGCATAGCATATGCAAGATGGAAGCAGACCTGGAGTGGCAACTGGTCCAAGATCATTTGCTCCATGTTAGGAGACTACGTTGATCGGAATATCACCGGACTGTTCGTTGACGTTCAGGACCAAACTATTTTTGGTTATCCGATAGTCGATATGTTTTCATCTAGACCCAATGCAATATTCCAATCAGCAGCGAAATTGGCCATCTCATTCATGTGAGAGTTTGCTTCTGGTGCTAAAGTGTGTGAACCTAGGTAACCAGGATTAACGAGGTGCATGTACGTTGAGCGCGCCTAAAGTTTTCAAACACAATAAATTTACAGTTGTTCACTTAAGCAAGAATATTCTTTTAAGTCATTTAGCCTTTGAAACAATTCAGTTTTTGTTCAGCTGTTAAGCGATGCTACCGAAAATGTTTTTGCACTTCCCAAAATGTCCTCGGGAACGAGGGTGAGATCGTAGCGGTACAAATGGTTCCGTGTTTTAATTAACAAAATATGATTGATAAGTTACAAGTGAGCTTCGGCGAAGTCCATCATTTTCTGCCATCAGCGAGATTTAACCTGTAACATTTTGTCAGACAGAATCATGCATTGGTTACAATTACTGATATTAGAGTGGTTCACTAGATTAACGAACTTAATACAGGTCTTGGTGCAATTTCACATCCTGACTCAATTTAATGGTGAAACACAAGCTAGCGTACGATACAAGAGTTCTGTAGTCTACCAAGAAACATGAAAGCACCTTGCAGCTCTTCCACCGGGATGTGAATGACAAGTCGACAGCCTATATTCGGCTAATCGCAGGCTGGTTAGGATGCATTTAATGCCAGCTGTTATATTTCAACGCTAAACATAGTCACCCTCATTAAGTTGGATTACTATGACCATAGATATAAGAAGGACCTCTACTACTTCATACATTTAGGACAATGGGAACACTTTTGTGATCGATTTCTTAGGTTAACGCTCTCGTGGTGTCTCCAACCAACAGGGCAACATGTATTTTATTTTGTCATCGAACAAAACGGATAGAAAGATACCACAAGCACATTTTTCCCCAATTTAGATTGAGTAAATCACACATTCTGTAAAAGTGGATCTATTACATTACCCCTGTTGTAAATCTCCTTCGAATTCTGGAGGAACTCGAAGTGATGCCGTGCTGAGCCAACTGTTCCAACATAATGGAAGGTAAGATTAAACAAGACATAAAAGAGGATATCAGTTTATTGGTGGAATTCGAAAAGCTGGTCAGTAATCATGATATTCAGGCTGCCTATACCATGGGTTTGTTAATTCCCCGTGAACCGATAACAACGAAAGCTATGTGACTTACCCAAAAACACCTTTGAAGTGCTGTTGTGTTCCGACTGTACGTCACTGTTGCTTCCCACGCTTCGATGAACTGTTAACATAATGGATGTTCCAAACTGGTTTTTCTCTGTTGACGGGTCAGAAAGGCTTTGTTTTGTGGTTTGTTTATCAAAAACCTGATTCTCTGCATACGACGATTTGGATTTAGCATTTGAGACGTCATCAGGAAGATGTTGCATATCCAGGGATGCTTCTTTTGGTACATTCATTTCTTCTCTAACAGGTTCGCTGGTTTTTATTTGTAATTTAGGGAAAGAATCTGCCATCGACGTAATATATTCATTACCTTCTGTTCGTGAAGTCAGAGGATGAATCCCCTCTAAGTTACGTAGATCGTTTGGACCAACATCATCTGTTGCTTCAGACTTAACAGCAGCTAGATTGAGTGAAACAGGAACAGAATAAATAAAAGCGGATGAAAATTTGGCAAAAATGTGAACCCAATTTAGTTGAATAGCGAATTCATTCTTCAAAACGTCGTGAAATTAGCAGTAACTTCACAGGGCTATAAATTTTGAAATGTGCTCTTTCCGTTGAACAACAAAACGTTCTGTGATTATTGACCACAGACAATTTGTCTGTTTTACTGTGGTTTAGCTGTATTTGACCATCTTTTCGTACCTCATGCCAACTGGTCGGAAATCTCGTATAATCGCTGACATCGTTTGACGGAAATTGCTAAATGTATTTCACAATCTGGAAGCGTCCGAAATCTGATTGCATTTCCCTTGATTATAATTTCATGAAATTTTATGTTCACTGACTCGTGGTTTGAATATCAAAAATTCAAAGTCATCCATTACCATAGGGCAGTCAAATAACTCAGACTTAAGAGTCTCTTTTGGCAGAATTGGAACTGTCCTAAATTGAATTTGTTCAATTAATGACGAAAATCGTTCTTTTCGCCCTATATAACTTTTAACCCTTTATTTATTTCAGAATCATTTTGGATATCTTATTCCCCGCATAACTGCCTTTCTACAGACAGATGGGCTTATGAGTGAAACAAATTGGACTCTGACATCCACTAGAACTATTTGAGATTTTTTGCACCATCCTGGGCCCCCCTGCGCATAATTTATGCTTGAAAAGCATGGACAACCACATTTACCTCGTCATATTACTGTCCTCTACCGTCTTTGGTAAGGAAAAACGATAATTATATCCACCACATACATACAGGCTAGCCGGAGTAACAGCAAGGTAAATAGATCAGCGCATCTCAATGGGCCACTACTCAACACATGTACACAGTTTGTCCATCGATTGTCTGTAGCCATGACGTAATAGTTGCTGAAGGAAATTCTGAGCAACATATCTGAAACTCCGTTGTTATTCTACTGTGTTCTTCCTGGATTCAATATTATTCCACCAGAGAAATGAGAACTAGTGAATATGCACAGTGCGCAACCTGAATTGCTTGAGCATCCTCCTGGTGTTTTGCTTTGTATCTACTTCATTTAGATGAAAACCGCAAGGAGGGAAAACCAGTAGGAGGGAATCCTGTTCCATCTAAAACCAAACGGACCAGGGCATTAATGTACCTTGCCGAAAAGTCGCGCGTTTCTTCGGTTGGGAACTACTACCGTTGAAGACATTCAAGTCTTCCCTAGATATTAGCAATAATTTGAGAAATCTATCAACGTTTGCTTACGCTGCATAAATGCACATATCTCTGTCACTTTAATCAGCCACCGCTCAAATTTAGAAGTCATGAAATCACGCATCAACAAAAGTCGTTTCGGTCCACATGGAATCGGTGCCAGAGAACTTTCATTTAGTAAACAAATTAAAGCAGAGATTTAGATAAAATGGATTGTCCTGGTTGTTTAATGTCATCAGTGCATGCATATGACCCTATGTAGACAGTACAGCATCGATGCTACTAGCGTTTATGTGGAAATAAGGCCAAGAAGCAACGTAATATTGGATTCGGTAAAACAGCTGACCCTGTCGCATGCAACGTTCAGTGATGCTGTTTGTTCATCATGACGGGTGATGGAAGCCCTGCGCTTTAAACTTTAGATTGATCTACATGTCACCGAGAATGATGTATAGTGAATGTATGCAACAGTTGTTCTGGTAAACATTCCCATAGGCGGCCTTCAGTAAGGGGGCAGCAGAAAAATCAAACCTCCATTTCAAATAACAGTAATCAGACCGATCTTCATTTTATAACGTGCACAGTTAGAAAAACATTAGCTGAATGAACCACCTTTTGGTTGGTGCACCGGGCTCTGTGTAATGACCGTTTAATCAGTGTGAAAGAAATGGCTTTTCTCGGTGTGATCTAATCATCAGTCGTGAATGAAATACTTTGGTAAATTTGGAGTTTCGATGCAATTAAAGAAGAATTTTGTTAGACAAGTGACCATGTACTCCAGCTACCACGTCTACCCTTTGAGGTGTCCGTGCGACCGCAAATGGGTCAAAATGAGCATTAGATTTTGCATACCGCACAGAATTACTTGTGCTGTCGTCCTGAAATATGTGTTTTGATAGTTGTGCTGGGAGAGGATAAGATTTGTTGGACGTGATTGTTCTTTCAAACAAGAACGTGAACGATACCATTGCAAAGCACAATGTTGCCAAGATCTAACATGATGGCACCTGTAACCTCATTTGATGTTGCTTTGCTCCAGACGTCATCTTATTTTTGCTACCTATTCCGGTGTTTTCAAATAGTTTCGACAATCGTTACTATGTGGTAAAATCTCTGACTCATCTACCCAAATGATCAGTCTTCAGCTCCCACCTCTCGACCACATCCCAATTCTAACTCCAAAAAAGCTTTAAATCGTGGTCAGTCGTTAATTCAAAATAAATGCTCCCAAACTCATGGCTAGTGAATGGACAAGACTTCAAAAACGTGGGATGTATGATTTGTTTCGTCCTGTCACACGCGTTGATCAACCACAATTGGCCTTAAAAAATGTAGTTGCCGACCTGCGATGTTCAGCGAAGCAATTAATTGAGTTCCTCCTTCCTGGACATTCTTGCTATTTATTTTTGCTTTCAATCGATCAAACGCACATAACAAACGTTGGCTCCAACACATCAAAATGTGTCTGCGTTGACTGCTTCAGTTTCAATCATAATAGACTGAAAATCGTACGAAATTTCACTTGACCTCACAACAGGCTCAAATAGTTTTGCATACCTTGGGAAAATTTAGCAACACAGATTTGATCCCAAACTCCACTGTACTTTGAATCTTCAGGGAAGGTTAAATCTATCATTTTGTTTCCCTAATTATTAAAATAACAGCATACATCATTTTCAAGAAAGATACCGCGGGTGACAGAGGACTGCCAATTTGGAAGGTTGAGCGGTGAGGGAAGGATTAAAATCCGCGATCTTCAACTCCAATCCCCACAGCCTTGTCCTCCAGACTACCACCGGTCAAACTGTCATGGAGGTATAGGCTCTATCACAGCCCTTTCTTCTAGTATTATCAGCTATTTCTGGAATTACCAGGCGGAATGGTTCATAGTACAGGTTGCCTTTTATGAGATCCAAACTCTCATAAACCTCAGTAAAAATTATTTGTTGTCTTGGTAACGAGCATTTGACGTTTTATTTTCCAGCACTAATCAAGGGCTCAATTTTCAATCATTCTCTTTTCGTCAAATGGATTGGGCCGTGAATCGAAATTCCGGTATAGCAAGCCATGTGCTATGTTGGCATATATGTGTGCATACTAACAAGTGAAAACACTTGCTACCCAAGCTTCCTATCACAAAGGTCTAATGTCGTACACAGAGTCATGATCTTAAGTTCAGTGTACTTGAAAACGGTATGTTCTACTAGCTGATGTTCAGCCGAGAATTCCACTGCTTCCTTTCGAAATCCCATTCGAGCGTAACTCGGAAGTTTTCGGGTCAGCATATGAGATAGCAACAAGAAATGTTCTCGTTTGGTTGTTTCACCTACGGCATTATTGCTACCAGTGAACTAGTCAAGCAGAATTTTGTCTGGTCAGCGAATTTGGAAGAAACAAGAACACAGTAAGAATCAGTATTATTCCTCCTTATGATCAGTTCGGGAAGTTGCAAGCAGCTGACCTTAAGTTCAAAGGAAACAATCTGACCAGGTAAGGCTTAGCCGTTTGTCAAATATTTTGTACGACAGGTCGAAATTCGTATTTACTATTCAAATGTAACTTACTAGGTATGTATGCCTTTTCAGAGCTAATAGAGAGCTGAAAGGAAGTACCATTTTGCACATCGTTAGTCAGCGTTTTTGGCATTGCTTCCGTCTCAGCAGTAGCTTCCGTTGCTTCTTCAGTCTGGATTTTATTGGTGCCTTCGTCTGTGGTCTTACCCCTTTCTTTTTTGAAAATTTCAAAATTCAATCCAACCAGATTCTTTCGCAGCAAGACCTGCTGCTGATGGGGGAACTTTGCTTCTATATCAGGCTTTGGTATTTCCGTTAATTTATTAGTTCCATTGGCAGAATTTTTTCCTGTCACATTTTCCTCGATCTTTTGAGTTCTGCGGTCTGTCGGAACAGCGAACTGGTAAAATTGGACTTGCAGAAACAGATTCGCGGTAAATAGAATGAGCGAAATTAGGGCATCGTTGCTCGCAAAAACATTGATTTTCATTAAAACAGCTATCAAATAAGCACATTTTCCTGTTAGCATTTCGGAGTTGCAACTATGCAGTTTATTTTCTGGTCAAACTGAAACACGAAGAAAATTAGGTCATCATCATCATCATTCTCGTCTCTTACAACATCATTATCATCGTTCGCTCATTCACCTAAGGTGATTTTAGGACTAGTCCATTAAAAACTGCTGATATACAAATGGTTAAAACTATTCATCCCATATGCGACGTGATTATTAGCAAGAAACGTAAATGAACGTTAGTTCACGGACGTGAGCTTATCTAATTTCATTGTGTATCGCGTGTACCGGTATGCAATGGTGACAAGGAAATATAAGTCACATGATTTTCGACTGGAATTATTTTGTTCCTTCTTGTATTGTGTACATTTTCTAAAGAGTCTAACTCCCATGATTCCTTCAAAAGATCATCATTTCGGACGGAATCGTTCCCGTCATCAACACCAAATTCTTGACCACCATGAGTACCATTTTTGACATCCACAACTTTGGCATCACGGTCATCGTTATTATTGTTTCTGCTATCGATTAATTTGTTTTCTGCCGACATTTCTTCTAGGTAAGTGACTGCGCCAACCAGCACTTGATTTAATCTCATTTATTGATACTTTTTATCCGTTTCTAACACAGATCCTTCCTTTGAAGCAAAGAACAATTTATCCCGGTAATATAAACTCTATGGAATCGGAGTAGCACTGCAGTGAGGAAAAACACTTTTTGGTCGTTTTTCCTCTTCATTTCTTTGCACTTTTCTTTTCCGTTTCAGAAACATTTGCTACCAACCGGTAACATGCGAGTGGACTATCAGTTGCATTTCTTGAACACCTTGGTGTTCTCAAATGTAGGTTTTGGGCGCGCACTGCTAAGCAGGTGTGTTGCATCGCATTTAAGTGTACAAATGTAATATTTTTTCACTCCTCACCTGATTCAGTCGCAACATATTAGATTTTTCAATCCAGTCAAAATCGATCTGGTACCAGTGGTGAAAATATGCGTGTCTATCTGGATTTTCAGCTTATGCATTCATTTATTAAATAAGGATGCATACAATCTAGTTCATTGTTTTAACCTCCTTTTTTCCGTCGAACTGTCAAATGACACAGACAAAAACGCTATTAGGCGATGATCTGTCTGCTTTAAACTCGAAAGTGATCCTGCTATGCTGATTTATGAAAAATCGGCATGACTCAGACGGACCCGGGTGCTCAGTGTAAACACACACTTTGCATGTTGGGTGGGTTCTGTTTGGGTTAACCCACGTGAGTAAGTCGGGCACAAGAATCCTCCTCTTCGTACTTATTTTGGAGGTTTTCAGACCCAGGCATCCTTGCAAGTAGCTGCTTTTGCGTGGCATCAATTAACACTGCACATCACTGAAACTTGGCAACCTTCAGTGTTTTCTAAGACGAAAATAAATTCAGACAAGCAGCAGTTAAGTCAGCAGGATGTGCGATGTTGTCCAAGACAATGGAGGTTGGAGGGGGGACAGAACAATTAAAGCTTGATGAGGCTACCAGTAAAAGTTATCGTATAGGTTGTACTTTTAGAATAACTTACTATTTGTTTTCCAGTCTACACGTGCCGTAAGTGCTTTTTGTGGATTGCTCCTCGAGCTCCTAACGTCCATCCGGTGCACTGTACCGAGTTGATGCAAGTCAAGTGCGTTTGTTCCAGTTTCTCTTGCACGACTTGTTATGTTAGTTATTGTTTGGTTAGCACTTTTGGGCACGCTTAAATCACTGACAAATCCTGTATTCAACGGGTTCCCCATAGTTACATTTTCCAAAGTATTTTCGGTGTTCCCATGGTCGTCGGCCGCATCTCCAGGTGGGACCACATTCGCTGGCAAATTCAGAATCGTTGTGGAATTCACATCTGTAAGACGGTTTATCGGTATGTGGTGATTTGACGGTTGTTGTGCCGAGGTTATACCGATTGAGAAGCTTCGCACAACAGCCGTATCCGTCGTAGACATTTTCGGCGACGCTAACGTATGTATAACGAGGACAACAGCATATGAGAGAATGGTTAGTTCTTGCACTCTGTTGAACTCTCGTAGACGGGAGATGGACATAATGATACTGACGTGAAAAAGATAAATAACAAAACTGAATTTCGAGGGAATACTTGTTAAAATCTTCGCATAAAACTACAATGACCAGCAATTAATTGTTTAGGACCAGAAAATCTATTAGTCTTTCTAGGTATTTCCCACTGCGTTTAACAAAAGAAAGTTTTAGTTCACTACTATTTATTGAGGTTTCTAGTTAATTAGTGAATGTCGTTCTGATAAATCAGTCTCATATTTTGCTCCTAAATTTTGAAACTGAATCACCATGAGTTTGCATTAGGTTGTCCTTAGCGTCTGTTCCTTGCATGAGATTTCAACATTTCAGATGAACTAACTCTTTGGATGCACTTCGTTCCATTGGAAGGTGCATTTTGACTAGCTAGGCGTGGTCAGAAAAGGAAATGATCCAACAGGGTTTTGATAATGGACAACCGACTTTCTGAAGACGGCTTTTAACCGACTAAAAGGTGCCATCCTGGTGGATAACTCAGAAACCGGTATGTCAAAGTTGTGATTTTGACAAACGTATTTATTTGAATATTAGGTCAAATGACAAAATATTCACAGTTCACCTTGCACTTCATTTGGGCTAAATATCCTAAATCTGTTAATCTTTAAAAGTGTGTCAAAATCTTTGGTTATTGTCCTGGTCTTTGCTAACTTGCACTTCCATTGTTATTAGGTTTGATAGTACTGATGGGAATGACTGAGATCTTGATAGCTTGATATTTGTACTCTCTTAACGCTGCAGTCTTGGATCATTTTTTATGACATCCTTAAAGTATGAATGCAGCAGAAGGGACATGCTTCGTTGCCACTCGTGTAGGGTCCACTACACGAGCGGGGATTCTGAAATGTGAAGTAGCGTAGAAGCATAAAAGGTTTCATTAGGTCAAGTCTTGCAATGAGCTGTGTGAAAGCGACTTGGCGTCTACAACCAAAGTGACCATCAGATCTCGGATTGCAACCTCTGACTCTTTTGTTGCCAGCAGCTTAATCCACAAGACAACCTCGAGCATTTCAAACAAAAAGGTTTATTCCGAAATTGCAATCTATCTGATCACTCTTCACTGGACATTTCTTCCCTACAAATGTGAATTTCCAGGTTCCTAGTGCTTTGCTTTGTTACATTTCGTTTATAACAAAGGATACGAAGAGAAACAGACCCGAATTAATGATTAAAAGTTAGTCAATGTGGAATGCATGTGCTGGTCTTTTGCAAAACTGTTATCCATTCATGTTAGCCTAAACAACACAAACAATAACGGATTATTTTTCAGAAACATGTTTGCTGAAACGGATTCCAACGGACAATCTTGCAAGAGTTCCACCATTTATTGATCATCAAGTATTATGAAGGCGATCGCATGTGCCTCAGATTTATTTTTTCTCCAAACGGTTCATCTGGGTCTCGCTCATCGTCCGCATTCTCGGGAAGATCAAACTGTGATTTTTGATGACTTTCAAATTTCGTTTTTTCAGTGTTTGGAAGCTCATTTGCATTCATTAGCGATTTCTCACCCCGTAGATTCATTCGATTAAATGTCTTCACAACGTCGCTTTTGTCGTCTATGTTTCGCAGAATTGAAAAATGAATGGATTGCATTTGATTCAGCTAGGCTACTGCCCATTTGTCTTCAGAGAAATTTCAACGTGATTTACTATCTTAAATTGGCATGAAATGATTGCATTTGCTCGTGTTAGGTGCAGCCATTTTAGATTCATTCCATCAATTAAGTGCACCGAATTGGGCGATCGTCTTAAATGAATTCCATGTGAAGCTGCAAACGTGAAATGGTTTTCGATTTTCGCGAGCTGCGCTAAGGCGTATGGGGTAGACCTGTGTACCATCCGCCCAAATCCACCAATGTGATTCTTGAACTGTTCGGGTAACTTCAACATTGGCCGAATTTCCCAGAAGAATAGTGGAATAAATTAGGCCAAGCATTCTCAAATAATTACAGTACGCAATCATTTGTTTCTAACAGAAATCTCCCTTTAGAAGTTTTTTCTTAAGGAAATATCTGACTTCGTTGGATACGGTGTTTTTGCAGTTTGTTTCGTCAACCAAGAACATCAATAAGTCCGTGACTAGGGAGTCTTCAACAAGCTCCATAAATTACTTCTCCATTATAGATGTAAACTGCACGGTCGTCGTAACAATAAAATTTTGAAAAAAATTGAAAGCAACAAACATTCTGTGGGTGGCGTTGAATGAAAAGCACTTAGTAGATCAACCCCAAAATTTTCGAAATTCTAAACACGGACTAACAAGTGTGCCGGTCAAGTTGCTTAAACGATCTTAATGTGTTTACAAAGCATTGGCGTCATTTGAAAATGGACAGAACCTTTGATGAGCAAAGGAGAAAATAATCCGTCCCTAAGCCTGTGTGAGTAACTTAGTAAGCAATTAAGATTATGCCACCAGATCAGTGCTTGTCTATAGGTTGCATTGCGTGCGAGCGTGATTTCCAACGATCATCTGAACTGGACGATTTCATTGCAGAAGATAGTGCACTGAACAAACATCACCATCAATGACATCGTAAGTATCTTTGATGTTGCCTTTTGCCTAAGCTACTTTGAGTTTATCAAATGGTTTTCATCACGACGCTTTCTTGCAGATCAGATCTGCTGGAACCAACGTGGATTTTTGATCCGCCTAAATACTTGCTCCTGTTAGCGGTTTCAGCAATAATAAAGCTCAAATGAGTCCAAGACATGATAATTAATTAAAAGGGGGTATCTCTTCTGCGGGAAACACTCCACCATGATGGATTGCTGTGCTCAAGAGATTTAACGGAACAGAGATTTTTACAAGATTGTTTGCTGCTCTTTTTTCAAGTGCTGATTCTTACGTAAAGCTGTCGTTTGTTACGACGGAGAAAGTCTCCCCACCATTTTCTTTCACCTGGTTTTCTACTTTCTCATCAAGTATATTTTCTGACGATTTGGATATCGCACCTTTATGGAAATGATTTTTTTTGGTTTCGTTGCATTTTTTGCCTTGATTTTCATTATCATTTCGATCTGTAGCCGAGATAGAAAAATACCCCAGAAACGGATCCCAGTTCGAACACAGAAATCATGTCAGAATACTGAGGCGAAATTTTTATCGGCATTCAGGACTAGAGGAGCACATAAAGCTCATAAATAATCGCGCTGATTTCAAGTTTTCCCCCAATCGGGGGTGGAATGCAAGTGGAAATTTTCTTTGCCAACTTTCCAACTGCATTGTCTCAATAAGTTGATGATCTGTAATTTATCCTGCTAAATTAATGTAGACTAATGGCCAGTTGTTAAGCCCTAAGATTCTGTTACTATTTTATGGTTTTCAGGTAGTCGCGGTCTACTTTATTCTCACTGCTCTATTAGTGAGAGCTGTGTAATGTTGGAAAAGCACCACAAAGTCGATCAACTGCTTCTTCCATGACTTGTTGGACTATATTAATTTCAAAGACTGCCTCCTACTGAATCATACTGGTTGATAATCAGTGTGCTCCGAAATACTAGCTTTATTGGATTACCTGATAAACTCTCGACTGGTTAAAGGTAACTGGCGTAAAAGTACCTGCAGATGATTGTAAACACTGGGCCCTACATTATAATTCAGTATCCCTTAGTGAAGCAATTTACAAGTTTGTGTAAGCATGCCACGAACCCGTGCTTTGTGGCACACCTTTTTCTAACTAATTCATTTCCTAATCCAGCCATTAAATCATATGCAAATGTAAATCTCTGTTAGAAGGTTCTATAGTGCAGGAACAACCCCATTAATGTGCTTAGATTTCCCCGCTTGTTAATGGTGGCCTAAACACGCGCATTTTTGCCCTATTTGCCGTGTCTACTGACAAAAATGTAAGTAGTAAAACGCAAACATCAAAAGCTTGTGAGTCAAATGCTCCTTCGGTAAAATAACCGGATTTCAGTCGAACGGTATGCCGCTCAGTCATTAATCACATGGGAGAGGCTCATGCTATGCACGATAGTTTTTCTGGTCATTGTAAAAAACGTCTAGTGATCGTTAGCTTGAAGTTCATATGTTAACCTACAGCTGAATTGCTGATCGTTAGAAGGCAATATTGACAATGCAGCTAACGCGCCAGTTTGAAGACAACAGCAAGGACTATCATAGTGAGGCATTCTACTCTCGGTGTTTCTCAGTAAATTTTCGCAGGACATAGTGAAGAAAGACTGAGTAGCATTACAAGTGTTGACTAGCGGTTGAGCGTCGCTGTTAGCAGACATTTCATTTGCGTCTTTCCGTGATTTAAGTGAGAAATATATTATGAAAACTTTCTCATCTCATTCAAAATGCTTATTCTGACAGCGAGAAGGATAAACTCCAAAATCAAGAGACGTTAACCCAGTGAATCCGTACCGGTCAAACCCATAACTTTGTACGTTGCATAGAAGCCAGTTGCAAGCCGATTCCATTGCCTTGCGCGGAACACGATATGCCATTTGGATCCGGGCGTAATGTAGGTCCGTCCATTCTGTGTACCACACAATGTGTCCTTCAGTGGCGCTGATGCATTATCACCCTCATAAATGTTCACCTTTTCCAGTATGCACGAAGATAAGCCAACCTGTAACGAAATAAGGCGTTAAGGCAAAAAATATTACATTGGAAAACGGCCGAAGAGTGCAATCATTTTTTCGCTACTGTTTTGCAAATGATGCCTGTTTCTGAATGTTTAACGGAATAAAGGCCTTTATAAATAACCTTCTATAAAGAAGTTATGGAACTTATTTGCATAAGAAGCCTTTTCACTGTTAGGCAGCAAATTTATGCTCCAAAACCCATGGTCGCTACATAGCCAAACCGAGATATTTCACCACCTACCAGTCGTCTTTCGATTAGTGACTATAACAAGCAAGTCGCAGTTGGTAAGAACCATCAAATGTAATCGGTTCGCGTCTAAACGTTTGCACTTCCCGAAGACTCAAGCAGAAGGAGATCATGTTATCACTTTGGGTGCTGACCACCAAGTGACTTCTAGTCGTAGCTGGATGGAAAGACCTAGAAGAGACAACTGAATGAAGCATACGCAGTTTACGCACTCTGGCCAACACATGACATATGGCTTCCGCAACAAGGTGAATATAATCACATCAATTTCAATGGCGAATAACGAGGTGGGCTACTCCGGAAAATATTCGGAAAATCGATGGAATATGGGACGGTCACAAAGACGTGGAGATACATGTTTGATTTCCATAAATGTGGCTTATTTTCTTCAATAAGATGAGATTATTTCTTTCTGATTTGGGTGTGCTGCTTTGGGTTAGTAGTAACAAATAACGGCTAAGTAGGCTCAGACACCAAGCGAACTCAACCGTGTAAGACGAGTAAATCTTTAAAAAATCGGTCTGCTACGATCTGCTTTTTTCGATAGCTGCCTAAAAATCGTCGGGCCAACTTCCCGGTATATGCTGCAAGTAACTCAATATTTGAACTTCTTTCTTTCTGTCAATTTTAATCGAGTGATTACAGAAACCACAAAATTCAATACCTTCAGAAGCATTGTGTTTTTAAAGGCAGAAATGAACATATGACCCGCGTTGACTAAATGACTATTCCTGATGAACACATTGGCACGTACCTATGGCAGAAACGCTGACCTGGCTGTTATGACGGTTGGACAATCCAAATACATTTGTCATCTTAATTCATCGGTTCGACGAACGGAAGTGAAAATTATTGTCAGTAAATTTACGATCAAAATTAATCGACATTCACTGAGTTAAGAATCCACCAGATCACTGCGCGAAAATCCCAACCATTTAATCAATCAGAACAATTTACTCCTAACTTCACCAAGGTTGATACGAAACAAATAATGACACTTGTTTCATTTGCTCGCATTTTGCCTAAAAGTTTCATGAATTTCTGTTGGCTATGCCGAAGGTGAAATTTCAGCTTACGTATATAGTACTCAAAGCGCACAACCCCAGACATAGCAGGAATGACACTTTGGAATTTAAGTTTATTCATTCATGAAATGGGTGAAAATTAGATCCAGTGAAGCATTGACGACACAGAGTATTGTCTTTAAGGTAAAAATTACAGACTCATTGGCATTTTTCAAGAGAGTCCGAGTAAAAGAGAAAAAGATATGACAGTTGACTAATGGGATTATGGATTGAAGCATTTGAAGTCGAATTGATCTCAAATAGCATGTTAGAGCTAACTGTAGTTTATATAAACAAGAGGACGGAATTGGATATAAAAACAAATATCCTGGTGAAAATTATACAGTTCAAAAAGATGAGCGGTAATTTGACAATATACTCTGGAGTCTAACCAAATAAATGAATCTGTGTCACTCACTCATGTGAGAATCCATAGTTTTGATTTTTTCGGTGCACTGGGACAGTCATTTGCGGCAGGCTTTATGAAGGATATTGAACGAAGCTTTCTATTTCAGCATATATATATATTATATATATATATATATATATATATAATTCGTTCATTCTTTTACCGCCGACAATTTCTACCTATTCTGGTTGCATTCCGCCGTCGTTCCGAAGTTTGCTCAGCCCGAATGACAAACAAATATCGACGAATGGCAGTTGTGATTCTGCTGTAGATTCTTCACCTCAAAGCTTCCATGCCTACTCCTGACAAGTATTAGATGTCTAAATACCAGAGTATCGGGTACGCATGCCTGACGAGCGGTAATAGTCGAGAAACCGGTCTTCTGATCTCGGAGAAATGTTTTTTCACCCATTCAGGTACTACTTCGAACTTATTTATGGATATATAGATATATATTAGTCGTCTTCCATGAGGCTGACTATTTTCCTGTGATCTGATGAACTCAAAGCAGGTTTAGAAGAACACAAAATGACTGCCGATTTCATCAGATTATCTTGTCACTGAAACGATTCCGTTCACCACCAAAACTTAATAAACCGGCATAAAGTTGTTTTGGGTTTGTTAAAATGTATCATCGGTGTTGGTGATCATGGAAAACGTGTACGGTATACAGACTAAGGGGTTCAAATTGCAACATTTGGTCCCTGGTTTCTGACCTAGTTCAGATGTGTTGAATAATCCTCGCTGGTTTCCTAACAAAGATGAGTTGTCCTTGCAGGATTTCGGTGAGATCTCATGGCACCGTGCCAAAAATAGTGAGCAATGAATCATTCCATTCGCACTCTGAATTTGCTGCGTAAATTCGATGATTATGTTTACCAAAACGTACATTAGTGGTTATTAATCCTGGAATCAGGTAAACAAGACCAAGTCTTTCTTATATTTCACCTTAGCTTTTATACGTGTAGAAGGCGGGGGCAATTTATAAACTGCTTTTCCCCTTTTTATGGCTGTTACCAAAACTGTTTCGAAATTTTGGCTTCCCACTTCGTAATTCTTCAAGTATCCGTGGTAATTTGGTCTTCTGCAACATCGTAATGGGCCGGCAACGATTTTGTTTAACATACATCAGGAGGCGTGAAATTTCATGATATATTTGTTCTTTTTTACGTTTATGTCGGTAATTGGTTGGAAGGCACAAGTCTTCAATCCAAGTGGAGGTCGTTTGTTTGCTGAAGCATTCTTACAGCAAAACTGAGTACAAAGTCGGCCAATAGATAAGAGACAAAATAACAGTAAGTGTTGAACATGAAAATGTTTCAGAACAAGAAATTGAGAGAAAAGTATTCAAGATCGGAAAGATTGCGGTTAATTTCAGTTTCTTCAGTGAGATTAAGTAGAATGCGATCAAAGTTTTATTATCATTACCTAAACATGTTATTTTACAGAAGGTGAACTTTGTTTTGTCCCGTTTTATTGGACCTTTATGAAAGAAATCTGGCAAATGACTATCAACTTTTGCAACTTAAATGACTCGAATTATTAACCGTTTTTATTTATGTCCTCTCCATGAGCTTTTTTTATTTCGATTAAAATCTTAGCTTTTTGTTGGATAAGGCACTTTCCAATACTGGTGTCGAAATGAACATGGTTGACAGATGTCGGCAGCTTTCCACAGATGCAGTCGAATAAATGGAAACCGAGCTGACAGGTTTACCCTTAAATGAATCTTGAATAAAAGTGAACAAACGCATGTGAAAAGTTTTGCCTACAGAAGGAATTCCTTTCATCTGGTTGAATTGGTAAGTTTGATTTAATCAACAGGTTTTTCTGGGGGCGGGGCGAAGAAGTTACCTGAAAAGACTGAAAAATGAGTTGAATTCCATTTTCCGGAGTTGAGATAGTCCATCGACAGTCGGAGTTCAAGGGATATCTGTTCGGATATAGTGGGGACCAGAATGCACCCTGCATGGCCGTCAGGTGACCTCCACAATGGTCTGAAAATTTCATAATGTAAACGTTAAATGTTTAGGCATTGCGTAGACGATAAACTTAATCACATAAAGGCTTTCGGAAGTTTAACCAACTACTGCATCCCTTCCAAACCGACGTGAACTCTGAATTTAGTTGTTTCTAAATTTAGATGTGAAATACTTTAGGCAAAGTATTTCGAAAGGTTGAAGTGGCTCTTTGCGTTGTTCCTGTGTCCATTTAACACAAATCCTTCAATAACTTAGTCACACTGAGTCCACCTGATGAACGCCAGGGAAAATGATCTACGTATTTCCTAGACCATTCGACCACAAAATCTGGAGCAGACATACTCGTCTGTGGATGACACTTATATTCTAATTGTTTAAGATTTTATTTAGTTTTTGCCCTACATAGATTGCACCTATTCGCACCGATTACGATTTCTGGATTAAAGAGTACTTCACTCTCCTCAGCGAGGATTCATTTCCCTGCATGAACAGTGCTTAACGTGTACTGCTTAGGAAGCATCGGAGTATAATTTGCTGCAATAACGGTGTTTGTCTTGCATTCCTTTTAATAAAGTCAACTGTAGTCGATGGAAAACGTTTTTGTCAGATAATCTGTGTAACAGTTGGTACGATTAAAGAGATATTATTTGGAAAGTAATAAATTGCTACAGAACCTTCCAAAATTGTCTTCATGATGGATCGTATCGACGAAACTGGTTAATTCAATCCTTCTGTTTATTTCTTAGAAAAACCAGGCACTGTAGTTCGCATAATAAAACCAATGAGATAAAAATAATTAAGATTCCTTTGTAAGAAGGAAAATTCCAACCGATTATACTGCCGTGTTCTTTCAGACTAAAATTAAGAAGTTTGGTATTATGACAATATCCGCAACTACTCACACGGTTCGAATGTGGCCGAAAATGGACTAGATGACCGTGGATGTGTGGTGGCGAATTGAACGATCATTCCCGACCCAGTGGACATTATCGCGGAGTCTGTTTCCATGCCACAAAACACGCCAATCTTTGCGTTTGTGCTTGAATCAATTACTGTCACATTCTCCGCGGAGCAATTTTTGTATTTCATCTGTCGGTTGGAAAATTACATGATAGAATTTATAAAATGCATTTTTTATTTGTATCAATCGTAACGCAATAAAAAGTATCCGTTATCATTTTCTCCATATGTGGCACACATTCTCCTAACCAAACTGGTTGTTCTGGAAATCCGTGCAAGAATATTCTGTTGCACATTGGTCCCGGGAAATCAGAAACAAATGGGTTTGCTTTATAACTGTTTCCGTTAACATCCCATGGTTTGATGTAAGTTCAAGAAAAAAACTTTCTTGAAAGAGGCAGAAACATTTCCGACAAACTTATCAGGGAAACCAGACATCTCTCAAATGTAGAAATGATAGTGTACTGCGTTTCTGCGAGCACTGTTGAAAGATTTCCCCTGAAGGTAAAGTGCGCAACACGTATATCTGCGCTAGCTTCTACGCATTCTCACTTGTAAATTGTCGGAAATAGCAATATGTTTAATTCAGATCAATATTTCGAGGAAAGTACTCAATTGGTCAGTATCACAGAGCACATGTCGAAGATTTTATGCGATATTTCCTAAACGGATACTAATGGGTGTTTAGCTTTACCTGTAGCAGTATACCAGATGCACATTTGCACACAATATAAAAACTTTATTGGTATCCACACCGTGGTTCACTCGTCAGCCAACAAGTAGGAATACGTGCTTCGAGTCATTCATCCACTAGGACACGAGATTCCATGAATTTACGTCGAGTGAGAAATCATATGATCCATGTAAATAGGGTAAAAGTGGAATCAGTGTAAACCCGTTGCGATGTTTACAATCAACGTATAAGGCAGGACAGTTTTGAATGCTGTCCACATCAAGACCACGATTAGCACGGACATGAATGTGAGCTGTAGAACGTTTATAAGGAAACTTTCGGAGATGAACATCAATGAGAATATCTCACGCTGAAAGCAGTGTTCGTGAGTCAAAATATTTATTATTAACACAAGAGCTACAACCAAGCTGAATGCTGTTCTACACCTGGCACCGGGTTTTCTGGAAAAAAAGTTTTAATTTTCAGATACTCTTATAATTTCATTATTTTTGAAGAGACATTTAGCTTGTTCTCTGGAAACTGAGAGCTGCCCGTTTGGGAGTTGATCGACGGTATGTTAGGTGGAATTCGTGGCGTTCATTTAGAAGATCCGTTAAAACCCATCGTTGTGGTTTACAAATGACATTGATGATTTGATCTCTACTTTTTACAAACGATTTTCATATTCTACGTCTGCAATGTTTGAGCTAGCGCTGAAAGTGACCTTGGAAGTCGTTGACTTAAATCTTGAATAACACTGTTATTCTTGACTACGGATGGCAGTAATACGTTTCGCGTCTACACAAACTACTGACCACACTGTTTAATTTTTCCCAAAATACCATGCTTACAGTATAGAACACGTACATTTTCAAAAGTAAGCCGGTTATACATATTCTTCCCAGGTTTACTAAATAATGACCCAAATAACCAAAATACACAAAATGCAAAGCCATTTTTTTGCAGGGAACACGTGACACGGTTTGCTAGCGAACTGTCGATCCCAGCTAAAGGTGGTGCAACTCACTTTCAGATTCATGTTGACTATCATCTCGGGGAATATGTTGTTGAAAGATATTCTGTCCTGAACATTCAATCGAGGAACGGTTTCATGAACTTTGTAGTCGATAAAACTCCTTCTCCAGGAGAGGTAGTGTAGGTGTGTTATTGGATACTTTTCCTCATTTATTTCTCTTTAGCATGACCAAAACATAAGCAAGTTGCCGGGAACACTTGAATAATATCCATCTCATTTGCAAACATTGCTGTCCACACACGGCTGTCGGTTCAACAAAACCGTGGGGAGTTTTTCTTCAGTTCAACTTCGAAGAGATTTGTTTTCGTTAGAAATACTGTAAAATCCGGGCACACATACACTACCATTATTAGTATACACAACAGAAACGTAAAATTGGTCATACCTGATCACGCTTGGGAAGTCGTTTAAACATCATAACTTAACCTGGGCACTTATGGAAGCCTTATTGATACAACCATCTTCAAAATAGGTCAAAAATTCTGTATCTACCAAGCAAAGTAAAAACAAATTCATGATACTCTTAAACTATGCTTTTATTGCAAAATTGAAATTGAATCCCTACAGAAGACATTCGTCCAAAAGAACTGGTGAGAGTTGGAGGCAACCGTCTGTGGTCGTTGATTCCATGCATAACAAGAGCAATGAGCAATGCCGGGAAGTTTTTCCTGAACGTAACTGTGCTGTGCATTGCACCGTATCGCCGAATGATAAGTCAGGTAATGGTTAGTCCTGAAAAAATTGTCCGCTCAGTAGACGGACGTGCGCAATGAGTACGGCAGTATTTCACCTTGGTCATTTTGGTTTGCATAGCCGAGGAGGATTATTAACGGTAAGTTTAAGTAGTATTAAACAATTCCCTTACAAGGTGAACTACCAATGAAGGCACAATGGAAATGTGTCACTACATGACGTTTTACGTTGTTTTTTCAGCCGAGTGACGAAAACAATACCTTCAAAGTTTTGTATAAAACCTGACTAATTAAATATGATCTAAACCTTTCATCCTGTCTGAAGTACCTAAATGTTATGAAATTTAGGACAGTGCAGTTTAACTGATGCTTTTGGCTCCTGATCAGTTCCATTGGATTTCCTGAATATCATATAGCTCCTTTTATCTTATTTAACCGCCTTGGTAGATTGCTTCAGTGGCTATCCCGCACGTCACAGATGTCCTAAGGGACGAAAGTGGCACACACAGTGGAGTGTTACCATTATCCGTTGAACAATATGGTCCATAGAGCTTGCCAAAAAATTGCCATACAGATAACGAAATGACTGCGGCAAATTAAAATACTAACTTAAAAGTCTGAGAGCGGAAACGGGCATGAAATTCCAACTATAATTAAATCGCACGGTGCGTTAGCTTCTGTTTGGTACCGACAGGAATTTATAGTATTTTTGATATGTTTTGTGTAAATCCATAGATATTGATACTTAACATCACTGTCGTCATTCTTGATTTCGATTCCAAGAAGTGATGCGCTGTTATCATTTATCATCTATCTGCAATATGAATGTCTTTGTTTACATTCTGACAACGTTGTTGTGTGATTACCTAAGTGACGGGGATCATCAAATCGTCTTTTTTCACGCTTAAAGATCTCATTTAGGGGGTTTACTCCGTGTCATTTTGAACATTTTTCTCGAGGCAGACATGTTAAAGCGAGCAAAGTCTAACTGCCTGAAGCGTGGTAAGGTCACAAGATTTATAGCTGACGCAAATTTCCAGCGCCTAAGAGTCAACCCTGAGTAGTTCTGCAGTTTTCTGCAAATGAATGTCTATATCTGTGATAAACAGGCGGAATAAAATAGTTGAAACAAGAAAAATCACACGGCACGGTGCAGAAAACCGTTGTGTATGCGCTTATATTAAGACGATTACCGCTCGGAGTTTTCTACTGACCGACTCACCCCTAAACTTCCCGTCTGCCGTGTGTAATGTACCGTTGGTTCTGAATCTCGCGTGAACGGATAAAATGGGAATTTGACTGATCAAGTCACTGTGGTAGCGGTCTCGAAGTCAGGTATGGGAACAGTGGAAATTCTCAGGAAATCAGTTTCATCAAGACACTTTAGTCTATATATATCCACTGTGGATCCCGGTAATAGATGTACCAAGTATCTCTAGCTGATGCCTTGGCTCAAACAATCACCGCGGTCTTTTCGAAGTGATCCTTCATTCTGTTCCTTAATTTGATTTATTCTTGTTTTAAAACTTCCCCGGAATTCGTTTTGTTTTACATGTCTGCTTAGTTCAAAGCCACTGACCACAAAAATTTACATTTCTCTAAAGTCTTTGAAATTTTTAAACTCCTGTTATTTGCCTACAAACTAAATCTTCTTACTTTCGACTTCAGTACGTATTACTGTAAGTGTAAAACCTTATAGCATTACATCCGTAAGATGTGCTTTAGCTCAAAATCTTCGAAGTTGGCGTTCCTGATAGATTCGCAGTTTTCCAGAGCGCTGTTTTGTCATCAGAATATTTTGCAGAGAATGATTCCAGGCAAAGCAATTATTTCATACCAGCAGTTCAAAAAGTTCATTAAATGATTTGTTTATTTCTCGGCTATAAGTATTCAAACTTCGCGTCCAATATCATTTGTACCGATACTTCCGGCAAACGGTGTTAGTCTGTTAAGGCATTATGCCTGAGAAGTCGTTTTGCTATTTGCCAGTAGCGACAACTTGACAAAACCTAATGCAATTATTACACTAAGGTGCACATTACAAATGTGCTTGTAAACTATTGTTTTGCACAATTACCGCGATCTCAAAATAAAAATCCTGGTAAATAACTCTATATTTTGCGAAAGCTGCCAGCTGACTACAAATGGCGCAAACTAGAAGTATAACTTTCTGAAATGAATTCTTACGTGTAAAGGAAAGTGACCGATATGTGGTGCAATCCTTTCTAATTTAGCACTATTCTTACTTGAACAATCAAAAAATGACTTGTGATATGCAGAGACTGTAAGATGTTTTTAGCAGCGGGAAGTAGACATCGCTTACAGCTTAGGATTGGAAGACGGCTGGAGTCGCTTTTGCGTTATGACAGGTGACTGTCATTTATGTAGTTAATTGATATTTACAGTGCATTCTAAGAACTAATTCAACTTTGTTCCTAAAAATAGTGAATACCGTAGGGGTCGACGAAACGGTTGATCGCATTCCTTTTGAGCAAATTGGTTTCAGTGTTTCTGGATAAATAGGTTGTCCAACCTCACTAACTCCAGGGTGATTACTGATGAGTTATAAATTCGGTGAATCAACTAGTAATCCTTAGACAAAACTCGATGTATGTTAGTTATTCTTATTCGATATCGAGAGTAATAAGAACTTACGTCAAAGTTTGTGAAAGTCAACAAGATTTTCTGGTCGGCTGCAGCAACCAGCTTCCATGTGCAGTGAAATCCACTATGATGACTGTCGAAGACATCTTTTGTTGGACCGAATGATCCATGACCCACGTCAAAATGCCCGTCACAGAAAGCTGAAAAATTGGGAGGGGCAATGAATGATTAACTGTCACTTTAAAGACAAATTATCCGAAATCACTTGTTGCACTTCTATCAGAAAGGCGAAACAAAGGTCAATCTAATATCCGTATACACTACCACGTGCGACAGCTGCAATCCTGTTTTGTTCGTATCGGTGAATGCATTTTCATTGCAATATTTTTCTCTTGTTCCATACTTCACATTTTGCAAAAATTTGATTTCAATAAAGGCCGAAGTACTGCTTGTTAGATGTACTTTGTCTAGTCCGATTAATTCCTTTTCTAATGAAATAGAAATATTTGCGTGACCTGCGAAGAATCTTTCAAATTCTAGCAAAATTACTGTGCATTAATTGCTCGAAACTAACTAATCAGTGTGAGGTTGCAACATGTAGTTGTTTTTGTTCCTCATAGATACTTTTTACTTGTTTATTAGGTCAGCGCATCACACGATTCAGTGTTACAAAATTTGCTACAACCGGTTTTATACTGCGAACAGAGAACTAGCCTACGAGACGTCTACTTCAAAACACTAAGGCCTTCATTGGATTGACATCTTCATGTGTATCTTTGCAAGTGGCAACACCTAGAGAATTACGAACCAAAAAGTAAAATCAACTTTTCCTTCGTCTTTTCATGAAAATCTTGACAACTGGAGACATTATGACTATAACTTTTATTCATTTATTCGCTCGGTAAAAATATTGTTTGCTTTCATTTCACTAAATTCCCTTCAATTGTTTCTCTATTGTCTTCGTTCCAAAGTGGGAACGAAGCTATCCCAAAGTTGTGGTATTTACTATGTGCGTTATAATCAAGAATGTCTTCTTCGGAAAAGGTTACTGGCCCGCTAAGATGAAGTAGATCTTTTGCCACGCATATTAGGTACCTGGATGAGAAACACGAATTCCTTTGGACGCTCAAACTCTGCTGTGTGGTGCTTATCACCCATATATTGGCCGTACCTGTCACTTGCCAGTTCAGTCATGACCACTGGTGTGTCACTTTAGTTTTCGTTAGCACTAAAACTTCACCCTTACCAGTAGTCAGGCGGTCGGTGTAACAGATTAGTTCCAATTTTTTTCCATTATTTGGGAAGAATTTGGCTCTACCGACACTTAAGATGATGAAAAACAAAAATGTCTGCATTGTGAGTAAAAACGTGGTCGGAAATTGAAATTATTTTCAGCTTTGTAAACTGCTGTCCCTACGAATCTGTTTGCATCGATCACCGCGCACCTCCGCTTTCGCAGTTGCAGGCTTTACTGAGTACAATTATGTTGCAGGTACAGTCCCGTTCTTAGTTAACGGGCCCCTGATACATGACACTCGCACACTTGACCTAAATATCTGACAAATCAACAGTAACACATTGGATTATTGAGGAACACACTGTACCTGGTAGACTTCTTTAGTTCTTCATAACTAGACAAATGTGAAAATTCATTTAGGTAGGCGAATCAGGCTGATGCTAACCGACAGGAATTCTGAAGTTATTCGTTGCTATAAGTGATAACTCCCTACCAGCAGTAATGTTAATTCATCTGAGCCTATCTAGTTAAGGTATATACGTAGCGGTACGCCCACTCTGTTTGGATGACAACTATTGCTCTAAAAATTTGATATGCCGGTTAGGGTCGACTCGAGGATAATACGTAATCCTACGTGCCACAAGAAAGACTTTTAGGCCAAAATCAAATGAGATTTTACTGTGATTGTTTATTAGCAATTGAAAAATATCTAGGAGAAAATGAAATAGATTGCAAAATTGAAACTCAAATGGTTCTCAATGCAAGTTTTGCAATCTTGCTTTGAGAAAGACTACCCACGGTAGTCGAAACGTTGGCTTATTACATCTACCGACAACGCTGTTGTTAACATTATATCATTTACGACAAAGGCCTTTATAAGGGGCACCAGTTTTCGATGCACTCTTTACGTCACTCTGAAACTCAAATTTTCCATAAATTCTGTGTCTCCGAAACACTGATTTGTCATCAGCGAAACAGAAGCAAACTGCTTTGATTCTTAAAGTACTGAGGTAGAATGAAGGTAGAGAGGTTTTTCCTCAAATGTCAGGTATCGCAGCCAAGCTGCGTTGAAGGGATAGAAATCAGAACTGAATTTGATTTTGTATCCCAGGTCTATCCCATTAATTTACACCTTGTTAGGCAAAGATAGACCCAACACTAACACATGGATTTCGGCTAAGTGTCACCGGAGCGCTCAGACATGAAGGATCAAGTAAATTATTAGCTATTTTCTTTGATATAAGTCGAATCCGTGTGGGTCAATTTTTATATTGCTCAGATTTCACTACAATCATATTTTTGTAAACAAACACTTATCAAATACCTTCAGATCAGTTTTTAAGCGCTGCACGTGAGGCTTCTGCTTGATCCTGACCATCGACAAAAAGCCAGATTATCATTGGTAATTAATGAAACCGACGGGAGTATATTCATTCTCCTGTGATGGACATCTACCATGGTGACCGGAAAGAACTAATGTTTTTATTGATCACGTTTCTCAGGATGGGCACACTCCCTGTCGCAGAAGTCCATGCAGCGGATTTACAGATCGAACACTTAAAAAACAACTTAGGGTATAGTCCGGTACAAGTGAGCTAGTTGGATAGAGCTAAAGTATGTATGGCTCAAGGCGACAAAATCCGAATTCACCAAGCGCCCTCTGCAATTAATCTTGACATTAAGATTTGCTGATCTGTTCAGAAGGACTTCTTTCTTGATATTTTAACTATGAATGACCACGAAGTGGGAAATAGCGGTACACCTACACACAAACAAAACCCGACCCACGACTTTCTGTATACGATATCTCAAATGTCGATGTCAAATGCTTAAATCTTCCCATTTTAAATGTTCTTAAGGTTTCCACCTGGATAATATGCTAATTTTGTTTGTTGGTTCAGAAGCAAATATTTTAGCTGCCTTCTGGTGAATACACCAGGTTTCAGTGTAAACAACTTCAGAGGAGTACACTGCGTTTTTCTTTGAAATGCTTGACTACGCTCAGACTTTTTCAAATGTGCTGAGTTCATTTTTAATCAAAAGGCTAGCGATTTGGAGTAAATCAAACAGTTACGCAAAGTAGGAAGAACAAGCTAGTTTCCCAGTGGGAAAAGTTTTACCTTCATTTTCGTTTTTTCCTACACCACCGTTAGCTGTTCCAAATACCACTCACTTACCGCCACTGAAGAGACTTCCGTCCGGTTATTGGATTGTGACTGAAGCGACGGCTAAAATCCTAAGTCCAACGACAGGAACTTAAGTGGTCAGGAACTGCTAACAGGCAAATAATCAAAGGGCCGAATTTCCTTGAATTGTGAGGGTAGAAACTAGGGTGGAAACGTGAGAGAACTGCTGCACATCATTTTCATTTAACTGTCAAAATACTTCGTTGGTTACAACCAAACCCATAACACAGGTATGATCGGCATTTTTGGAAATTCCAACCAGCGTGGTACACTGGGCTTTCAGTTGCCAACTATTTCTGGTGCATTACTTTTCGGACTGTCACAAAAGACGTTCGGAATATGTCATTCGTTGAAACGCAAAATCGGCTGCACTTATTGTGTACAGCTGATCCGATCAAGAAGAACGATTCGAGTATTTTGAATTGCGTATTCATCTGATTCCCTTAATTAGAACTCAACTTGATCATCGCCCTATTAGATGTATCAACAATTAAGGGATTTTTGTGTCACCAGATTATGCTCAAAATCTTGTATTCCAGCGACTGTTACTCCATGTTGCCTTATGAGACGATAATTTCTTGTGGGGATCATAACTAACCTTTTTATTGTTTGAGAGATCTCCGGATCTAAATCGATTAATTTCAGTGCTGTAATCCATAGGCTTCAGTGATTCACAGGTGTCTTTATTGGTTTTCTTGAAATCTAGTGTACGTTAGGTCAGAACCAACGAAGAAGTGACCCAAGAGGTTTTATCTTTTGAATGTGGCCAGCAGATACCGAATTCACATCAACCTTCTGCATTCACCGAATTATGCTGAACTTGGTATAATAAGGAATGGTCTTTTTGACGTGGGACAAAGTGGTGTGGGTTCTATTTTTTTAGTTTTAAGTAACACAAAAAGGCTGAAATGTGAGGAACGACTACCAGAGCTGATGGGAGTCAAAATTAGTACTTCCTAAGTGTCCGAAAAAAGGACACATCTACATCTAAGGCGGTCCTAGATGTTTTACTAAAATACCCGACTCACAAAGTTACATTAGCCGTTACACACAACCTTCTCGTATTCATATTCACGAGTTCAGCTCTAAGAATTCATTCCTTATGTGGATGAGAACCATTTTTCTACGAATCTGAGGAAGATGTCTATTCTTTGTCAATGAACCATAGACAATGTTTAAGGTGAAAAACTCAGACCGCATTCTGTGAATTGCTTGTAAGGCGAACGTTTGTTTCCTCAACGACAGAGATGCCACCTTTTCCGCTTTTTGTTTGGTTGTGGCGACTGACGTCACGTCGTTTAACCGACTGTAGTGCGTCATTAGCATAAAACACTCATAAACCAGAATTGCACGAATCTGCAAGCATGGCTGATTTTCGGTGGACCGTAGCAGGTCAGGTCACAAGTTTTGTACATTAATATTGTCGGCCTATATTTGGAGACCAAGATCCTGCATTGGATTCAAGTTCTTTTGATCAGACTTTAAACAATAGTTGCAAATGAACCCCCAGAAATCGTTCACGAAATAGGAAACGCACATATTGACCTCGTAAAAGTTAGTTTGGCAGCTGAATCTTGGAAAGGATGCAAAAGTGACTGACATTTAATGAAATTTGCGTCTAGTACGAAGATCTTGGTCATTCCTGTGCAGTTGATAAACTTCAAGTGTTCACATAATGGCCGTGAAACAAAACAATATTGATGGTGTTTAAATTTTAAAATGCAAATAAATATTTGGTCCTTTGGCAATATCAGCAGAGAAGATGAGAAGTAACCAAGCCACGCAGTCAATCAATCATTCAGACGAAATCCAAGTTGTCTACTAAAAACGATTTTGATTTTCGCAAGTGAAGAAATAAATTCACCGAAAAAGTATGTATGCCTTCATCTCGAGCTTTGATTGCAGTCAGACGCTCTTCTGTATGAATAATCAATAATGCCATTGGCCATTTTTCAATGGCTTAGCTGAATAAACAACCAAATCGAGATTAAGACAGCCAAGATGAAGGTGACCTCATGGGCTCTCCGGTTTTTCCAATCGTAACGAATGCCTTGTCACATTTTGTCGGGTCCCAAGCACTAATGACTTTTATTTCCTCTAAAACCCACGCAGGCGGAATATGGATGACACTATTGCAGTCCCCAGCCCAAATAAAAAATACAGCCTATATCAATGTCACAGTCAGCGACACAGCTACATTCATTTTGGGAGAGAGACAAAAATCTAACAAAATTGACATATTCGCGAAGATACAGCTCCTCTATTAATAGAAAATCCATTCATCCGGTATATATTCACACTTCTTTCAGTTGATCCGCAGTGCGCGAGGTCAACACTTACAGCCCCACTGATTAATAGGGCTGAAATGCTCTTCAGCCGTTGCACCGATCGTGAACAAGAGCAGAGACTTCAGCATTCACAAATTGTAAAACTCTTCCTTAAAAAGGCGAAAGATCGAGTAAACATGCACGAAAAAACAATCGCACCTACGACATCAGTTGTTATGAATGCCCGACATAGCAGGTTGGAGAAATCAATAGACAACTTGCCTTCAGCAAGAGTAACAGCACAAAAAGAAAAGAAAAATTCCAAAAATTCAGACAATAGAGCCTTATAAAAACTTGACTGAGAGCCAACGGTGGCCATTCATATCATGGCAGAAAGTAACACACCTTACCAAAAGACCACCAGATTACTTGATTTCGGATTGCGGAAGTGCATTGTTTCCAAGTCCGTCGTGGCTCTTGGAACAACAACCCATTTCGAAAATTTCAACTGAATTAGGGTTACCGAATTCTGTACATCTACCAGCATTATTTTTCTATTAACATTAAAACCTTCAAAACGGATATAAAACTGTATGTCATTATTGAAGATAAAAACAATACCACGACAACTATTTTATCATGACCCTGTCTCCCAATGCTGATTCGAACTAAATGTCAGCAACACTTGCTGTTCCTGTCAATTGGGAGCTCGTTCCAAATTAACAATTTGTAATGAGCACGTCTATCTAGTTAGCCCAGCGACTGAAACTAAGTTAGCTGCAGTGTGGCATTCGAATAATAATTCGGGGAACACTAGATTTTGACTTACACAATTCGCATTAAAAAATCATCTGCACGAAATGTCAAATGTACAGCACGAAGATTTTCCGCTCGACTTCGGCTCGTGCAGTCGACGTTTGATGTTTAGTGCGCAGATAAGCCTCTCGTGCTGCACACCTTGTGATGAATTACAAGAATCAAAATACTGCAGCTGGACCGTAAGAAACTGAACACAATGCTGTATACATTCTGCCAAGGAAAACTACTCGGTATGAGTCACAAACACGATCACCCATTCAGAAAATAAGAAAATGGTACAGTTCAGCTTTGTTTGACATGTCCTTTTGAAGTAGACTGCAGAATGTCTTTTAAATGTTGGTTGTTGATTAGCGCGCGCCTAAGAGCATTGTTCTGCTGCTGAAACCCCACTGAGTTACAACATCCTGTTTTTTTTTATAAGTCTCAGCATCAAACGGGAAGCTTAAATCTTAATGGGAATGGAAAAATGAAGTCGTCATCGTTCCCAAAACTTCATCAGGAGCTGATCAGTGACCAGTAGTTAGTCGGAGTTTTAAACTTTATCCTTATTACTTATATTAACTCTTCTCGTTGTTTAAGAAGATATGTAGCTTACAGCTATCTAGCGAATAGTTATGTTTTGCAAAGTCAAAGCAGGAACAAGACGCACAGGTCCTTACATATTCGTACTTATGGATTACACAAGCCCGGTCTTTATCATCTACTGTTTCTCACTGAGGGTGAAAGAATCATTTGCGTGAAAAATCACGTAGATAATGAGCGTTTAGTTACCATTAGGCAACTCCCATATGACTTACTTAGCCGTGATAAGGACGGGTCCATTCTTCTGCAGGAAATATTGCTTACGATTTGCAATGTTCAAAGAATTAACTATTTGAGGTAGCTGCATATCATTTAAATTTGCTGGGTAAAAGAATAATGTTACGCTTATGTGCGCGCATTAATCACGGAGTCAGTGTGTTCGTCACAAGTTAATGTATAAATTGTGATTACTAGTTTTGTATATCCTTTAATGAGCTGTCTCTCTGTTCGTGTAACTGTCACCCATATGCCTATTTCTCCGCTGCGCCATATCACCACTCTTTGAGAGCAAATAAAATTCAGCATAGTAAGAAGCAGATTACAACGGTGAAACGCGTGTCTACTCATACTGTCTGGGAAAATGCGACTGGTCAATGTGTTTCGAACGAATTTTCTGAGACCGAGAGGTCAGAATGAACCAGGACAAACAGAACGAGAGTTCTACAACTGTGACTGTGTTGAGAACAGTAGACTAAAAAATCCTTCGGCGAAAATAGCCATGGACACTATACAAAGAGCCTAGTATTCCAAAACCATCATGATTTTTGAAGCATTTGGGTTAACATACTACCAAACCACTAGACAAAGGGTTCCAATAATATTGGTTCAAATTCCGAGGTCAATTAAACATTTGTAAATATGGGTGTAAACAGCAGTATGTCGGCTGTCAAAATTTTTGAGCCTAGCCCGTGAAACCACCTCGGCAGATTACCGCATGAGCCCACTATTTGCTATGAAACTAAACAGAACCAAACACGATGGAACAATTTGTTTCAGACAAAACGGTTTTCTCATAAATCAAGTTGAATGAATAAAACTCATTCGGTTTCAATGATTTGATTAGTGTGGACGGAGCATCAGATTGCTAAGTAAAAGTATTGCCCATTTTGCCAGTATTGCAGCTCAATACCTATACCTTACTACCCACTCATCTTTGCACCTGAGTGCCCCGTATTCAGTTCGAGACTAAATTGGCATTTGAACATCGATGATTGTGAAGGCAGTACTGAATTTGACCTTCACTAGATAAAAGCCAACTTTCGCAGAAAAATCGAGGTATTTTGGCTTATAAACTAAAAGAAAGCGGTTCAGATGGAATGTTACGACGGTTCTCATCTTGGCTTTAATGACCACACAGGATCAGTTCACATGCCGAGCTGAACGTCATAGTAACAATACCAAAGTGTTCGTCACCTTTTACCACACAATATTTTGTCTGAGACTGTCCTTATATCTTTAGATACCTAGAAAAACTATCTGATTAAAACCCTTTATACAGTTTCCACCTTTTCCTAAGCACCAAGCTTGACGGACAAGCTTTCAAAGTTCTGACAACATCCGGACTGGCAATCAAGTGAAGCACTGTAATCAGTCATAAACGTTTTCACCTAATGTTATTCTCATCATTGATCACAATTATCCATGAAATTGGAACAACAAAGCACCTATTTTTCGTTTTATTTTTATCCGATACGGTAAAAATGCTGCGAACTGGTAACCAAATACAATGTGCTTTTCTATTTATTCAGAGTCTAATAATAAAGGCTATTTTCAGAGACACGTTGATAATCTGGCAATGACACTGTTCACTTTATGCGCAAATAAATATTATGGTTAATTGTGACACTGAGAGTTAGTCAGTTACGACATTGTCCCTCTTACGCTAGTGCCGTGCACAAATTGAATTGTAAAATCACGAGGGTTATCGAAATCTCTGAGAACTGGGTTTATGCTAATCCTCAGTCAGGGAGAATTTCGGTTTTGCTGGCGTGGATGGAGTCCCTTAGTAGTGCAGGGTACCGAATGCTATACATGTTGTCATTCATAGTCTGTTATATTCCGCAGGAAATAATGGTATTCACTGGTTAATTGTGACGAAGTAAGAAACCTTAGAATTAGCTACTAAAATGTTTATTTCCCTAAGAATTTCAGATGCGAAAATTTCACCTGTGGAGCCACGCTGATTTAACATCCTTCTAAACGTTAGGTGTGGGAATTCATGAGCAATCTAAAGGCAACCTAAATTTTGGGATCATCCCTGGTAAACTGTGTCTGATTATAACCCACCCCTCGGTTATTTTATGTAAATCGTTTTGCCCAGTATTCATAGTAAGTAATCTATAGGGCGTTTTCCACAGTGATCATGAACAAAAGAGCACAGCGATCAGTAGTCTGAACTGCAATCTACAATTCATGGTTTAGTCTCACAGGTGTTGTTTGAACTGATTCTGCCAGAGTTAGCTTGCGTCCCGTCTATTTTACGCAGGTTTCTATTTCACGACCAAATCGAGAATCGAATTCTATTTGATCAGCGAAAAATAATGCTTAAATATCTCTTTGTAACAAAGAAAACAACTATACCAAATAGTAGCTGAAATTTATTTTACGTTAATCCTAATCCTGAAAATTGATTGCCGATAATTTTGTGTGATTTATCATTTTTCGCTTTGTTAGTATCAGCACATTCATTTTCCTTTTTTCTATCAGAACAGAATTCTCGTTTTTATTATCGTCATTTTATTAATAAACACCTTAGATTTGCTTTAACTGAGATAATTTACCACTCGATTAGCGTTATAATTTTCGTTGTTGAGCCACGCTCATTGTTCAAGTTATCTAATTGAATGCACACATCCGAAAATGGTGAGAAAAACAAAATTAGTAAATGGTTTGTGAAAATCAAAAATAGTACCTTTTACTGGGATAACCGCAAAAAATAAGGGAAGCTTTCCACGGTCTAGACCTAAAATAATTTCTGTGGTATTCTACTCCAAACGGCAAAATAATACTTGATTTGTCGTGAGTTGTGCATGACAAGATATTGGAGGAAATCATTTACCATGCGATATAAATTCCCGAACCATCGTTATAAAACCATTCATGTATTTTATCACTGTTTTACCCTTGTCAGGTATCCTGAGCAAAAGACACCCAGTAAGCTGGACCAGAAAACAAGCCAGAGATGAGTCATTTTTATCGAACTGAGGTCGCCGCTGAGCTGATCTGCTTGATTTTACACCGTTTGTTGAAATTTATCACAGGACAGGGTACCTATCTGTCGCTGGCTTTGCATGACGGTAAACAGTCGGAGTGCTACGGCCTCCCTTTAAAAACATTAATACGAAAGAAGCTTTGAATGCGATTAACAGATCAATGTGGATTGCTACAGATTAGAAGTTACACAAACCCGAATTGGCGTGGCAATTCGGATGCTGTGAAAATGCAACGCAGATCGCATCTAAGAGGACCAAACAGCTGTACATTGTACCCGTAGCCTGTTGTTGGCCGCTCAGCTGTTGGTAGTGGATGGTGAGTAATTTTGTTTTAACTAGTGCATTAGGATGCTTGGTTGCATCCGATTGCAGCAGTGTGGATGGATGGATGGATTTCATATGGAATCTTTTCCAATGATCTTTGGAAATTTTGACTAGGACTGGACATGCAATTCAACAGGATTAAAAGTTTACAGTTCATTGGAACGGAAAATGTATAGCAGTTAAGGTTCCATTCTGACTGGATCATCGTTTTCTTTCATCAAACCGCCCATCGAAAGACCTATTCATACTGAACCGGTTAAACAGAGTTAGAGATACCTCTTGTGTAATCAGTTACTTTCTAACTAGTTAAGTTATAAGGTTGAAATAATGACTGTAATTGATGCAGACAACTATCCCAGGTCAGAAGAAAACCTAAACCGCCAGTGTGTGACAGCCACGTGAAGCATGATAATCATTTTTGCACAGGTGGGAGATCGGATGGGACCAGAGTTCGAAGTGGCACAATTTCCTGGGTCTGCTTCCAGCGAAACTTTGATGAACATGTTAATGAAATGGTTCGAGCTTCATGTGTCATAAGCACCAGAACGGACTATACTGCAAGGCAAAGTACGTGCGTATGGCTGATCGGATAAAATGTTTGAAATTTTGAGGCTATTGTTTCAGTGTCTACCTCCTATGTCACTCGGAAGACAAAATCAACAGCAAAAGCTGCTCAACTTCTGGCTGGTTCAGTTGATGATTCTTATCATACGACATAAGAAGCATGAAGGGATTGATATGGGTGAGTAAACATGTTAAGTTGTCTTTGTTGGAGGGCGCAATTTTCTCCTTCTTAGAAGGCGGATGATATAAAGCTATTAGGAATGTGTACATGAATGTTGATTTGCTGACATTACTTTCGGAGAGAAAGTCAGCAAAAAATAAACATCGAAAGAAAATTCGACGACGGATCCGTTACCGGATAGGATGACGCTATATGAAGCGTCTACTGCCGAGAGCTGTCGTTTGAGATCGTGTCCATCATTCTCCTCTAGGAATGCGGTGTGCATTAGACGTTACAGACCATTTACTCATGTTTGTTTAATCAGAACAGCATGGAGTGATCATTTGTATATGTTTGCTGTTCGCTTCTAAATGGGACGAATCACTGGACCTAAAGCACCCTGTCAGGTTTATTCGAGACAATTTGCATTTCACGGTTGCCAAAGCTTTTTAATGAAAAGATTAGGGAAGCTAGATTTCAGTGGGCAATTCACATTCACTTTAGGTAGTGCATTTGTTCAAAATATGATACTCTGCTTCGGTTAAAATGGCTATTGGAACCTTTTTCGAAAGCCGTTATAACCTACCCTATTTAAACTTCAGTGACAGATCCTCTTGAGAAAGGAAGATAAAGGTCCTTGCAAGTCGTCAATAACTGAGTTTTCGGAATCAGGCAGAGTTTACCTTTGTTTTCAAACAGTTATGCAAACTAACAGTGCGGAGTATTCCAAAAGGAGGTAACAAACATGTGTCAGCTTTTCTGTCTACTCAGCTCGATTTAATTAGTTCAGCTTAGCAGTTGCATCGCGAAGACCGCCCTTCTGCACATTTGATCTTATACGACTAACTTCTGCCGTTTCCTTAATTGAAGCCATATGTTCAGATGTTCGAACATTATCTGAATTTTTTGGAATCAACAGTCTTTGACACATCTAATAAGAGAAATGATTAGTTGACTGAACCTGTAGTTGTCAGCTATTACCGAAATCACTAAACGGAAACATGTGCAACGTCAACAACTGTTTGAGTGTTCTGGTTTACCTGAAAGATGTTTCTGGTGCACTACACAGTGCAGTGTTCAGTGCAAACAGTCTAGTGGTTGCCGCTCCTATTGAACCCATTTCAGGGGAGACGGCTTCTTTCATCTCAGACAAAAGTTCGACACAGAGTTACTATAAAATACCACTCTATCATTGCTGCGTGGTTCATGTTTTCTTCACAGTTGGTGCCAAGCAAGAATGTGAGCCGGGATCATTGTTTTAGCGAAACATAACTAGGCACGCTACTGATTAGACGTAATAATTAAAACGCTAGCATAATTCTGTAAGACTTCAGGTGACTCTCAGTTATTCGGGTGATCAATTCGACGAACGACCTAGTAGCTGGGACAGTAAATGCGCCTAACCAAATTAGTCAATAATACATACTGCTTTTCCCTATGTCATACTCCACTGGGCAATGCCAATGTGGGTTGCTGATGGGCTTGAAGAAGAACGTATTGTCTATCCAGCGCATTCAAACCTAGGAGATGTATTATTCCTTGCCTGCCAATGCATCCACATTTACTTCATACTCCAGCGTAACTTCAAACAAGGCATCAGTTCTACAGATGGCCTAGAGGCGGGATAGTATGAACAGCGTACTAAGTAATTAAGTCAGATGCATCATCGACCGCGCCCAGTGAGTAACGAAAAAATCTAGTTTTTGCAATCTTGCGTATACCGGTGCTATCGGGGAAAGACCCTCTATATTCCCGCGGAAAATCCGACGACACTTACCCTTTTAGGTAGATTTGCTCAAACATCCGTTTTGGATCAACGGAAGGGCAGCTTCAAACCAAATGTCTGACCACACTCCGATTTGGCTTCCACAGACACCGTAAGAGAATAAATCACGGGTTAAGTCATGAAAAGAGCACAAAACACTTAAATCATCGTTCATTGATAGCTGTTGTGAACACCTATTCTAGTATTCCAGAGACCTCATAGATGGCAGAAACCCCACTTAAGGTTATCACATCTGAATTTCCGCAGAGTTTGTTTGGGATTAATATATCAAATCATAAATACACGCAGACTGTTGTTACCTGATCCTCGTTAGTTGCATGAGGTTTGTTCAAATAAAACTGACAGTTGTAAGGAAGTCAGTTTTAGGAAGTAATCTGATATTACGAAACATTAAATGACAAAATTACCTCATCTGTTTCTCGAAACAATGAGGATTCGAATCTTTTCAGCCTTTCCCTATGTAAGCATTTTTTGCAATAAGCATTTTGGTAATATTTTTGAGAGGTGAATTTCGTAAACTTTAGTTAGCCGTTACTTTTTACCCGTTATTAATGGCTCATTGGATATCACATTTGATCACCATCTAATGGGTTAGTGTTTGCTTTAGTGTGGTTTCCTCGTCGATCGTGATTTGTTTTGTTTCATGTTCAATCCAGTTCTCCGGCTGACCAGGAATGTTTAAAAATCGGTCATCCGTGTACGGCAATCCGTTTCCATTAAAATTTGTTTTAGGCATTCGTTTCGGGGCCATATTTCCACACAAGCTGAAGTCTGTGAGTTACGCTTGCAAAACCTCCGGTGAGTATAATTCCGTCATACGGCAATTTATTTAGTCGAAATTAATCGTATACATACAACCTTATCATATCATCAGTATGCTTTCTATCTATGAAAAAACACTAAAATCCTCAGCGAACTGGTGACCCAGACATAACTCATCATCGTTTGCGATCAATCTGTTTTCTATCAGAAACATCTGGGATGATCCCAAAAGAAACAGTGGTTTTATACAAATAGAAGTTTGTCGACGTTACCAGCTCAATCGTAGTAATAGCAATTACTACGTGTATAACTGTACGAAATTTATTGGACACGGGTTGTCTATTGGGTGATGTTTGCTGTTCTCTCCGAAGATCCACTCTTTTAGACTTTACCGGTTATGATGCAACCAAGTTAAGATCAGATAACTGTACAAAAACCTTTTGCTCTATAAATGCAGCAGTAAGTCAACGGTCACTTGCCAAACAGCATCCCCGAGCAAATGTGTAATAACTTCGTGAACATAATAAAACAAATTGAGAATTGTGGAAATCCAGGACTGTTTTGAATCAAGCAAAAAAAGGACCTGAAAACCGATAAACCACCGGCTTGAATGCAACGAGTTTTTGAAAGGAATCTGCCATCCTAGTGCAAAAAGGAGACAGTTATTTGTTATGTAATTGTGTCATATATAAAAAACCTATTTGCTTAAGTGATGTCACTCAAGAAACTGGAGCAAGAATAAATGCCTTCTGTTGAAGATACCATTCAGTTAACCGGCTTGCGATTTTCTGGTAGTCCTGTCTGTTTTGTCATAAATCGCTCACTTTTGCTTACTGATTTGCCCTCACTCCCTGCATGTATATATATGCTTATTGAATGTAGATACTATCTGGATAGATGGATGAATTTGGACTGAATTTAGCCATCATCGCATCATTTTGGGTCAGTGCACCCAATACCGCCTTACTCATCCATCATTGCACCTCTTCAAAAAGTATAGCCTGGTACAGCAGAGGTTCATTTTTTGCGGACTAGAGATTTAGTGATACAGATGAACTCATTGCCATGCAGTTTCGAATTTGTACTTTCAAGCAGCAAATTTTAACACATGACCAGTAGGTAAGCTGGACCAGAAAAAATTTGAGTAATGGTTTTTTGGTTATAATATGAAAGGAATTGTTGCGTCCCAGTCTCACGGTTTTGTTCTGGACCTCATTTCAATACTCCATATATGAGGAAAAACAAATAACTTTTTACATGAAATAATTCACTACGTGATATCATCGACTGGCTCACCATAAACAAACCATGGAAGCACTGCACAGCCGTTTCATCCTTGTTCGTAAACATGAACAGTGCATATCCACCGCGACCGAACTGGGACGCGAACCCGGGACGAACGATTCTGAGTCGAACACCTTAGCCATTACGCTACCGGGCAGGATCTCATCGGTGTTTATTGACTTTCACCACATGATGTTGCACCTATCCGTCACTGATTGGCATGGATACTGTCAGCTAGCACAGAGCAATTGACCCCTACTGACAGATCACATAAGTACGACGAAGGCTTTGGACATGACCTACAGCGCTTGATTACTTGGTCCATGTTAGCAGTAGGAGATTGAATGTTTGCACGAAATAATTCACTATGTGATATCCCATTTCGGGTGCGGTGGATATGCACTGCTCATGATTCCTAACAAGGATGAAACAGCTGTGCAGTGCTTCCATGGTTTGTTTATAGCGAGTTGTGTGATGATATCACATGGTGAATTATTTCATGAAAACATTCAATCTCGTACTACTATCAAAATACATTTTTCACAAACGAGTCAATATGGCTAGTGTCAAATGAACATAAATAAAGGGACCTACTTTTTCGTCGCTTTCGACTGACTACAAGGCAAATTGCAGTCTATTATCCTTGGATGCATGGAACAAATTATGGTTTCACGTTCTTATTAGTCTTAAAAGATCTCTCGGTTAACGTTTTTGTGACTTTAGTAATGTTAAACAGATTCTCGATTTGATATACCTCGCAAGTAGCGCTACTGATAATGATCAGCAAAATATAAATTGCACCCCAGGGTCACTCCTACTCGCATTTCGAAAATGAAATAAACTGGCGGTGCAAAAACAGACTAGGTCAAAATACACAGAAGATTCGAAAAACCTGGGCTGCTGTTATTCAATATGTTTAACGAATAGACAGTGTACCCTTACGTTATTGCCACACTGAAACAGGATAAAACCTTCCTGCCACTATATCGTACAGTGGATTATGGCATGTTGTTTCGCTGCCGTAACAGATTTTGAACCCAGCCTTCCTTGAAGGAAGTAGATCCCCAAAAATGTCTACTTTTTGATTCTGGTACCTTTCTCCAGACAAGACAAAAGAACCAAACAAACACAAGAGTATTTTACTCAATTTTATTTCCACCCAAATGAAGAGTCTGAACTCGATTATCATAAATAAATGACGTATGGCAGCTGATGCATTACACAGTTTCCCAATCATTGTGGTGGATTATTTTTGCTCTTTCAGGAACGAATTACAACCGCATTGGTCTTCCAAAAGTATTGAATGACAAATCTGATTAAGCAGTTCCCTACAGCACTGGGTAAAATATTCCCCGTGCATTACAAACTCAGGGTTTGTGAATGAACAAACAAAATACCTCATCAGAAATCAATACATGCAAAACATCGGTGGGTTATAAGGGGCAAGTAAATTAGATTCTTACCCGAATGCTTCACCGCTAACTGGTTTACAAGTAGTAAAACTTTCTGAAATCTGGTAGTAATAGGATATCGGTCTGTGGAAGGGCTTTCTAATATAGTCTGTTCGCACACGATAATGCCTAACAAATGAGGAGTCTGCAGCCTGTGAGCGCACAATGCAAAATGCACCTAAGACTTTTGAATGCAGGATAGACGAACTCAACTGTGTCTAGACGGTTTTATCTTGTTAGTTCTAAAGCAGCTTGTTTGTAGACAGATTTGGTCATCCATTTCGAAATTATCCCGCTTTACTGATTCCCATTTAACTAACTGATGGTTAGTGCCTCAACTATCAGCGTTTTCTGTGTAGATTAAGGCCGAATCACCACCTGGTGTGAAAGGACAAAAAGGGGAAGCTCGACTGAGTCACTTAGAGCAATGTTTCCAGCGTTTAAAGATGGTCACTGCCAGAGAATCACTCTTTAGCCGTTCCCCGATGATTTACTTTACAAACAACGTTATCTAGTCAGTCACAATGACTAATAAGAACCAAAGCTTCCCATTTCCAATAACGTACTATGCCTCCCGGTTTGATCTTGCCGTTCCAGATGAAGTCGTTAAACTATGCTCTAGGCGTCAAAGTCTCTAATTAGAGATGTTCACACGCCGACGAAAAGAATGCCATGTCACTGACATACTTTGCATTCTTCTGACCAATCTCAACCGGACAAAGAAAGTGTGGTGCAACAACAAACCCGGTCGCTTCAAACGTATGCAATCATTCCATTTAATTATCAGTGCATATTTTTGTTCCGGCGGTCTGTCACGGCCTCTTTTTGTTGAACTGCACAGTTTTATTTTATTTCATGTTATGTTTAAAAGCAAAATTCAAGCTGTTTATTTGATTAATTAGACGAATTCATATTTTTGTCTCCCGGACTCTAGCCCTGTCTTACACACTCCCCAGTCACAATTATATATTTGGATTTTCCAGCTCGTGTCCCGAATTCTAGTGAGCACCCTTGAAGAAATTCCGATCACCGGTCCCATTTCCACATGGACGACGTGAGATGCAGGTCTGCTACCTCAGAATTAATGCATTGAGACTACCCAGCGGTTCGCCTCCGTCTGCTCATTTCAGTTTTCGGTTTGTTTTATGCGGAATTAACGTATCATCTCGTTCTCTTCAAACATTGCAACAACAGAAAATTTGGTGTTTGCGAAAACTTACAGATAGTGATGACAGCGTATTACGACGGCCTTAATGTAATTATACCCCTTGGTTTGGCTTATATGTAATTTTGCTAAAAATATTAGTAATAATGCCGGAGTTTTGTAAGACTTTATTTAAATGACAAGCAGACGGGAATTTGTTTCGCAGTGAAATAACTCAAATCACGCAAACGAATACGTTGTTCGATCTGAGCGGTCAAATATCTTCATTCATAGTATCTTCCACGAGCCTTCTTAAACTTCTGTGCAACTCCTGTCATTAAACTTCACCTCTGAATTAAGGTCGCTTTTCAGCGGATAAGCAACAAAATTTACTTTTCGTTAATAAATACGTGGTGTTTGTGCCACATTTGCACACTGGGCTTCGATTGATTGAGAATTCTATCGTCTTTTCTCCTACCAGGCTCCAAGACGACCACGGCCCCAGAATACTGTTCAGATCGAGTAGAAAATTTTATCTCAATCTGTAATCCACACAAATTTTACCGGCCGATTTAGTCACCAAATTTAACGAGAATTGTGGTTACCCAGCTACTACTGGCAATAGTGATAGGCATTTAGTATTTCGTTTGTAGTAAGCAAAATGGCAATTTTACGATGCCGCAGTCTAAAATTATTAATCATTTATGAATCCGGAGGACAACTGTATGCCAAAAGGTCGATATGTGCGATGAAAGCAAAAACCACACAATCCAACCATTCAACGCGCGCACCATTAAAAAGATAAAAATACGTTTACACTGACGTGCTTATTCATGCGAAATAGAAACCCATGCCAACAAATGCGTAGATATTTTTGCTTCCAGCATAGAAGTTTATTCGATATCCCGTTTGAAAATAGGTGATCAATGCTGCGGTCTGTGGACGTAAAATGCACACTTAAAACGTTCACAACCGTGCTTGTATTTAAGTTGACCATCTTTTATAGAACTGCATAAAGAAACAGTTCCATTCGTTTTCCGGATTCCTATTTATCCTCCAGATGTGACTGCAACGCTTGTCCTTAGTAGACTTGAATTAGCAATTAAATATCAATAACCAATTGATACTGTTCACCAGGTCCTTTTCTTGCGATATTTTCGAAACTCCATAAAACAGTTAAATTGAATACGGAAATTGACACTCATCCTGGATAACGCACTCGGCTTCGGTGAAAAACATCTAGTATCCAGAGAGATCCGACAACCCGTATCAGGTGAAATGAATCCCAAACGCCAAATGACCTACTGTTGTGCTTCGAATTCACGGAGCAACACAGTCTCAGATATCATTTAAAAGCACCGCAGCAATAATTTTAAGTTTGGGTTTGATGATTTTGTTGTCTATTTTACACGTCCGTTACCATGTTGCCCTCTAAAAACTGATTTATGCACAAATTATAACGCGTGCATTGGTTTTCCGCACAGAGGTCGGTCAGCTCTGTGAAAATCAGTTTTTGCGAACATCATTTCCATTTCAACCGGAAACAGACAGCCACTTTTATAAATTCGAATCTTTTGCATTATTTGTCAACACGGATTCCAAATAAATTTATCCATGTTGATATCCTCATAGATAGCATTTTATAAAATTTTAAGGGAAGATTTTAATTTTGTCAACGGCTTCAAAGCTGTTTTATAGCATTTCGGAAAATTGGAAAATCGATAATGATGCAAACTACGTTTTCAATATTCGGTGTAATTTCTCCCAAAATCTTAATCTAAATAGTTTCTCCAATGTAGACAGGGTTGTCTACTTCAGTGCAATTTATTCATGCTTCTTTCGACCCGCTACCCAAACTGAGAGAAAGAATTGATTGACACCTAGAATTCGCATGCACACTACAAATAAACTGACGTTATGGACTCATGTGGCTCTAACCAATTCGGTTAGTCCAAACAAGCGTTTAAAGATGAAACATTTTGTGGGAAACATTATAAATTCGGAACCAAAAGAAATTTTGGTCAGGTTTATTCTTCATAAAAATGATTAAATGGTAGCGTTCATTAATCAATAATTTTAACTATTCCGCCCTCCTGTTCCCGAAATTTTGAATTTATTTAGGCACAAAAAATTTCATTCTTACATTAGTGTTGTTTTAAAAATTATCGTTAATTTTTCCCCAAAGTTGGAATGAAAAATAAATATTTCCTGAATATTCATTGAATTTTGTCAGAGCCCTCTTTTGGGCAGTTTCGAAGTCGTGATTCCATTTTTTGTGAGTCAACGTTACACGCGCACGTTAACACGCTGTGTGTTTTGGCGTGTTATGATGAGAAAGCAACAAACCACCTTGGACGTTCGCTTGTTGTCTCCTTTGTCCAGTCCCGGTACACAAGTAGCACAGCGATATAGCATTCACTCGACTTCTGTCTACCGCATACGTTCAGCAAAAATCAGAAGCAAATTATTTATGATTGAACTCAGTCCGTGTTTGCCAAATACTTCATTGTGGCTGAACCTTCAGCTTCTAGTTCCATGTAAAAACTTCAGTTTCGAAAGGACAGTTTTCTACTGAAGAATCAGTGAAAATGATAGTAAGACGTATACATTTTGAATTGGGCTTTAGATACCGAAAAAGCTTTTTTCTGTGGTGCAAATGTCACGACCGGTGTCTGTTGGACATAAGTTCGTAATTGAATATCCTGAGTTGACGAAAACTTTCTTCTGAAAAACCCGAAAACTACTGCAGACTTTCGAACTTACCCAAATGACCTTGACAAACAGAAATTTGGACGATTATTAGCATGCAATAAATTGTTGATCCCGGCATGTCCATCAGCACAAATGGTGTCTCAAATCAAGAATAAACGTTTATGATCTTCGACATGTGCACCCGTGTTTTTGGCTCAAAACGCAAGAGGAAATGGCTTGATGGATGAAAAATTCTGATTGGACAGCAAACAACAACTACCATTGGCTTAGGCCAAATAGTTTGTCATTTGCACACGAAAATCATTACTGTACCGTTTGCTTTTGTGATTTTCCTTCGTTGTCAATATGGAACTAGGAACTGACACGACCAATTAATTGCATCCGAAGTGAAGGTCATGTTTCATTGCGAAGGCAAGGTTACCTTCGCGCCAATCAAAAGAAGCATATCTTGGAGCAGTAAATTGATTGTGAATAACAGCAGCAAGCAATGATGTCCTGTAAAAGACGAACGGGATGCGAAATGTGACAGTTAAATATTGCTACTCCACACTGGATGGAAAAAACGCTTTGCTAATATTGTTGGACCAGCTTGTTAAGGTCATCATAAGCCAATTTGTAAACTGAATCACAACATTTTTCTCTCATGCGAATCTGCTTTGGTGACCGACATGCTTACAAATGTTTCTTCGCTTAATTTAGTCTTCCGCTGAAATTCTTAGATAAATTATGTGGCTAAGTGCAAAGCATACCTTGTCTCACGGTACTGATAACAGGGATTGGTACCGATAAAATGAAACAAAAGTCCCGACAGAATATACTTCTAGTCAACTTGTTTGTAACTGTCCTGTTTTAGACACGGGGAGGCGCACTGACTTTATCAACTGTCTTGCTTCAGCCATTTTTATGAAAAATAAATACCAGTTCTGTATGCATTTTCTGACAAACGTTTAGTTAGATGTGAACAGAATTTTCTGATTTATCATGCGAAATTACTGCGCAATTTAGAAGATATCCGCATCATCCGATGCTGCAAACTTACTGCTCCGGATCGGTTAACTGCGAGTCACGATACCCGTTCCTACCTGTCGGGCACAGTCTAATATATCAACCCAAACTGCAGCGCTTTTGTCTAATTTTTATTGCAAACTTGCACCACAATCTCGAAAACTGCGCAGCACTAATGCATCCAATCTAATTTGTGGTGCCATGTAATCAGCAAGACATACGCGGTGGGCAAAACAACTAGCTTTTTTAAGTCACTTCATCCTGTACAAGCGAAAATTAGGACAAATTCACCAAATAACTTACTTGAATAAAGTTTTTGTTTAGGCTTTGTTTTTCATGTGGCTTCTGGGAACTAAAATCTTTGTGCTGTTTGATAATCCACCGGATTCGAACTAGCGCTTTTTAACGACAATCACAATTGCAAAAATTTACCTACAACCATGCCAAAGTTTTCGTAAGCTTTAGGTTAACCGCATATCCACCCTGCTCGTTTTTGAATGTACACTTTAGTAATCGGGTATTGAAATCAACAGTTAGGCCTGCATATTCTTTTGCACTGTTTTAATTGGCTTATGACCGCCGGTGCTGCATGTTCAAATACTGCTAGTGGATTGTCAGTTATTGAGATATGTGTATATTGGGAGCAATGCTCAGACAGTGCGGTGAACACAAGCGGGAATCGTGTTTCCGTCATAAAATTTGTCTTTGCTTAAATTAAATAGTACAATGATGCGAACTGGAAATAATTAGAACAATAAAACCTTTAAAGCGCGGCAAAGCTTCCCAATTTTACTGTAGTAGCTTTCAGCTCTAATGATTACAAATGAACTACAATAAACTGCCTGTCGAATAAATCTTAGTCGGGAGTGAATGAATAGTCCCAACTTGGTGAAAGTTTGATAGTTTGCGCAAGTGCAAACTGTGTCCGTTGATTGTACAAACATTGTTACCAAAATTCCTAGTCTTTTACGAATAAAAATTGTCATTTTCATTGTTTTCTATACCCAAAGGTCGCGAGTACTCCACTCACTCATGTGCATGAAACGTGCTCCAAAATCTAACGGTAGTTGGGTTTCCAAACGTCTATACCAAGTGAAAGACAGAAAGAGCTACAGCCGCCTGTTCCAGATCACAGCGACAATAACTGTTATATCCAGCCACGTCTGGATGCATAATTAATTGTCCAAAATTAGTAATATGCGACTGTTTGTAACAGAACGTCTCATGTTTCTGCATGTTTATGTTAAAGTGATATAGAAAAATGATTGATTAAACTAAATGCACTTAATGGCTGCATTGTCATTTTTGCAGTTGATCGTTAAAATAAATAACAATTACTCTTTACCGTATATCAATATGTAGATATTGTCAACTTCTAATCTTCATATTTTAAGCCACTTTATCCAGTTTCGATCAGTTTATCCATTTTTTGGATTGTATTCTTTCTTATTCAATCGTGTTATTTTATTAATCTAATTTTACTCATTTATTCAACTACAATATCATGCAAGTTTCTGATTATTAGGGAAAGATTTATCAGCACATCTAACGACCTAATGTTTGCGCTTCAAATAGGTGGCGCATAAATACATTTGCATATGAGATAAAGAAGCATTTGACTAATTCGTTAAAGGATTGAGTTATTCATTGATATTTACTTGAGGGAGCTAGCGAACGTCTGTTTAGCTGGTACATCCCTTGGCCAAGTGACTGGTTGGCAAACGTACTGACTGGCTGGTTGGATAATTAGTTAACTAATTCTTTGATCATTAGACTAGCTTCATAAACAGTTGGTTTATGCATCATCCTCGAACTTTTGAATACCATCATATGTGTAATCATTTAGACACAGATTTGTTTACTTCGCCAACTCGGCTGCATATTTTTTACCTTGGCGCAACCGGAATTCCGTTCAATTATTTGTCACCGGATTCGAATCGGGCACTGCGATAGACGAATTCCTATTTGCTGTTGCACTAGCTGCTGCGTAAGGATCAGACATGTCAATCATTAGGATGACCATGGTGTTTGGCACGATAGTGCACTTGTTCTCCAGAGTATGTTACTTTTTCGGTAAATATTATCATGCCGTGTCTAATGTATTCCCTTAATTTGGATTCACTAGGCCAGGCTTTCTTTCAAAAGTTCCGATCATGTTTTCTTTCGTTTTGACGGCCAACTACATTCAAACAAAATTGCCGAAACACAAATTTGTAGACACAAGAGGCCACTGATCTGTTTCTTGATTCGAACTTCGTTTCTACTTTTCAGTGAGCTAAATGTCATTGCATAGTTAAATGTTTTAGGCCATGGATGTGCATCGAAAACCCATCTGTCAACATGCCTAAATTATTACCATCATCATTTCCAATTATCCTTCCAGTTTGTGACAGAAAAAGCCACAATTCTTTACAGTTTTAGGCGATTTTTATTAGATAAATGTCGAATGCATAATAAACATTTTTTCATATTTAGATTTTTTTAACCACAGCAGACTGCGCAAATCCGTGGAAGTAATGCATGGCCAACCAAACTATGCAAGCGTTCTTGGGCATTTGCGCAAGGCAGCCTGATCCGAATGTGACTCCAATTTTTGACGAAAGGTCTTGAGTCAAGCGAGTCAACCGTTCGGCTATATCACAAAGTATCAATTCCTAATAACCCTCTCAGTGGTGGTCCGCTATTCGATGTTGGTCGACGATTAGTTTCAAAACTTACCGTTATTAATGCTGTCTGAGTGTGATAAATAATACTTTTGATTTCTGCTTTAACTTTTCGCATCTTTTAAAAATTTCTTCTCTTTTCCCCAGTTTCCCTGAACAAAATTTGCGTATTCGACTCCCACGTCTCACATCTAGAAAGAAAACCAAACAGATTCACAAAGGATCTACGTTGATGTTCTGCGATCTTAATGATTTAATAGTTAGAAATCCACCATTATTCTACAGATGAGTCCATTTTGCGAATTGACACTGATTTTTTACAGTATATTAATTAAACATAAGGTAAGCTCTTGGTCTAACGCGCATTCCATCCATCCTTCCGCAACTGTGAATTTAATAGTCTTGTGCTAACTAGTTTGATAAGGCAAATGAAATGAAGAAAAGGACTCTATATTCCCTTGCACAATAATATCAACACTGGGATTCTAGTGATTTTATTGAAAAATTGCCCACAGCCCTTCAATTTCAGCACGGGGTATGTTCAATCAACTTAGCGGGAACTATCATCATCATTTCAGATTTGTAGACATTATCTGCTCAGAACAATTCGTCCTGCTAGCAGAATGTCTCAGAAAGAACTGATTTCGTTGAAGCGGATAAGATTCGCACGTTTTCCCATTAAAACATACACCGACCGGTGTTCGCCTAGGATTGTTGAAGCATCTGAGTGTAGTTTCTTGTATTTTGCAACCTTGCGCTTGTTGCATTGTTCAGGCACGCATAAGATAGGTATTCTCGGTAGAGGTTTGTTTCGAAGTTCACGCAACAAATGGTCTGGACATTTAAAGGTACACACATGTTTTCGTATAAAGTGAAATTCTTATAATGCCAAGAATAAAAATTTAAAAACATTTCTTTTTCAATATCTTTCGGTTAAACTAGTTTTGCTCGATGAAGTTTTATCACATAAGGTTTACTTAAAAATCTAGCTTTAGTGCTTTTCATGGCTCTATGTAAATTGAGCTATGAATTTAATTATGGAAGTCACCCAACGACTAGTTCATTATTAGCCGTTGACATTTTGTACATTACACAGATTATAACTTTTTTCTTATCATTTCGGACATCTGCACTGTTTCCGTAGGTGCGTTTGGTCGCTCAACATTTTCGTTTTGTTTACATAAAAGGAAAATGACATGTACCAGTAATCACAGCTAAGAATATTCTTAATCCACGTAAGAATGTCATAGGCCATGCCTGAACTTCCTTCATTTTCTTATTTGATTAACTTATCCATAGATTACCATCACTTACAGCTGGGTGTAGATTGCAGGCCGCTGTGCGGATATACGGGACAGGCTTCGCCGAATACATGATCGACCTGTAGGTTAAACAAATTTAAAAATTGAACACACCCAGTCAGAACAAGGAGCGCGAAAACTCCCCAAAAACAGTCCACTGGAGACTGACTTTCAAAATGGCATTGTCACGGGCTTTTTGTACTTTTACCGGCAAAGACATAAGTTGAACATTTCCGTGTTTTTTTTCTCCGGAGCTGAAACGCAATCCATCTAAATGATTTCATATTTTAAGCATCACAACTGGTAATTTTGAGAAATGCAGCTAAATAAGTGCGTGATTACGCTATAGTTGATGATTTTCGTTCACAAAAATTCATAAAGTTTATAGAATTTCCATGAACTAATTCACCATGTGATATCATCGCTCAACTCACCATAAAGAAACCATGGAAGCACCGTACAGCTGTTTTATCCTTGTTAGGAATCATCAGCGGTGCATATCCACCGCGCCCGAACGGATGTTGCACCTAATTTGCACCTCTACTGTCCGCTAGCTCACAGAATTTACCTGGAAATGGTCCTTGAGGCGTCCAATGTTCTGATGAGTCGCACTGCACGGTTTTAATGAGGCCTAGTTGTGAATGCCATTCGATCTTGTGACATGCTGGTGATTGCTTGCTACGCGTGAGTTGTGCTGTTGTGTTGAAGGTTTTCGTCATTTTTATATTGAGTGCATAAGTGAGTTTAATTATTGATTGGGTGAATACACGCTACTTATGTTAGAGAGTAACTTGTGGACTGCTATTTTTGAAACTAAAGCAGTTATTTGAACATAAATGTAAGATTTGAACTAAGTTTGTGCTTACAAATTACTTTTACCATTGATTGCCTCATTAAGTTCTCACAATCGTAGAACTTGTTATCTAATATGCATTATTGCTGATCGCCTGGGTGGTATCCCTTGAGAATAACATTTGCTGGTTTACTGAACTTATTTTGATGAGGTAACATTATTTATTAGAGATCTAATTACCTAAATTGCTTGGTAGGTTCATATTTAGGCTGGTTTCTTGAACATCACTGCCTAACCTATTTTCCTCTGTCATCTCTTTTTCGAGTCTTTGTTTTTTCCCTTGTGTTCATGTAAAGAATGCACGATATCAGTTTCTATGCAACTTACTGTTGTCTAAGAACTTCGTTATAAATATTACGGCAAGAATAGCTCCAGGTCGTGTCTATGTACGTGGTCACTCCAGAACATCTCTGTTGTGTTGCTTTCAGCCTCTATATGTTGCTTGCCGTATGGGCTACACAGGAGCCACCGTAAATACAGTGCTAGATAAGATGAGGCAGCGCGTTCAGCGCTGCAGGTACTACGCTCGAGAAGACCTCAGAAACTCAAGAAGCATTGGTGTTCATTGTTCCGTGGCAACGGAAAAGTCACCTGTTAACTGCCTTTAGAGAAATTTTCATTAAGAAATGAGATATATATGTATCTGAAATGAAAACAATGACGACGTATAGATCCATCGATTTGACATATATATGCTGCGCGGCCTCATTTCTGTAATCGCGTACAACGTTTGCTGCTGTCAGTCTCTATTGGCACTATAAATATCCTCCGTCAATACAATAATGTAATAATGCTATTTCTGATTGATTTTCATTTTCGAAAATGCAGAAAAATTTTGGGAACGATTGGGGATCGTTTTGGGGTATATTCTGGGACTCTTTCGGGGCGCTTTGGGGGCCGCTGTACTGAATGGGTTGTGCAGTATTCGTCTGACGAGATGAGACACTGTCCATCAATGAACAGCGTATTCTGTCACCGTGTGATGATTGCATAATGCATATCACAGATCCCAGTCCAAATTTAAGGATAAACTGAAGCTATCTTTCCATCAAAGCTAGACCAGCACCGTTGTTTGAGCACATTTTATGTATGTTTTGTTCTTATATGGTTATTTTCTTCAAAATTTTGCCAAAATTTAAAAAACCTTCAATAATTCACTTTATGAGTTATACCATCAGTAACCCACAGCTTAATTTTCCTATTGGATGCATAATGTGTAATATATTTCAAAAGAAAACAATGTAGTGAAGCTGTGTATCTTGTTACCCCAGAGGAAGAGAGTGTGTGGGTAGTTTGCATATTTTCATTAGTCGCAATAAAATGTTTGCATATCTGAACTGCAGGTTCTTTCAAAACAATGGTCATTTTTGCACATCCGATGAGTTGGCTTTTCATTTCAGCTTTACAGACACAAAAAACGTTTTTCAGCGCTCACCTGAGATTTCTCGATGCTGTTAAATGTGGACTGACCGGCGTGGCTTTATACAGTTATTTAGATGCAGTCTGCTAATTTCCACACAGGATAGAAGTAATTGGCAACTTGACTGAAGAGAACATCAAGTGGGTTTCCTCTGAATCACGAAAACATAAAGCTAGCTTGCCACAAAAAGGAAAGATATGTAACTATGCATACTCAAGCATGAATTTTCGTGCACGTATATTCATGCTAAAAGTTTCAGTCCAGAAATTCACCTTATACTTTCCGACGTTTCGATATACAATGGGACAGATATTCAGATATTTTTTTAAAATCACTGATTGTTTGCGATTTCAACACAGACGTGTAATTTGTACACCTCATTTCCTAACCCACGGGCAGAATGTGAAGCACTTCGACAGGAAAGGAGCAAACTTATTGTGTATCTTGACAGATTATTTTTGCAAATTATTCTAATAAACTTATTCGTCTATTTACTTATTACCCTAATTATTTGAGTTGCTCGAGGGACTAGAATGGGAACCGCATGGTGTTCAGTATTACTAACAAAATCCGTTTCGATGTGGGAACATAAATGACGGGAAAAATAGACGAAACTAGCAACGAAGAGCTGCATTTTCTGTCTAGACTACGAAAAAAAGGGCAAAACGATCTCTGCTTGCAACAGACGAAAACGAAAAACTTTCGTCTCAGCTTAAAGCGAGGAGCTCGAGAAAAACCGTCCGGTATACTTTTGGCCCTTCTATTTAAGAAAGCAACCAATACAAACTGTTAAGGGAGATTTTACGTGTATCTCGTTGAAGTTATGCCCGAACACACTCTAATGTAACTTGAACTGGAATCTAAGGAAAACAAGCGGAGGATCTCTGTAGGGGAAAAATTATTCGTGAAGAATTTCGCATCTCTCCGATTGATGATGCGCGACACATCAATAATAGGTGTAATTCAGACAGAAATGGCTTGGTTATTGTCATCGGGCATTTTACAACAAAGGTTTTTTCTGTAGTTTAGGAAACATTGAACGAAAAAGTGGCAAATGGTGACCCATTTTGAGCCCTAGATGCAAACATCAAATTTGGATGAGAACACACGCGTGACCACCACTGAGACGTACTGTGTCCCGAAACACAACCTCGCATTTTCAGCAACCACAAGCAAAAACTGTCTGCCTGCTCTATTAACAATTGATACTAATTCATCCTAAGCAAATCTTACGATGACATACGTGCACTTGAATATTGGTTCATGGTATAAATTTCAACCAGGCTTACTCTATTTCTTGAATGATAGCGAAGCACAAAGCATGAGACTGATAGTTTGACAGACACGTTTTGGTGTCATGGCAACCCACCACTGTCGCGTATGGTGGAGTGGCAAACCTCACACATTTTACTCCACTCGTCGTTCTTCGGCTACAAAATATTTTACTCAAAGTGATGTCCACTTTTAAGAAAAACCAATGCACACAATTAAAAACATTCATCCTCAAGATGTGAAATTTTCCACTCATGAGAAGCCAGGTTCACTAGTTCTAGGTGGGGGAAGAATTACTTCAGTGCCAATAATATGGCGTCCAATGGACGTGGTCAGCACCAGGTTGAGTCATCTGATCGCGGCAGTTGCCCATAGGACATCACTCTCGCAAACAAATGCAGTGGGAGAGGAGCTTTGGAAACTAGGATGAACACAATTTTCTCCTCAGAACCGAAATTTTGCTTACCACTTGTATATTATCCTTCTCTATGCCTACCAACCGTGTATAGCCCGTACAGGAAACATTTTGCATTATGAAGCTTGTGGTACACCCAAGGACAACACCAATTCTAAACATGGAAGACATCCAGATATGGCTGGCACGGAATCATGAATAGTAAACAGGAGGAAGAACCATAGACAGTGTGACAGGCTAAACAAGTCCTTAGCTGGTCCAGAAAAAATCTGTATTACTTGGATAAGTTTGCTACCAGATATTTCGGAACGATCTCGGCTAGGATAATGGTAGCGGCCTATGGTTTTGGCAAAAGATCTTTGGGAATGAGCGAGGGGAAGCCAGTACAAAATGGTCAAGTGAGCATAGAGACTAGAGGGCCGTTTACTACAACAGTGCTAGTGGGTGGGGCTGACCGAGTGCTGGCCACCCAACCTTAAAAACACCATTTAAGGGTGAAAGCGGGAGGTGTAATCCGCCAACCTAGCTGCACCCGCACGCCGCCGCAATCGAGCTGCCCGCCCGATGTGCGCCGGCCAAAGCGGTAGATATGAACGCGCCCCGCACTATTGTGGTAATGCCGGTGTACTCGGGATTTGGAGGAAAGGACTGTAAATATGGTGTACATAGGAAAAGCAAGACATCGTTTTTCTAGGAGTGGATAATCCCAGGCAAGCGGAGACCGCATTATCCAGAAAATGAAGTGTTTTTATCCCAGCAGAACTGGACGTCCTAGAAGAGAACAAACGGTCGGCCGTTTGGCCTAGCTGCCAATTGCGGATTAAGAAGCGATCAATCTCACGAGCAGCTCAGAAAAGGAAGTTACTGGAACGTACAGTGCAATCAAAAATTTACTTCTTTTCTGCAATGAACGAAGAGGTGACATCAATGCTTTTTTCACAAACCCAATCCAATTTCATACATTCGATACTCAATTGAGTATGGGTGGTACAGATTAATGAGAAAGGGCAAAGTAACTGCTTTACGTACTTCGATTTTAAACGCAATAGATGATGGTGATAAAAGGAGCAACAATTGGGGAAGTTTATTCCATAATGACGAACATCTAGCAATAAAGAAGTGGGCTCTAACGGATGTCTTTGGATCTGAGAGTGCTAACGAAATCCGCAATTTGAAGAAAGTACGGGAGTGGGTTTCTAATACGAGGTGCAGAGAAACATCTGTCCATTGTAATGATATTGTTAGAGAGCGCCATGTTTGCTCTTATGCGTCGGAGCCACGAGGAATCTAATTCCAACGATTCATTGAGATCCATGTTATTTAGACTTGCGGATTAGCCGATTGACTGCTTGGTAAATGCAAGCTGGACGTTTTCAATTGCTACTCTGTCGCGCTGCCCCATGTTAGAACAGACTGAAGAGCAATACTCCAGAATGGGTCCGGCGTGGGTCCTAAAAAGGTGGAGATTGCTTTCGTTCGAATTCAGAGTTCGGTGTAACAGACTCGCTATTTTTTTGCTTTCGCCGCTTGTGTGAGCGCATGCTCCCAGAAGTTAAAGGCGCAAGAATAACTTAGGCCTATGTCGTGGACTTGGGAGGTGAGGGAGATGACTTGTTTTCCAAGCTTGAGCCCTCCCGGTGGTATGACGCACTTGCATCCCACGATGCGGCTTCTTTCAGCGGAGAATTTCATCATCCAGTCGTTTGTCCAAGAGTTGAGTGACGCCAAGTGTTGCGATATTTTAATTATGGTGGACTCTAAAACTTCAGGGCGAAACGTGCAAGCAATCCTGATATCACTTGCAAAGAGAAACGGGTTGCCGTTTCGACTAACTTCGAAGACATCGTTAATGTACAACAGAAAGAGCAGGGGGCCCAGAACGCTGCTTTTTACGACACCACCGGATAATAATCTAACCTCAGATTTGAAGCCATTTACTTGAAATACCTGGTTTCTGAATGAAAAAATAAAATGAATATCACAACAAGGTTGGATCGGCAACAACGTAGAATGCCATTTTATTTAGCGTTCTAGGGTGGAACACTCTATTGAAAGCCTTCTTCATGTCTAAAAAGCTTACTGTAACTGACCTTCCAGTTCTCAGCGCCTTAGGTATGGCATTCGGGCAATCAGTCATGCAAGAAGTGCAGGATTTCTAACGAAGGATGCCATGCTGTCCACGGTTAATAAGCTCAGGTTCTCGAAGGTAGACTATAAGGCTATTCTTAATCGGACGTTCTATGATCCTGGAGACTATAGGAGTGTAGTTCATTAGGTGGTAGTCTGCATGGTCGCAACGTGTGCCCTTTGTGTGAACGCGTATAGCCATAGAGGTTTTCTACTGTGACGGGAAGGTGCGGCATTGAATGGACAAGTTTAAGATGTTTGCCAACAAAACTGAGATATTGTTTCCACCTAATGCGAAGGCAGCCGGTTGTAATGAATCAGGCCCAGATTGACAGCCAATTTTGGTTTTCACCAACAGCTTGACTACGTCCTTTGGAAGAAATACGACTGTTGAGTAAGACTCTGTAGTCAAGCGAGTTCATCATGGTCTAGAGGAATTTTTGTCGTTTACCAGAGCAGAGGCAAAGAATTCATCGAAATATTCTGCAATCTCCTGTTAATTGTCTGCATAAGTGTCATCGTGAGTGGCTCAGGACCCGGAATGGTTGTGCGTTTATGCAGTTTTGCCGGCATTGCATTTGGGTTCGTCTGGTTCATAGTTTGTTGCTCTTTTTGTTTGCTTCTCTAGTCCAGTACTGTTTCTCGAGTTTTAGTTAGTCGATTTATTTACATAAAATACGAGAAACCTCTGGTCTTGGAAAAGCTTACAGTTTATTCGGTTACAATAAGTTCTTTTGAGTGACAAGCTTAGATTGTGAGATGGCGTAATGGCATCAGGGTACTTGCGCAAGTGGGAGCATAACTGACAGGCGGACGCTTGCACTTCGAGGGTTAGAAAAAATGAGTTCCGATCGGAATAGTTAGACGACTCCCGTCTGCTCTGAGCTATGGCATTGGGTTAGGTGGAGGTGTCCATACAGAAGGGGCAATATAAATGAAAAGCTAACAGGCGGATGATTACATCCAGGTAAACTAGCTTCAGTGTACGTTTGAACATGTGTTTAGCCTATCGTAAATATCAAGTCAATAACAATGCTGTTCCTTGTTGGGTCGTTTAGGTGTTGGGTGCAACCGCCATGATGAATGCTTTCAAGGAAGGGTAGCAAGTAATTTGGGGCGGAACAGTTTGCTTACTGCTCTGAAGTATTGGGTTTTGATTGTTTTGACGGTTGTCATGGGCAGCTTGCTCTGCGCTGCTGATCTAATTAAGGGAATGTGACCGCAGACGGAGAACTGAGGAGGCTCATCTTTCGAGAATAGGAGAAAACGTTGGACTACAGCTAAGCTTGATCTATTCTTGTTGCTTTATTCCGTTTATTGAGAGAGCTGAATGATCGATGGTATAGCAGTTAATTCTCTGGTCCCAGTAGTCACCAGTAGGAAACCGGTGTAGGGTGGCATACTTTTGGGCACTTGTTTTGAGACGGAGCCATGGGTCTAGGAGGCATTCGTAAGCTTGTCGTAAGTTGATGTCGGTTTCAGTTAAGCTGATAGCTTAAGATGCACGAAATAATTCACTATGCGACATCATCGCTCAACTCACCCTAAAAAACCGTTGATGAACTGTACAGGAATGCATATCCACCGCGACCGGAATAGAACTCGAACCCGGGACGAACGAATCTGAGTCGAACGCCTTAGCCATTACGCTACCGGGCAGGCCCTGAACGGTTTGTTGAACTTCACCATATGATGTTGCACTTATCCGTCACTGACTTGCACGGTTACTAGCCGCTAGCTCACAGCGATCGACCCCTTCTGACAGATGACATTTTTGCAGGTAGCCTAAGTACGACGAAGGCTTTGGGCTTGACCTACAGAGCTTGATTACTTGGCGGCATCGGGGTTCTGGTCACCGTAACACGAAATCTCAAGCATAAAATAAAGTTGAGCGTTCTTGCGGCTAGGAATAATCAGTACAACGGGAAATTTTGCCCTTTTGATATCATTAAAGCAGTCATCGGCCACTTTATAGGAGTGCACAAATAAGGCTAGCTACAAGAACTCTAAAGAGAAGTTGAGCAACGTGCGAAGCGCAACGCTCGTCAGACGTATTAAAGCTGCAGACAAGCAGTCATTGCGACTTTGGGCACTCTGAAGAAAAGAAAGGTATTCCTTTGAGCCTAAATTAACAAGCAATACCCAAACAAACGCAAAGTGCACTGTGCTTATTCGCAATCTGAGAAATAAATCGAAGGCTGTGTGGTCGCACCAGAATGACCGGATGTGAACCTAGCGCTGATCGAAACCGAGAACGCGAGTGCCAATAAAATAATTCACACCTTTTTGCTTTGCGCGTGAAGTCCATATCAACCGTGGAGCCTCTTGAATTGACAAAGACGCGCCAATTTTGGAGGCATTTGTAGTAAAGGGACGGTTTGTGACGGATTTGGGCAAGCTACCTAAGTTTAAAGCTGCCGGCCCAATTTGGATACACCAATCGATTGCTTTTCGTTAGGGGTGTCCCGTGCAATCTTTGTCACACAATTATATTATGCCTCATTTGCAGAGACGAATAACGGAAGACTGCCACGGTAGTGAGAAAATACAAAAGTGGAACTAGAAAGGTCGGAAAATTACGGACCTGGCGAGGTTCGTCAAAAAGCAGGTGCGCGAGCATCGAGTGATTCTCGGTGCTATTTCGGAAACAGCACGTACTCACTGTACGAAAGCCATGCTTTAGAAATCTTTTGCTCTTCCTGAATCAGGTAACGAAACGCTCAGACGGGGCTGCGGCTCCAAAGCACTAAAGAATGGCACTGGAATCAGGTAATCAAAAAACGAAACCATCACGTTTTCTCATGTATGAGTAAATGGCTTTTTCTGGGGAATGAACCCCAATTTTGGTGTTGGAGGGTGCATGACGGCCCCGGCCAACATTTCACGTGATGTTCCTCAGTTATCAGTACCAGGGCCCAAACGATTCCTCACATCCAACAACGATCTGGTAGAGGGCATGTGCAACACCTGCTATCATTTCGATTATGTCAAAGTGGCAACTGTAGATGTGAAGGAGAACATCGAGGCAGTCAGGTTCTGGACACGTATCTGAGAGCTTTTGAATTTGGCCCATTGCCAAAATCCTTATGCTTAGTGGCCAAATGTGCCGGATCCAATGCGGCAAACTGGCTTCAGGTGAAAGCCAACAAAACGAGGTTGGGACCTATCCTTGAGCTAGGCTTCAAAGAGACCCTACTAGGCATGCCTTTATACAGGAGAAATACTAGAGTGAAAATTGCGCACATCAAAGACGGTATTTCTGGGCAAGCCCCAAAGTGAACGTACGCTTACTCGGAACTCTGATGACGGAGCTCAACCGAAGAACCCGAAACTGGCAACATCGCCCTGGAGCTTTTCTTGAGAATGTGGATGTAAAAACCGAGTCCATTACAAATCTAACCGGGCGTAATATCATTCGGTTTACCAGCCCAAATTTCCTGACGGAGCCTCACACCTCTGCCAAAGGATCTTCGTCACAAACGGTTACCTCGCACCTGGAATTCATCCCTCGTCATATGGATCTTGAAGAATCTGACATTGAATCAATAAACGCATCTACAAAAGGCAGTTGCCTTCTTAGCGAAAGACACAAACCACATCATGCGGAGCACGGATCCACCGGTTTAAGCCGTTCGACATTTGTGTGCATCTTTTGGCAATGTTCCCGCTCTAAAGTTTATAATACGGGAAAGGCCTTCATTGACTACGCTGCGCAGCCTAAAATCCTTGGTTTCTGAGTGAATAAGGTGTTATCTTTCTTCTACAACGCACAGTTGGCCAGGAAATCTGCTTTATTTGTCCTCAACATGGCGAAACAAATTTCCATTCGGCCCTTTTTGATCCACAGTCTTTGCGTGGTAAATATTTTTCCCATAATTAAATAAGTTAGCCCAACTGTACATGACGGGCGAGACAGAGATCGCGATATGCCTGAGGGAATACAGCGGAGATCCGTAGGACAAGTTCGCGGCCTTCCTGGTAGTCTTTAATCTCAAAGCATGACTGATTTTTGTGTCTGTATTGCGTCATCAATACTCCGTATGCCGCTCTTCAGACTGGCACTTCTGTCTCTAGATCGCTGGGTGCCGTCTATACTATCTCAAATGAGAACAAGCAAATTCATTTGACACAAAGTTTTCTATTTATTAAGTAAAATCATCACACTCATGGATTGCTCTGCTTGCTTTAGTGCTCCTGCGCGATTGTCTTCATTTCTTCGGTCGCAGATTAATTGATCCATCTTGTCCGATGCAATTGTTGTGATTCAGTTCGTTAAGAATCCAGATCGTTCATCCAGATTGGTTGGCCTAGCTGACAATGTGGTTTTCATTTAGACATTTTTACTCTTGCCTTCCAGTCACGCCACGCCTGCATATTGACCGTAATTTGTCTGCGGTGGTCAGCGTCGGGCAGTTACCGGTGAACGATGAAACAGCTGTTTTACTAGGAGGCAATGCCGATCGCAGTGCCGTTCTCACAGACTCGCAGAACGGGGATTTGCAGAGGAACATAGGTTTGCTCCTCCAGTGACGCAATCGCACAGAGCCGCTTAACTTACACACAAGTGGTTATAACGTTTAAGGGCAAGCAAACGTAGTCCGCGTTGATGCAAATGGTCTTACAGATTGTCCTCTTTATCATGGTTGATCTTTTTCCACAGGCCTCATGAATGTGATTACACGTTCCAGTCTGAAAACTCCCTGAGTGTACTCCAAAAATCAGTTCGAGAGAACGTACGACATACTTTCCCGCACCGATTGGTACCATTTCCGAAAACCATGGCCTGGAAGGTTATTGAACCATGACGTAAAGAATCTTCTGAATAAAGGCGATACAAGTCTTTGAGTCTTTCTCATTTTAGACGGCCAAGGCCTTTCTAAAAAATAAAAAACGGAAATAAAACAAGCAATAAATGAAGCAAAAACAACAGTATTTGTTTCGTATAAATCATGTCTTTTCCTATTGTATATCTGCTCAATGATTAGGTGCTTAGGTGCCACTTTATGGACAACGGAAGGCTCGACTTCTCGCCGGGCGAGTGAGATGAATACCCTGCATTTCCCTTGTGGCAGAAATAAAACCGTTGAAAATGAACGCACGAGATACTTGAAAATAGTAGACAATAATGGGCTTCGCGTTTCGCCCGTGCAACACAAGAGCACCTCAATACAGCTGAACTGAGTTGAACTGAACTGATCTGAACTGAAAGGAGTTCTTCTGGTCTTAGGTGGTTGCGCTACGCCGGCTTCCTTTGGGAACGCTGGTGATAAACCGTAGGGGCGAGGCTTGCAAGCCCAGTGGTTTTCGGGTATGTGGTCTTCTTTTCTGCTTGCTTGACTCTCGCGTTCAGGTAAGCGCAGATCGGTTCATTGGGTTTTCCTAATCTCAGTTCAGCTCATTTATGAGCCAATTGTAAGTGCTTTCTAGGAGTTCCTGGAAAGTGTCTCTAAATCTTCCGATATGAGCATGTACACAGTCCTCTTAAAGGACCTAATTTAGTTTCAAAATGGTCATCCAAGTTATGTTTTCGTGCCAAACATTCTTTCCGGTTGTTTAAAAATCCCTGAGCTCCATTCTGTTGAAGGAGGGACAGGTGATGGTGCAACCAACGGTTGGTGTTTGAGTGCTTGCTTATCTGGTGCGGGGGGCTCAGAAAACAGTCTGGTGCGGTATCATCCACTCAAGAAGTTGACCACCCACTTCGTATGATGTGGGTTTTAGCTGATATACTTCCGAGGCTTCTTTTTGATTAAAGATTGTGGCCGCTGACTTTTCAGGGCATCTACCGGTTTCATTGGATTCACAGATATCCTTGGCTATTGGATGAAGAGATGGTCCACGGAATCGCAAACTCCAATGGAATTCTGTGCATTTCTTTTCTGATTGAAAATGTGGTATGCTGGAATGTCCGCACGGATTGCCTTTCCTTTCAAGAGTGAGATGTTATCCGTTCTCCTTCATTTCAGCCAAAATAAGACATCTAAGACAATTCCGAGAACTTGATTTTCAGTGATTCATACCGACTTGTATGCACACCATAGAAGTTTGCACAGATTTGCCTGTGCGAACCGAATTGAACGTAGAACGGTTAGCTTGTCGATGCAGATGCCAGAAATGTACACATGCATTTAGGAAATACCAATTGGGCCTTCTGTATGCGCGGAAGCACACCCTATGTACGACCGTCAGTTGAGGCATTCAAGTCCACCTCATCCAGTCGCTCCCCGGCAAAAACAAGACTCGGCTTTGAGCCATTCCAGTCCTGCATCATACACATCGAAGGGGCGAGACGCTTAATTAACACACACACTATCGGTCAGACGGTGGGGTATATGCCAGTGAAGTTCGTAGACCTGTTGCGAGCATTGCACTTGCGTACCTATCGTCTTATTTGGATATGCGGTGAATTGTCAAGTTCATTCGAACCAACTAGCGGCGTTTGACAATGGTGTCCCAGCTCTCCATTCTTGTTCCATTTCTTCATGGATGAGGTGATGGAAGGTGCTTTAGGAGGTCTCTAGGATGTAGGAATCGAACTGGGAAATGGTGAGAAGCTGTGTGACCTAGATTACGCAGATGACGTTGTGTGCCTTTTCGAATCCGTGGACCATGGACGACGTGCACTAGACAAACTGTTGAGGTCAGTGGCTCAGTTTGGCATATGCTTTGCACCTTCAAAGAGTGAAGTGCTGGTGCAGGACTGGAAGAAAGTAGAGCCGAACTTGGTACTGAGCGGAGAGGAACTAACAATTGTGAACCGTTTTACTTACCTTGGTGTCTGTGTGTCAAACGATGGTAGCTCGGCAGTAGAAGTAAACACGCGTATATCGAAGGCTCGAGTAGTCTATGCTGGACTGAAGCACTTGTGGTGTCGGCCTTATATTTCACTGAAGTTGGAAGTTCGTGCGTACTGTGCCGCATTGCGTGCATTTCTATTTTATGATTGCGAGGCCTGGAGTGTGCATATGGGAGATGTTCGTCGGTTGGAGGTTTTGGATCACCGATGTCCACGTAGTATCACTAGAATTGTATGGAGTAGCCTGGCAATTAATGTTGATGTGAGGAGTCTGGTATGAATTGCCGGTTTTGAGAATACCTTGTTTCAGCGTATAAAGTATACTAGACTACACTGATTGGGTCAGGTATTGAGTATGGCGAGTTCTCGTCTACCATGTGCCCTATTTTGCGTTCCTCCTACGGAGTGGAAGAAGCCATGTGGAGGCCACCAGATGATGTGGCTACGTGGAATGAGAAAAGGCACAGCAAACTTAGGTAAAGTAGGTGTCTCTTGTCTTCGTGGCTGGGGTCCGAAAGACCCATCAACTAGGTAGCTGGAGAAACTGAAGGATGTCAGTGATCTGTGTACAGTTTCTCCCGCGTTTTCATTTTCTGTCGAATTAGAAAGAATGAAAAAGTATGTTTGTACAGTTACACTGTTCCGTTTGTTGGCTAGAGCAGTGTCTTACTTTTTCCCGCCGGTGTAGGTCCACTTTCTGTTGCCCTTGGATAATCACTCTCCCTGTTGAAACGTATAATTTTGGGAAAGAGGCAGCGGTCTGTGAGGTGCGTCTTGATGTTGAGCACTGAACGATGATGATGAGCCACTGTTGAATATAACTGAATCGTTCAGATTGACCTGCAATGTCTGAAGACGATTATCAAGACTGGTGAATTCCGGAGTCATATCCACTGGTTGTATGCATGCGTCTCTACGATCTTCAGGAGACAAAGCGGCTCAAGCTGTGGGTCAACATAGTGCAGGAATAGTCTTGAGTGACAAGGCTGAAGCAGCCCTTTTAGACTGGATCCCAATCAACAGTCGCTTGTGCGCCGTGAGACTGCAGGGATCAGTCGGCGTCCGGAAAGATAGTAGTGTTAAGCGCAGTTTATCTGTTATCTCGTCATACGCTCCAACAAACTGCAGCACTAACATTGAGAAGGACGAGTTTTACGATAACCTCGTCACTCTTGTTCGGAAGAGCAAAGAATCTGGCGTTGTAGTTGCGACGCATGATTTTAATGCACAATTTGGAGAACTGAGTGTATATGGGAATCCTGTTTAGGTCGGCGGTGTGCCTTGCCCACTCAGCGAACAGATGACGCGGAAAGACTTCTCCAATTTTGTGCGGACAATAATTTATTCCTAGCTAGTACGAATTTCCGACACAGTTCGCGTAGCACAGCGTCATGGTGCTCTTACTCGACGGGTAGTCTAAGTCAGATTGACCATATTGCAGTAGGCTACCCTTTGCGCGGTTCTGTCCAGAACTGTAGATCATACTGGACCACGTACGTCGAATCGGACCATGCGTTAGTTTTAATGCGATTTTTGCTGCAGATCAACGGCCACAAACCCGATTGGTTGTCGCATTTCTGTCTAATTCGGCTGCTCGCAACAAATATGAACAGAAACTATCCGAGGAACTAAGAACTTCGAAGAGCGGTGCAATCAAATCAATCGGGCTATGCATTTGGGAGCAGATTTTGTCTGTGGTCATAGATCTGGCGTTCATCAAAGACAGTGGATCTCGCAAGGGTCGTTGGGTCTGACGTAGCAAAAATGCCAGCTCCCTAACCGCGAGGAGGTCAGTAAGATGTGTCGACAACTTCGGCCTCGGGTAACGATAATCCTTAAGACTTAAGGACTGACGAAGGAAAACTGGTGCGCCTTAAGGTAGCACGAAGAGAATGGAAGTGGCGTCCGCTTCAAAGGTAACAGTCAAAGACATGTTAAGACTTATAACGACGCCACGTGAGCGTGCGAATTTAACGGTATAGTTGAGTGTTGATAGAACAGGACTGGAGAGTCATCCATGGTAGCAACAAAGGCAAACCGAATTAACGAGGCAGGACACTTTCAAGGAAATCAATTTAGCTGACCCGCCACGCTCTAGCAACGATAACTCATGTCTGAGGAGCTGGGAATCCTTGGGATGAGTTGTCCCTTATCCAAACGGAAGTGGAGGTAAGTCGCATATTACGACTCTTGAGAGAGGAGGGAGAAGCAGCATGAGTCCCGAATGACCTCCATCCAGTGTCTTTTAAAATTTCGAGTAAGGGAAGCAGCCGATGATTAAATCACGTTACCTTCATTGCTTCGTGTTATTTGGACGAGGGCGTATCCCGACTATTGTGGGGTGAAATCGAATGATTTGTACCGTCTTTAGAAGAAGGGTACACGGCAACGTGACTGCCCCGGCAATCGTCCACGTGGGACTTATTTAATTTCCGTAAGGTTACTACGGTATTACTTCGATAATGCTGCAGGCGTCTCTGACCGATATCTTCGGAGCAAGTGACATATCCGCGAACAACAGTGCCGGATTTCGTTATAGGTCGACGGCTGCATACGACCAAATAACATTCACTGTGCGACGAATACTCGAACGCACTGGACGCCTGCGATCGTAGTCTTCCTCGACTTGAAAGGTGCTTTTGACTTCGTGGATCGGCCAGCACTACTCAGTGCTCTCCACCGGAAGGGTATACCAACGAAGTTCGTAAACCTGTTGCGAGCAATGTACTGGCATACCTACGGTCGCGTGACGGTATACGATGAACAATCAACTTCATTCGAAACGACTGGTGGCGTTCGACAAGGGTGTCCCATCTCTCCATTCCTGTTCAACTTTGTCATGGACGAGGTGATGGAAGATGTTTTAGGAGGTCTCCGGGATGTATGAGTCGAACTGTGAGGTGGAGGGAAGCTATGCGACCTAGATTACGCAGACGACGTCGTGTGCCTGTTCGAGTCTGCGGCCATGCACAATGTACACTAGATAGACTGTCGAGATCGGTTGCTCGGTTTGACATGTGCTTTGCACCTTCAAAGTGCAAAGTACTGTTACAGTACTGGACGACAGCAGCGCCGAACTTGATACTGGATGGAGAGGAAATAACAATGGTGGACCGTTTCACCTACCTTGGTAGCTGCGTGTCTAACGATGGTAGCTCGGGATTGGAGGCAAGTATAGGTATATCCAAGGCTCGTGCAGCTTACGCTGGATTGAAGCACTTGTGGCGTTGGCCTGATATTTAACTGAAGTTGAAAGGTCGTGTGTACTGTGCTGCAGTGCGTTCAGTTCTGTTGTACGGTTGCGAGACGTGGAGTGTGCGTGTTGGCGATGTTCGTCGGTTGGAGGTTTTCGACAACCGATATTTACGTAGTATGGCTAGGATTGGATGGAGTGACCGGGTGAGTAATATTGAGGTTAGGAATCTGGTATTGGGTGCCACTTCGGAGAACAGCTTGGTTCAGCGTATGAAACTTAGTAGACTACGCTGGTTGGGTCACGTGTTGCGTATGACGAACACTCGTCTACCATACCGTGCCTTATTTTGTGTTCCTCCTAAGGAATGGAAGGAGCCATGTGGAGGCCAACAGATGACGTGGCAACGTGGGATGAGAAAATGTACAGCGAAGTTAGGTAAATTAGGTGTCTCACGCCTTCGTGGTTGGGGTCCGAAAGACTCGTGGACTTGCTGGCTGGAGACACTGAAGGATATGGCAGTGAACCGTGAACAGTAACGATCGTGCTGTCATTTTCTGTCGAATCAGAATGGTTGAAAACACGTGCGTTTGTACAGTTAGACTGTGTTCCGTGTGTTGGCTGCAGCAGCATCTTATCTTTTCCCGCCTGTGTAGGTTCACTTTCTGTTCCCCTTGAATATTCACTCTTTTTATCGAAACATGTAACTCTGGGGGAAGGCAGTGGTCGGTGAGGCTTGCCTTGCTGTTTAACGCTGAACTATGATGACGATTCCCCGTTGTGCCCAAAAGTGGTTCGTATATACACTGGAGCTTCTGCGATTCAGTCGCCACCCACGAAAATCTCGAATCTCTTACATACTCGCGGCACGAATGTGAATCACTTCCTCCAAACTCATAGTTTCGACCTTCACTCTTATCACACACACACGCAACAATAGACAGTTTGAGTATTACTACTGAAACCTATTATCCCCCTCTCATTTGTAGCAAACCGTTTTAATGGTGTGTATTAACCAGATTACGAATAACTGTAAACGAGCTCGTTCGTCACGCTTTTTTTGTTTCTCAGTGTATTCTGAGGGATTGCTTGGCAAAGCTCAACTGTTGGGTGAAATATTTTGAGGATCAGTTCAGCAGGCCGCGGGATAATATAGTTATTTCGATGTCAATACCTGTGAATTCTTTCGAAGTGTCATTTAACTCCCCAACGGAATTGAAAATAGGATCTGATATTGGGCAGCTGAAGCCGGGAAAATTGGCCGCTCCGACGAAATTTCTCCAGTTCTTTTGAAATTGGGTGGATACGTGTGATAAGGCGTTTTGAATGAGTAGCGAGTTCCGTTTTCCTGGTGCGAGACACTAATTATACCCATATTCAAGAGGAGAATATGCAATCATCGCAGGACCAGGTTGTTCCCCTTAGTTACCGAGACTTCGGGTTCGATGACGCTACTTCGTCAGACACCGATTTTCGAGAACAGCTTCCGCAAGCAGCGAGCTGGATTTTACCCAGGTCGATGTTTACCCAACCAGATTTCCACCCTTCAGCTATTTGAAGTGCGTTGGTAGTCGTCGCTCGATAACAATGTTCCTTGTCCACTTGAGAGGGTTTTTCGACCCAGCCGATCAGACGGTGTTACTTAGTATAAGCAGCGCTATTTGCTGCTGATTACCGGAAAGGTTCGCCAAAAAGCTTGAGAATCTCATACGGGCATTGTACTCGCTTATCTGTGATGGATATGTGGCGAACTATCCGGTTCATACGAAACTGCCAGTGATATTTGAAAAGGGTGTCCCATTTCGCCGTTCTTGTCCTACTTCGTCATGGACGAGGTAAATGAGCATGCCTTAGGGGGACTGCAGCATGCAGAAGTCGAACTAACAAATAATGAAGACAGTTACCTAGGTTACGCCGAGGATATTATATATATATATATATATATGCTTGTTACTCGCAAGTGAAGTCTTCCGTATTTCCAACCACGTACAATGTTTTGCTTTTGTAAAGAGGGTCAGATATCTTAATTTTTTTTTTAGTTCGATAGTTGTTCATTTCATTCACTGAGCGTATGCTAATTTTGGAAGAATGCCGCGGTCGGAAAAAACCTGCTGGACAGGAAAGTGAGCAACGGTTGAAGTATGTAAGTTTAGGGTATTCACATCTAGATTTCAAGTCATCTTGGCCACTACCGATCTGCAGTACTTCTCGCACCCTTTCTTTAAAACCTACATTTCGACTACCACACTTATACTTTCCTCTTTAAGTCATCACATATTTATAATTTTAAACCAGGACTGTCGGACAGTGATCGTCTATTTAGATCTAAATGGTCAAACGCCATTGTCTTTCAGAATGCCTTGTCATTCTCATTTTCAGTTCATGGCTGGTATTGGGAGTTCTGGTCGTTGACCTGCGATGCACTCAACTTCCATTTATCATCTAGTCATACTGTTCGAGGAAAAAGTAGAAAGACTTACAGATTCCATAAAATATACTGGTAAGTCCAAATACATTCATCGAGGATTTTTTTCCAGCTGATTGCTTGCCCTATCCATTTATTGTTAAAGATCCCAGTAGACAGAAAACATCTGTCTCTCAGGCTTTTGTATGCTCCTGTACGGGAAGGCGACCATTTTCTTCGCTAACCATTGAGTACTACGTTCCGGAAAGTAAGCAGTAATCCTTTCCTAAAGTAAGTGGTTTTAGATTGGAAAATGACAAGTACTGGGCTTAATTGTAAGGATGAAGCAGTTGATTTTCACTCGGGCAATCCAATGGTTGAAACAACAGAGGGCATAATTCACTTATATAAAAACCAGTGCGTGGAATGTTGTCTTATATGTGTACTGTTTCAGGACAGAAGTACATACATTTGCAGATGGGATGACGTCAAACATGTTGTGTATTTTTTCTGTTCCCTCTTACATCACAGTAAAAGATTTACTGGTTTTTGTGGCTCCCATGAGGTAAGGTATTTTTTCGTTTTATCTGTGCTTTTGAAAGAGAAGCCATTGAGGAGCTCAAGGTTGTAAAGAATGATACCCCAAATCGGTATATGGCCTTATTGAAATTTCGCTCTCGGGTAATCGGATTTTGAAACCGTTTACATTGTTTTGGTCCAGCAAGAAACTGATCAATTTTACATCACATATAACAACATTTGCTATCGGAACTTGGAATCGGAGGTCTGCCAGTTGATGTATGTTTCTCACGTAGAAAAGACTCACCCTTCCAAGGTTAGTCAAGTTTCAGAAGTTCACTAAAAAATCATCCTTAGGGTTTGGCTTTCCCTACCAAAGACCTCCTGGAGTTACCATCATGTCCTGTGTGCTTGGAGAGACTGGTAAGTTCTTTGCATCAAATCTTCCGATACTGTGCACGAATGTTTGCAAATACTCTACTGTTGCTCCATTGAGTGTCTTAAATTAAACGTCGCAGCGCAGTTGCTGGTGAAAGGGGATATTGCAGTGATCGTCAACTTGTATACATGGTTCGCATAATTTAAATGGAGGTTAATTCGGGCAGGTTGATTCCGTTTGCGATAGGGATGAACCTAACAATTTTTTATGTCATGGCTTCCCTTGTCCACATGTTAAAATCCCCAAATACATGGACCAAGTTTTCACGTTGTATTTTCTTTGACATTCCCTTTGCATTCGACTTCGTCTAATAGTCCATCTTACTTCGTGACCTAGAAGCAGATGGCCGCACAAAACCCGTTAGGTTTGTTATTTGATTGTTATTAACGTAACTGCAAGCACGTGACTGGACAGGAAAATAAAAATCGTCAGCTAGCAATCCAAGAATGTTTCAGGGAGCTGTTCTTTCCCGTTATTCGTTTTCCGCTCGTGGTATCGTCTTATCAGCCATGTTTATTTATGTATTCAAATGGTATTGGTCTGTGTCAAGCCATATCTGGTGCTGTAGATTTTCATACTTCCAGCAGCTTTTATCTGGTTTAGTTCTCAACCTATTCAAATGTTTTGAATATCCGTTTATTCTTTCCTTGACCTGCTTTTCCTTGGGAGTATTGTTTTACCAATGCCGAACTATTTGTTGGAGTAGATTCCCTGAAATGTCATAAATTTATCACCGGCAAAGCTATGCGGTGGTCATCGCGCAGTTTAAACTGCGTAGAAAAACCTCAAGAGATGTCGTTTCAAGTATATACTACATATTATATATTATATTACATATATATTAGAGGTTATAAGAGGTGCGCTGAGTTCCAACGTTTATTGTGACGTTTTGATCCAAACTAGGACTCGCTGTTATACACTGGCTTGAAAACGGACATGGTGCCAACGCAACAACGTGTAAATGGAACTATACAGAAGGAGAAAAAAGAGAAAAAAATGATAAACCATAACAAACCAACTTTTTTGTGTTTCCACCGTACACATTTTTTGATTTTTTGGTTGTTTTCGGATTGCTTTTTAGAGGAATGAGTTCTACAGATAAGTCACAACATTTGCGCCATTGAATTCGGTTCTGAGCCGCATCTCTTAGCGTCTCCAGCGAATGGCGGTCCTCATCTGTTGGCCCCCAAAGGGGAAGGCGGGAAGTACCAACCTACACTAAAGCTGAAACTGATTTCTTCAAACCTCTATGCCAAATCACAGCCTGACCGCCACGTCGCTTCTTCCAGCCTTTCCCAACACGTACAATATGAGCAGGAAAAGGTAGTCGATGGGCACTTCATCGTTAAGCAAAATAAAAATGTATCTGCTCTTCTTTACTGCTTACAGTCTACTTAGGGAAGTTCGCTGAAGAAAGATTTTAGAATACTTCGCTGGATGCTGTCAGTCAGCAACCTTTTATCTTCCAGTGTGCCAGACTGTGTGACCGTACGTTTGTCCGCTTTTGAAAAATGTGCACTTTACAGATTTCATCCAATGCTCAGTCAATTCTGAACTCATGTTTCAGCACGTTCAACTAAAATGTACGGTAAAATCTGAAGACAAACCCCGCTTCCATGTAAACCACATTTTGGTCACTAGCGGACTATTCCAAATGCTGTTATACACTTCCTTAGTCCGTACAGTTTGCTTGAATCCATATTTAAAAAATAAATCCCGTCTACACACGGGGTTCAAAATGGGTAATGTTTTTCTCAGCTGAAGATGGGACCACTTCCAGACCCATCACTGTTATAACGAATTTTTACAAGAAACTCAGTTGAATGTATCTTGTGTGGCTCTTTTACCGAAAACGTATAGTATTTTTTGAGATCTTGCCAATACTAGTCAATGCACAACAGCTGTATTGTTGACTGAGTTGGCCAAGGTGGCTAAATGTCTCCGTATCCTGTAACGCTGCGGTTGATACAGTGTTGACCTAGACTGCAGATATATTAATTATCATCTCGTTTTGTTTCCGTGCTCGCGATTGCTAGAAGGGAATTACTGGAGGAGGTAATCTGGGTGTGATAGTGTTGTCCCCGTTGCCTTTTCAAAAGTGGTCATCTATAAATTTGTCACCGATAGCTCAGTGTCGTAGACTGGAGTTTTTAACATACACAATTTGACATTTCATATTTTTGATTTGTACTCTCAGTATCCGTTTGTCTGCTTCGTTCGCCCATAAGCCGTACATATGTGTACGAGGTCGATGGTCCCAAGAACTGGATTAATTTATCACCAACACCCGTTATTACTTGAACACTTCCGTCCTAAAGGATCACAAACCTAAGCTTAATTCTGTGCCCAGCTATCTCCTGCAAGTGACAATTCGGCTCCGAGTCATCGCATAAAAGCGAGCTTACTGTTGCCATGATCCTACTTTTCCTTTCGTAACCCGATGGTCCACGTGGAGGCTTGGGAGTTTGACGTCCTTTACGGTATTGAACCGCGTTTTCATCAGCTGACCAAAGCAGACCACAGTACTGTGTTTGATTGTAAGCTAGCAAAACTTTAACTATATATCGAATGCGACAAGAACCATGGCGAAAAAAGTAAAGGGTGGAGGGCAATAAAAAGGGAGTACTACTTTGGGCTCACCACAGGTATCATTTTCTTCCATACTTCTTCTACGTTATGCATTATCCATCAAAATCTATTACTGCTGTCGATGTTTACTAAACCATCGTCAAATCGAATTTCTTGATAAGGAGTGGCGGATGTGGGACATGTACCAGTTCTCAAGAAGCTAGGTATATGACTGGTTCATTTGCTTACACCTCTTAACAGACAACTTCACAACGAGACTGCACTTTGACCTGTTGTGACGGCTTGCGCCCCTGATGACCCAACCAGCTATACAGGTTAGCATATCTCAAGCCGAAGATCCAATCATGTCTGGAAGGTCTCCTGGTCCTCTCAGTCGGGAGTTCATCTGAGTCGGCAGGTCAGTCGGAAGAACGAGTGGAAGAATAATTGGTCCAAGTAGATGAGCTCCCACTCAGCTATACCCCGCTACCTTGCGGTTAGGTTCTTGTTAGAACCAAAGGCTTTGGTTGAGAACCCTAATCGTTCTTCCGCTTAGCGGCTGGACTCCCTAACAGTATCCGTCCATTAATCCCCATGAGTTACACATCTACAAATAATTCCATACTGTATTGGTCATTGTGCAGGATAATCAGGACTGTGCTGCCCATTGCATCGAGTGCAGGTTGGATGGGTAGTGATAAGTATGCTGCTGTTCAGAGTTCCCTCTCCTTTATTCAACCTATCTTCCGTCTCCAACCCAATCTGTTTGTCTCCTCTGTCTACCTATTATATCCCCACTGATAACACGCCTGCTACTCGCTGCGGTTCCTCGTAAAATAGTGTAGCAGGTGGTTTTCAGTCTGCTGGCTCGCATTTTTCTCAAGTCTCGTCAGCTTCTGAATCTCGGTTCCTTGAATGTGCGCACTCTCACGCAGGCTAACCAACAGGCGTGTTTAGCTTACTTTCGATTGATGTCCGCTGCGTGAGTGAAACACGAATTCAAGATTCCAGTAGAGTAATTCAGCGACTGCGCCTAATGTCTCGTCAAGATATTTCCTTCGCAGTTCAGGAGATGACCCACAGCTCAAGCTGTGGGTCAACGCGGCGTAGGAATAGTCTTAAATGAGAAGGCTGAAGTAGCCCTTTTAGACTGGATCCTAATCAATAGTCGCTTGTGTGCCATGAGACTGCAGGGATCAGTCGGCGTCCGGAAGGATAGTAGTGTTAAGCGCAGTTTATCTGTTATCTCGTCATACGCTCCAACAAACTGCAGCACTGACATTGAGAAGGACGAGTTTTACGATAACCTCGTCACTCTTGTTCGGAAGAGCAAAGAATCTGGCATTGTAGTTGTGGCGGATGATTTTAATGCACAATTTGAAGAACTGAGTATATATGGGAATCCTGTTTAGGTCGGCGGTGTGCCTTGCCCACTCAGCGAACAGATGACGCGGAAAGACTTCTCCAATTTTGTGCGGACAATAATTTATTCCTAGCTAGTACGAATTTCCGACACAGTTCGCGTAGCACAGCGTCATGGTGCTCTTACTCGACGGGTAGTCTAAGTCAGATTGACCATATTGCAGTAGGCTACCCTTTGCGCGGTTTTGTCCAGAACTGTAGATCATACTGGACCACGTACGTCGAATCGGACCATGCGTTAGTTTTAATGCGATTTTTGCTGCAGATCAACGGCCACAAACCCGATTGGTTGTCGCATTTCTGTCTAATTCGGCTGCTCGCAACAAATATGAACAGAAACTATCCGAGGAACTAAGAACTTCGAAGAGCGGTGCAATCAAATCAATTGGGCTATGCATTTGGGAGCAGATTTTGTCTGTGGTCATAGATCTGGCGTTCATCAAAGACAGTGGATCTCGCAAGGGTCGTTGGGTCTGACGTAGCAAAAATGCCAGCTCCCTAACCGCGAGGAGGTCAGTAAGATGTGTCGACAACTTCGGCCTCGGGTAACGATAATCCTTAAGACTTACCGCGGAAACTGGTGGGCTAAGGCAGCCGAAGAAATGGAGGAAGCGGCCGTTCCAGTTGAGTGTCAAAGACTGTTTAAGCTTATACGCGCCAGCGGTGAGCTTGGAACTTCGGTTAGTGAATTTGTGTGATAGAAGTGGAGAGTTCATCCATGGTAGACAACAAAGGCTGAACCGTTGAACCGAGCACTTCAAGGATCAATTTAGCTGACCGCACGCTAACGTATTTAGTCCGATGTCTGGGGCTGGAAATTCTTGGGAGATGTTTGTTGACCCTTCAACGGAAGTGGAGGTAAAGTCGAATATTCGACTTCTGAAGGAGGGAAAAGCAGCCGGTCCGGATGACCTTCCATCAATTCTTTTAAAATTGGATGGGGAAGCTCCGATGAAATCACCTTACCTCATTGCTTCATGGTATTTCGAACAAGGAATGTATTCCGTTATCGTGATTTTCCATTTTGAATTAAAGATCAATGGATGTGTTCATTCCTGAATTTCGACTACCGCGTCACTTTTTTGAAGTTGAAGAAAAAAAGATCAATGGCTTACTAATCGCATCCTCAAGCAATTTTACTGCCCATACGTAGTCGTTTAGTTTGTAAGTGTGGGCTCGTTTCATTCATATTTAGCCAGGGATATGGTGGTTATCTCCAGTCTCGATTTGGTCAGATTCCAGGCATCGTGGACGTATCTTGAATATTTAACTTTGAGTTATAAATAACGTGTTTTCTTATATTGATACTGCCTACTTTAAATATTTGATGATCGGGAGCATTCCATACTACCGAAATGATTCACTTTCATGTTCCAGGGTTTGTTGTTATACGTCAGTTGATCTTTGTTTTGATCAGGTCGTCCTTGGAAAGCTTCTGATCTGTAACGTGAAATCTTTTGTTCAGTTCTTCATTCTATCTTTGCTCGCCCCATAATCATTAGCCCGCTCGTGGATTCAGTTTTGACGGAGAACATCCATTGTTTTAAGAGACAGACATTTCGTAAAACCGTAGCTATCCAACGAATTACTGTTTGTCTAAACAAGCTATGGGTTCTTCATTTTTAAGTGAGTTCAATAGGGCTTTTTTGGACAATAAACGGCCCATTTTTGTCTTCCTGTTATTCTCCGCGCAGAAGACTGATGCAATAAAAGATTGCATTAAATGAGCTGTTGTCAATCGAAGAATTCTGTGACGTCTAGTTTCGTTTAGTCCATCACTTAGGTAAACCATCTTATTTATGACTCCGGGGGGTTGGGGGTGTTCAGGCTTCCACTTCACATGGAGTGGGATTTTAATTGGTAATCGGGCATCAATTTAGTTCAGTAAGTAAAATGTTGAAGTTTTCAAGATTGAGTAACAGCTGTAAGGCAGTGTTGTATCCATCCCTGTGTTTGTTAATATCACTTGTTCTGTTATCTACTTCTCAAAATCAGCTGTTTCCAAGGCAAATCATGCACTTTTTTGATTATCCGCTAATGTGCGGCTAGACCAAGGTGAGTAATCTCCACAATCACTTGTGTGATAAAGAGATGTTACCGGAGTTAGGTCACATGATAATCTGAAAGACTGAACACTAACATTGGGCCTGGTAAAAAACTAATTAGTGGTGGCCATGAATAAATAGTGTTTGGGGCATGTGCTACACGTGCTGACAGATAAACATTAGAAGTAAGTAGTGTTTAGGAGAAACGTAGAAATGGTCAGTGCTTCAAGTAGAATCTTGTGAAACGGCAGGTTAAACTTCGGTGTGGACTTCACCAAGTGTACCCACTAGATGGCTGGAGATGCTGGGCCATACGGGTTAATGTTATTGTTGCTTTTAAGCTACTTATTTGGATGCTTTCCATTTGTAATTTTCTTCAGATTTGGTACGCCCTCTATTTGGCTGAGTTCCGACGAGGTGTCGTGACGCTGCGAACCATTTCAGGATCATTCCGAAAAGGATGGTCAGATACGACCAAACATCCGTATCTGATGTTGTCCTTCAGGTTTCTTGCTGCACGCGTATTATTGCGATTAGTTCTGAAATCAACTGGCATTTTATTTTCTGGAAGTGATTGTGAAACTCGTGGAATCAGTTATCAGACCTAATCTGGTTTACAACAACTGATGTAAATGCTGTACGCTAGCGTGTTGGTTTCCAGATTGTTGGTGTTTAGATTACCAAGTGTTGTCATTTCTACCTTTCAGACAGTTGAAAGTTAATCATCAATTCTTTGCATTCTAGGACGAACCTGTGCAAGGAATACTTACCACGATTTTGTGCAACCATACATTTCACGACCAATGTATTGCCAGAGTTGAAGATGCCACGTGAGTGATCTGAATTTCTTCATTTAGTCCCCACCCACTCCTTCCAGTATCGCAGTGATCTCTTGTTTCTTTTCCTTCCCAATTAGGTGCCCTGTTTGCCGGTACGTTCAGTCTCCGGAGCTGTTAGATGATAGTCAGTGTGCTGAGTGTGGAACGCATGATAATCTGTGGATTTGTCTAATCTGTGGCCGTATTGGTTGCGGTCGTTATGGCCAGAAGCATGCGCATCGGCATTTTGAACAAACCGGACACACGTTCGCATTGGAATTAGGTAAAAATCTGGTCTGGGATTACGTGGATGATGCTTATGTACATCGTCTGGCAGTAAACCATGAAGATGGAAAATTAGTTCAAGTAAGCCGCCGGTATTTGTTCACTTTTTGGTCCCAATATAGTCGAATTTAAAGTGAAATCTGTTCAGGCAGAACTCCAGAACCACACTCGGAAATCGATACTCCGCTCCATAGTTAAAAAACGGTTCAGTTCTTTCAGTTAGTTACCTTACAGTTCTCTGCCGCGGTTTTGCCTGCTACCACACAGGAATATCAAATCACCAAGAACTATCACTCGTTGATAAACCGCGCAGAGATTTGCCATGATTCCTTAAGCAATCTGGGATATGGGTTTGAAGTTTTCACTAGCCGCACAGGAAAACTAATGTGGAAGAATCTCATTCTACTTATTGTGTCATCCTACGCTGGAATCGCGTGGGGATCAGTGGGGGTCTGTACAAATGACGTTCGCCTCGCTATGACCATTCAGATTCAATTAACTGTGTAATCTTAATCGTCTCGTATATAGTGAATATTTCATGCGTTCGAAACATGTACAGTATAAAATCACACCTGTTTGATTTCTAAATTCATCCGCTCATGCTTCTGTGTGCCTCTCAATTTTTTACAGTTAGGACCAGGCAGCGAGACAGGGGACAAAAAAATGGACATGATTAGCATGGAGTTTAGTGCGGTCCTTACCAGCCAACTGGAGTCACAACGAGCCTACTTTGAGGAACAGCTGGAACAACTCTCCGTCGAGTCCACCAATCGGATTCAGTTAATGGAAGCTAGGATGGAGGAGATCTCCGAAAAATTGCGTTCTGCCGAAGAGCGACTGACTGAGGCCCTGAAGGAAAAATCATCGTGTTCGCGAAAACTGCAACAAGTAAGCGTTCCTGAGCGTCCGGTATTCAGTGAATTTTGTTCATGTTTTGGCTCTCTTATCTAGTCAAACTGATTCCACTAAATATGATGACATTTTGGTCTTTGAGTCGTCCGTTGAATGAAAAAAAACAGCGTGTACATTTTAATTTTAGTTATATGCATTGCTCTCAATAGCTCCTTCAGTTTATGTGAAATAACTCACCATGTGATATCATCATTCAACTCACCATAAAGAAACCATGGAAGCACTGTACAGCTGTTTCATCCTTGTTAGGAATCATACGCGCCCGAAATGGGACGCGAACTCGGGAAGAATGGCTTTAAGTCGAATGCCTTAGCCATTACTAACATACCAAGGAGCCAAGCCCTGTAGGTCGTGTCTTACTTAGGCTACCTGCAAAAGTCATCTATCAGTAGGGGTCAATTGCGGTGCGCTGGCCGTGCAAATCAGTGACGGATAGGTGCGACATCATGTGGTGAAGTTCAACAACCCATTCAGAACCTGTCCGGTAGCGTAATGGCTAAGGTGTTCGACTCAAAATCGCTCGTCCAGGGTTCGCGTCCCAGTTCGGTCGCGGTGGATATGCATTGCTGATGATTCCTGACAAGGATGAAACAGCTGTACAGTGCTTCCATGATTTCTTAATGGTGAGTTGAGCGATGATGTCACGTAATGTATTATTTCTTGAAAACATTCAGTTTTTCAGTTTGCTTCAATTTTTACGGCCATTAGTCTTGCACTGAAATGCTCTGGTTTGGGTTGTTACTTCGCGATGTTGAATAAGAGAGAAGGACTAGCTTTAATATCACGAGTCGAAATAACTATAGAGAAAGAGTCATTTCGATTGTAAAATGGCCATTGATTGACGACATTTAATCACATAATGTGATGTCTCCAGACATCGCTCGGTAACATAATGACCTACTCGGTGTTTTTCATACCTTTTAATCTCACCTTGGACTATCCATTTTGTAGGGGGACGCCTGCAGGAGATGGCAACTAGTCAAGACCACCTTTCTTCAGTACAATAAGTCTTACAGCAGTGAAGCGGGATTATGCCCAAAAACAGGACTGACTGGCAGTAGACTTCCTATCTTTTTGTCGATAACCGGGTGTCATGTCGACGCCATAGATGCCTTAAGTTGATGAATCTCAGTTGAGTCTTTTGTGTACGAGAATACAGTTCACCCGATGGATGAAATCTCCCCGGGAACACAATCGGTTTCACCGTTGTTGCACCTCGTCAAGTTAGCTATGCCTGGCCAACAAGAACTCGACAATTCACCGTGCGATTCTTAAATGGACGCATCATCCATGTGTACTCCTGATCAGTCAAGGAAGATTACAGTGCATTCGACATAATTCAGAATAAGAAAGTTCGAACTACCGTATAGATAAGGTTGTACGAATTTCCGGTGCATCTGCGGAGCAGGTAATAGGTGAGAAATTACCGACCGACATTGGAACCTCTGTTATACGAACCGCTCATTGACCTCAGCGTAACGCCTGGGGCCAGAGATCAACCATATGCTAGCCTTCTTGGAGATTTTATCAGAAATGGTTGCATAGCTTAAAAATGCTTTATCTCACTTGAGATTCACAGTTGAACATCAGATCACCTGACTCGTGTGTCGTTTACATGATCCAGCATTTTAGCGGCCTAAGCTGATTCTTATTAATGAGAGACCAGTTGGGTCCTTGAAGTTGCTAGCGAGAGGCTCAAACAGTCTTGTGATTAGTTCAAAATAACGTTTGTCAACTGTGTTCTGTTCCACGATATCGACATTTGTGCCATTAGAAAGGTTTTTTTTGGTCGTTGGCGTGATATCAAGATGGCTTTCGTTACGTATCTCCCAGTATTTTTATTGAAGCCTCCGTACGAGCATTTTGTTGCTGTGTTCCTCAAAAAGGATGGGCGGATTGCCGTATTTTAGTGAAGTTCAGGAGCAACATGCGAAACCTATAAGCAAGAAAAATCACGAATTTCGACGGATTACAATGAACAAAGAAGTTATTCATTTTTGATTGCTTGCCGGGGTCTGTTTGTATTCATTCTTCGTTGTATTCTTAACGCAGCTTTTGTAGCAAAATATCCGCTTGAGGAGTTACCTGGCGTAATAGAGACATCAGCTGATCGTAATCCATACCGACATAGTCGTGTTTTGATACCACAATATTTAGACTTCGACTACTTCCGCTCTTTGGCGACAGTGTTTACCGACTAACAGTTCGGCAGAAATTAAGCTTCCTTTTACTGGCTTTTAGAAACTCCTGGTTACCAAGTGTGAATAAGGATACTGTGACTTATTATAGCTGTTGACGAAACGTGTACGACCTGAGTGCTGCATTCACCCATCAGGATCTGGAAACCAGCTACTACCAACGGTTTCCAGTCATTAGGAATAGAAATGTCATGTGAGTGTAATTGCTTTGATGTGTACTGTATAAAGTAAACCTTCCATACCGTCGTATCAGTCACCGAGGCCGAACTGGCTGTGGCCTTCGGGATATGCCTGTCGTCTTTCCGGTTGGTGTGATTCAGTTTGGCCGGTGATATAAAGTTGGAATGTTGGCTAGTTCGTTAAAGGAAGCAGCTATACCGTATTAAACACTTTAGATCACCGGATGAGCCTCATCTCGGCCAAGGTACCTTGAATTCCCTAACTCAGTAGATGAACCGATTTTGACTTGATGGGTAAACGTCTGCGAACTGAATGGTCCGCAACCGCCAACCACTTTGATGGCAGACAACAATCTTCTTCCGTCTTATTCATTGGAACACTAGATGGCTTTATATCACTCCGAGTGTGAAGGTTGTAATTGTTAGTTTCACTGCAATAGTTTCGTGATATTTTAGATTATGCGTACATCCCGGTGCACTAATGCACAATGCATGTTATAGTAAATTATTAGCTAGCATGCTGATATAACGCGGTATTTCTTCGCTTAAACGTATTACTGGATTGCATTTTTGTTGTTTTTAAGACTACTTGGCATTGATTGATAGGCTCACTGAACACAGCAGGCAGTTATTGTTCGTTCTTATTTTGGCTGAACTGAATTTCCTAATTCTCCTCCTTATCTAATTAGGCTACTGGTTTGGCTCAGAGACTTCAGAAGGAGCTTGAGGAAGAACGGGCATTGAACAAAAGCCTCCTAACCAATGAGACAACGTGGCGCACTCGGACAGAACAGGCAGAAACTGAAGCAAAGACAGCACGAGAAGAGTGCCGCGAACTATTACTCAATTTAGAACTACGATCCAAACTCGAGGAGTTAGCATCCACCGACCAGGTATATCTCTTGTTTTCTTCTAACATATTTATGGTGCATATAGATCACTCAATATTAGAATGCTTGAATCTTGATATTGCATCTCAATAGACCAAATCCTGCATCAAGTCCAATGCAGTTATGATGCGCCCTCTCCTATATTACATCACAAACTAACCAAACCGAAAGGCTAAGACTTCATGCACTTGCGATGCCGCATAGTTTTTTCAACCCTTTAAATACCACCAGCTCTAAACAAAACAGCCAAGCAGTACCCTTTAGAAAGTGCCAATGAACTCAAACTTCGTATTTCACACAACGAGACTGCACTTTGACCTGTTGTGACGGCTTGCGCCCCTGATGACCCAACCAGCTATACAGGTTAGCATATCTCAAGCCGAAGATCCAATCATGTCTGGAAGGTCTCCTGGTCCTCTCAGTCGGGAGTTCATCTGAGTCGGCAGGTCAGTCGGAAGAACGAGTGGAAGAATAATTGGTCCAAGTAGATGAGCTCCCACTCAGCTATACCCC
>LUCM01007664.1:137475-163007 GCA_008360955.1 Fasciolopsis buskii
TAGATTACGCAGATGACGTTGTGTGCCTTTTCGAATCCGTGGACCATGGACGACGTGCACTAGACAAACTGTTGAGGTCAGTGGCTCAGTTTGGCATATGCTTTGCACCTTCAAAGAGTGAAGTGCTGGTGCAGGACTGGAAGAAAGTAGAGCCGAACTTGGTACTGAGCGGAGAGGAACTAACAATTGTGAACCGTTTTACTTACCTTGGTGTCTGTGTGTCAAACGATGGTAGCTCGGCAGTAGAAGTAAACACGCGTATATCGAAGGCTCGAGTAGTCTATGCTGGACTGAAGCACTTGTGGTGTCGGCCTTATGTTTCACTGAAGTTGGAAGTTCGTGTGTACTGCGCACAGTGCGCTCGGTTCTGTTGTACGGTTGCGAGACATGGAATACTCGTGTGGATTTTGGTCGCTTGGAGGTTTTCGACCAGCGATTTCTACGTAGTATGGCTAGGATTTGATGACGTGACCTGGTTAGTAATTTGGAGGTCGGGAATCTAGTATTAGGTGTCAATTCCCCAGAATACCTTGTTTCAGAGTATTAAACTTAGTAGACTATGCTAGTTGGGTCACGTGTTGCGCATGACGAACACTCACCTACCATACCGTGCCCTATTTTGTGTTCCTCCTGAGGAAGAAGCCATGCGGTCAACAGATGACGCAGCAACGTAGGATGAAAAAATGCACAGCAAACTTAGGTAAAGTAGGTGTCTCACGTTTTCCTGGTGAGTCCGAAAGACTCGTCGACTTGCTGGCTGAAGACATTGAAGGATATGGTAGTGAACCGTGAACAGTGGCGATCGTGTTGTCATTTTCTTTCGAATCAGAATGATTGAAAGAGTGCGTTTGTACAGTTGAACTGTTCCGTGTGTTGACTGCAGCAACATCTTATCTTTTTCCGCCTGGGTAGGTCCACTCCCTGTTCTTTTTAGATATTCTTTCTTTTTATAGAAGCCTGTAACTCTGGAGAAAAGGCATTTGACGTTGAAGTTGTTTAACGCTAATCGATGGTGATAATTCCATTCTTTACGGATATTTTGTTGCACTAGAGTAGGGTAAGATGCAATCGGTTTTTCCTTTGGATTTACGTTTCAGCACTTGGGTTTTCGCAGCGAAGAGATTCGCCGTGGTGACTCACTACATTTCTAGGACCATTGCTTCATTTTTCACCAGAAATTGTCGTTTTTGTAGACATTTTTTTATTTGTGACGTATGCGAATTCCGGTTTGGTGCGATTTGCAACCGACATCAGTTGGCTGGCATGTTAATTCGCTTAACAGTTCGCATCATTTTTGCGTATGGGCACAATTCGTATACCCACGTCCCTTTTCGTCTCGTAAATTGAAGTAACATTCAGGTGTCATCGGTAGAATGACACCATACTTCGCTGGTCGAAAGTCAGTAAGCTCCATCTGACCGATCTCAGACAAAGAATTATTCAAAGATTAGGAGAATAACTGAAACATAAAGCACAAACTCCTTTCTTGTGTACGTGTGTGACATTCTCCGAGATGGCTTAATCTTCGACGGGGTCGAACAGGCTACCCAGTCACCTTCCATTTTCAGATCAGAATTGTGCACTAAATGTCCAGCCCCCTTTTCTTTGTAGATTACGATCAATAATTGAATTTCATAATCGTTTCTTATATTGGTTGTTCAGCATAAAAGCACTCCCTTTCTCATGCATACTACCGCAACCCACAACTGACGGAAAATTCTGCCTCTACTGTATTCTTAACACACAGCTCAGTAATGCAGAAATCGAGAACAGTGCGATATCTATACAAAACCAACAACCGAACTCCAGTCGCCGTCGTAAAAAGCGCCAGAATCGGTAAACATAACCAGCATGGTGGAATCGCCACATTTTTCACTTTATCGATAATCTTTGATCACCTCTCACAATTGCTTGTACAGTCTGCTACACACACACACACACACACACACGAAGTATATTCATTCCGTTTTGTTCCGCAATTGACTTCGCTCTTTTTCCGTTCTGTTTCACGACCCTTCCACTATTTGTGATGGTATTCGCTCTACTTTCACACACCACGTGTATTGTTCAGTTTTCACATACATATATGAACCGAGAGATTCTAACAATTTTTTTAAGTAAATTGAAAAGTGGCGTATAGTTTAGGCACTGCACGCAGATACCGAACCATGGAATAGGACTTTAATTGCAGCATAATGCTTTTGATCCCTGTTATTCCCGTAAGCCTTCTTGGTTGCCTGGATGATCACTTTGGTCACAGTCACGGTGATCCTGGAAATGCCACTAATCTGGAGGCCAACAAGCACTCAGAATCTCTAATTCACTCGCTGAAATCCGGTTAGAAAATTGCTTGTATCTGTTGATGCACCGAACAGTTGTCTCAAACGCCTAGAGGTTAAGTGTGAGTTTTGCCAACAGTGATATTTCTTTTTTGCTGTACCCCGGACGGTGAAACGGTACCTCGTATGTCCGACTTCGTCGATGAACACTTCACATACCATCGTAATTCATTCTGATTACGTGCACCATAGTTGGGCTTGGATCACGGGTGCACCTACAAACTAGCACAAGCGAGAAGTTGTGGGTAGTCCGCGACTGAACTACTGGTCGATAAGCGCTTGAGGCATCACGTGATAAGCTGTTCGTCATTCACGTACGAGCTGAAGCGGGCGTGGCAACTTACTTGTACGCACTAGCGCATCCGACCGAACTAACCCGCGGACTGTTAACCCAAACCTAATGAATAGGCGCGGATCGATTAAGGTTATCGCAGAAGTGGCCGTTCCGCGAGGAAAATCTGTGCAAGAATTTCGCACAGATCACAACCAAGGGAAGGAGATGCGTCCCACACGAAAACGCCGAATAAGCGGGCATCATTTGATCAAAGTGAGTGCGTTGATTTCTGTGCATGCTATCAGCGAAGCCTTAACAAGGATGCGAAATAAAAATAATGCCCGGGAAATGCGAATTCATCTAAACGAATTTTGTGAGTAGTTCTGCGGTGACCTTATTATTTTGGAACGTTAAATCCGTCTTTCGCACGCTTGCTGATCTTGACGTAATGCCGCATCTAAGTTTGACAAGCAAAGGAATATTGGTTCCGACATTAAAAGGTTCTTTTAAAAACTAGCGATTTCTTTACTAATACGGTTTGCTTTTCGCGTACATTACCGCCCTCTCTGAATCGGCATCAGATGCAGCAGCATTGTCGAGGCTAAAACTTCGGTAACTGTCAGAATTAAACTGAACTCCCGATGATTACTACAGTTGCTGCACGTCCTTTCCATGAAGATGGGTAAAATCAGTGATTCGTTCTATGACAGCGGAACATGCTTCTTCTCTGAAATGTTACGGAGCAGAGGTACGTGCCTTTGTCAATGCATCATGACGCATTTTGAAGGAAAAATTGGGAGGAGTACGTCGGGACTCCACTCTCCTTCGTTTCAACAGTCGAATGTTCGATTTCACTTCTAATTCCATCGCAGGTCAAATGGCACTTCCCAAGGAACCACAGTTGTTGGGGATGCCACAGGTTGGGTGGAATCGGATGTGGAGTGTCTGTAGGCAAAACTTATCGACTGGCGTGTATCCCAAACAGTAGTGATCAGCGGCGAGAGGTGTTCCTTTTGCGCATGGTTACATTTTGTGCCAATTTGTAGAATCCGAAATAAGCTTCAGTACTGGAACACCCAGTTCTCGCGCATATCTAGCCTGAGCTTGCGGCGTTGAAAGTTATGGTAACTATTTCCCGGTCTGATTCCTACATCGACTGCCCTTCTCGTTCAGTGTTAGGCAGAATCGGCCTCGATGAGTGGCACTCCCAAATAGATATCACCATCAACATCGTTCAGCGTTAAACAGCGAGACGAATCTCACTGACCTCTGCCTGTTCCCCAAGGTCATATAAGTCTATAAAAAGAGTGAAAAGGGCAACAGGGAGTGGACATACACACACGGGAAAAGGTAAGACGCTGCTGTAACCAACACACGGAACACAGTCTAACTGTACAAACGCACTCTTTCAATCATTCTCAGACTCGATATAAAATGACATGGCCGCTATTGTTCATGGTTCACTGCCATATTCTTCAGTTTCTCCGGCCACCTAGTTGATGGGTCTTTCAGACCCCAACCACGAAGACGTGAAACACCTACTTTACCTAACAGATAGCACAGTAAGACACATCTGCAAATGGGACATTCATTCCAAACTACGATTTGGTTGTGCACTGTTTTATTTTATCTCTATATTAAAACAACCAAGCAATGACTCAAACAAACTGAAAAGATAGGATCGTCGTACTGCGAAAATGGAAAATATTTCGATGAGTAACAGCATTTCCAAACGATAGGATGATTTGCGAGACGCGTTCAGTGAAACAGACCGCAGGGTTGGCACTTATCCAGGTTTGTTCCAAAGCAACAACGTTCACGTAGTGGTTGTATTTTGAGAGAAAAACTTTACCATTAACAGCCGAGCCAATAAAAAAGGATGGAGATAGTGTATAAGGTAAAGAACAAGAAAATCGTATGAGAAACGAGGGAAAAGCTGGAAGGCCAAATTATCTATGCATGCAGACAAAACAAAACGATGAATGGGATGACGATGTTGGCAATCAAATAGACATGTGCTAAGCCTGATTATTGAAGAGTGAAAAACAGGTGACGATAAAGAGAAAGACGATGGGGAACTTCGAGTGGATAAGGTAGACACCTGTTTAGGCATGTCTGTTTGCACGGACAAAGGTAGCACACAACCAAAAATTGCCAAAATGAGAAAGACCAGGGCGTAGATAACAGTCCCAATGGCGGAACAAGGAATAATACCGTTAGGTTTCAATCCGTCTCAGTTGCTGCACGTTTTGTATTGACACAGGCCAATTGGAGAATCGGAACGAGCAGATGAGCGCTGTTTCTAAGGTAGGCTTGTGCGTTCGCGCATTCCAGGAGTAGGCTTCCAACTAAATGACTGGCAGACTTGATCGGCTTTACCTCCCCTTGTGATTTATGAGCCTAAACAAGAAACAACATTTGATGAAATATACGTACACAGTCTCTTTCTATCTATCTATCCATATATATGTATATATATATATATATATATATATAATATTCATGTTTGATTCTGAGTCAAGTTCATCCGGACGCACTGTGGTAATCATTTACGTTGTTATCGTGATAATGAAGCGGCGAGCGATAGACAGTGAAATCCTCCAGGACCATAATGAACTGATTAAAAACCCGCACGGCGTTTAAAACAAAACGAGGTCAAAATTTATATAACATTGAACGAATAAGCTATGCCAAAAGCATGTTCCCATTGGAGGAAATCAATGTTACCCGAAAATGGTCACAGGGTTACTGATATTCGCGGTAAAAATTTACAGCAGAAATTCCGCTAATCCTGAGGTGGATCATTACCAATACTTCATGCACCATCACCCGTATAGAGTGGGACAATGCACAAACGCTACAGGTATCATCGGTTATGGGTTATTGATTAATCACAGAACATAATTATCCTACGCAGCATTATAAAGCGGTGAGCACTTTAGCCCGGCGATGCGTTAAATCTGTTGATGGACGCATGGCAAGGGCGACCTGCAGAAAATGGCGATTCCTGCAAGGTAATTCTTTGAAAACGTTTACTCTTACACGAAGTAAACAACACCAAAGCATCGACGACTTCATCTTGACTAGTGATGAAACGCCAGACTCCGTAGTCGATGCCTCGTGTGGACCAAAAATTACATACTGTTGAGTGGTAATCAATTTCACTGATCATCGTTTACTGTCCTCCCGATCACATCATGACCGCCGATGATTCTGAAAGTGATTAATGCTTTTTGGAAAACAAAATATGCAAAAAGCAATCCAAAAGGTTAGAATTCCGAAGACCATAGAGTACTGGCAGCACATCATGATGACCCAGGAAATAAACCTTTGCTCCTCGATTTTATTGAAGCTAACCAGGTCGCTTCTAAGTTATCCCTCTGGTAAGAATGATTTTTAACGATCTGTTTCACATGAAGCTAACCAATGCAAAAGAAGCTGCAAAGAAATGTGCAACTTACCAATTTGATTGCTCGATTGTATTCGGAACACAAAGCACCAATGAACAGCATAGCAGCACGAAACATTCTGGAACCATAACAACAAGACAATGAAGGGACGAGTTACACAGAATGACATAAGTTTTGCACCGTAGTTTTTATTCAGGTTTTTTTTCTCACGGTAACCATCTTTCCGATGGACATCGGCATAGTAAGTAATCAATCTAAATGTCTGTCCAGCCGCTAAAACTACTTGAAGGTTCGCAAGTTCGGCTGCTGCGCTTTTGTCTAGGTTGGTGCGTCGTACGCGCCATAGGCTGCCGACTGGAACTTTATAAAACCGCATAATGCATTATCTGCTGTGATGCCGGCCGCGTTGGTCAGTTATCGAATGTCAGTGGGTAACGCATCGCATCGTAGAACTATTATACCGAGATCTGGTAATTCACGCTGCATTCATCATCGGGGGTGACAACGGAGAAGCTTGAGAGCATCTGATTATGCAAAAATTTGAATATTAACTATGGGAACTTATGGCTGCGGGTACCAAGGGAGACTGTCAGGGATAAGTGAAGTCGGTATCTTGAACGGGCTGGTAAACCGATAAATAAAACAACAATAAAGTGAAACCAGCCGTTCGGCCAAATTTATCTGACTTTTAAAATGACGCCTGATGGCAGCATCGGCCGGCACCTACAAGCTATTTGCATTGTTGAACTTGACAGTCTCCGCTGGATAATTCCCGCTTCCGTGTCACCTTTGAAAGGCGAACAAGCTCGTTTTCAATTATTCGTACTCATGTCAATACATAACATTAAATATGGTCTGGAGATGGTTCAAGGGAAATTGTCGGTTTGCAGTCACATCAGTTCACAACTCTAAGAATGCGTCTGTGTGTATGTGTAATTGGTCAATTTGTCACACGATCAGGTTGTAGACCACTTTTTGGATAATGACAAGTGACCATATTTAATGTTATGTATTGGCATGAATAGGAATAACTGAAAACGAGCTTGTTCGCCTTTCAAAGGTGACACGGAAGCGGAAATTATCCAACGGAAACTGTCAAGTTCAATCAGTGGAACATTCTTTGCAGCACAGTTAAAAACTGTATTCACATCCAGACCGATTATTTGCATTATCCTGAAAGATCCAGTTGGATGAACAGCCGAACTTACATAGCCACAATGGAAGTTAAGCGTTCAAAATCCGCTGTGGGTTTGTGCGTCCGCACCAAAGCGCACTCAGAAAACTTGTGCAAGTACTCCAAAAATGCTGAGGTGACTTCCGCAAGAGAATCAATGGCAGTGAAATAAAGTTCCTGGACGGAGTAACATGAAACGGAATAAAGTATATTGCAAATTATATGAGCAAACAAACACTGACAAGCTGTTACTTGGAAGATGTCCGACCAAATCATGTGAATCTGATACGATCATGATGAATTTGTTACATCAACCCTAAAGATTTGAAGTATTCCTACGGCTACAGGCGTCTTACCAATGTTATTTTGTGAACTTGCGCATTCAGTTGGTACCCAAACTTTCATCCAGTTACTTTATCGCCAAACACATCGAAAATCACTTCTAGTACCTGCGCACTTAAACTATTCTCGTATTAAGAGCGTGGAAATGTGCTCACTGTAAACTTCAGGTTACGACTGGTCAGACTGTAAGGTCTGTCTCCGTCGAACTGATGTGATCCGATTTTGAGTGAAGCCAAGATGATGACGGTCATGCGTCCATGCCATCCACAACCACCTTCAGGTAGGCAACGACACTTACATGGATAGCCAAAAATTACTCAGTCATTGCTCATTGTGAGAAAATCATTGATATCAAGAAATTAAGAATCAATGCATCATAAAAAGCACAAATTAGATGGACACGACGTAACAGATCAAGTGCGAAAATTCAGAATGATATCAACTGTTCAAACGGAAGCGATTTCCAGTAAAATAATTCCCCAGTTCACAACGCATTTTGTCGAACTCCGAGTAGTTTTTCCTGCCAGTAAAACTCAATCAGCCCAGCCAAGGAGAGCAGAAAAACGTGGTCTATTTCAGCCTGCACGTCAGTACTCAGCCGCAAAGCAGAAAGCAGTGTAACGGGCGCATCTCAATGCACGCATGTGCGGTGTGACAAACAGGTGCAGAGATATATAATTAATGGAAAAAGCACAGCGATTCAGCAATCAAACAACCACCCACTCTATTGCTGTTTTTATATCGGCCAAGCTTACCACGAGCTGTACATCAGTTCTTGTTGAAGTTATCAGCTACAAGTCGGCCAATAAATACATACGAAATCAGTTGTACATTCCGCTCCAATAAGAACGCAGCACAGAGGTAATCAGAGAACGGAAAATTATCGACAACAACTTAGTTCAAAATTTGATGTATTAAACAAGTGGGAAAGCTCTGAAAAAGGGCAACTTGTGTCATACTGGATGTTCTCAAACCTGAAGAAGAAAAGGGGATTTAATGCTTTGCAGCAGTGAAGGTTTTTGATTTGATACATGCGTACCGCGTCATGTGATTGAACTGCACTCCGCATCGTACTACTGGCATAATTGTCAATAAGCAAAGCAACGAAAATTCACCCAGCTCGTGAGATCTGGTATTTTGCATAGTGGCATAATTCATTCCAATAAAATTCATCGTGAAACCAAGGCTATCACTAATACATAGCGTCAAGGAGTAGATTCTACTAAGAACGTGAAGCTAGCAGTCCAGGTTGGTTTTCAACAATCTTAATCTAACCAGCAGAGTTGAAATTATCGGAATGATCCTGATGACCGAAAACTTGGATCTGTTGTGGTACTAGTGACACAGTGAAAGTCATACCCCGAATGGTGCATATAAAGGAATTTGAAGACAGAAATCCATCGCAATAGATCCCTGGTGTCAAACCCGTTTCAGCATAACCCTCATGTGGAATGGCAGATGTTGCAACTTCTCTAGTGTCATAATTTTTTTCAAATTTAGTGGTAGACTTGAATGTGTCAAAATGTTTTCTATGAGCTGAGAGATTCAGTCGTATTCGCGTTGGTCTTCAAAAAGACCAGGTTATCGTTCTTTGATCCCCGGTTTATGCTGTACCAGCCTAGAAAATGCTTGAAAAAAGGTCGGCAAACAAAATACCTCGCAGAACGTTTTTCGCACGTTCGAGCACAAAAATAAATGAATGGGAATACAGACTGCACAATTCCATTTCGCAAGTGCTTAGAGTATCCAAAAACGACAGTCTTAGCCACTACGTGACTGTGGAAATATTTCGAAACTGAGTGAAGAGGTAAAAATGTGTAGCAATTAAATGTGAGTGACGAAAGGTCCACGTTGAAAAGTCGCTCTTTTGAAGCTAAAAAAGAATTGTTATGGAAATGGAATGAATATGTTATTGGGCATTTTTCGGAAATTAAGAAAATGTTAACCTGGATAAGGTGATCATTGTTTAAACGGGCGATTAAGGGTATAAAAGTAGGTGAAACCGGAAATTGCGTCACTTGCGCTGCCATGGCTGTTCGTGCGGACGCTTCTGAAGTGTTTAGCCGTTACGTTCGCCGTTTTTATGCTAGTTTTTTCGATTTTGAATTTGATTTAGAAATCAAAATGGTTGTCGGTAAGTCTGTTACCTTTTCAAGTAATATTTATTTCGAGGATTCTAAATATTGACCGTTATTACGCGCGAAATCGTAAGCTAACCCCAGAGCAGGAGGCGCACGTAATTAGCGTAATGGAAATTTTTGGAAATTCTAGAGATGTTTGTCGATATTTGCGGGATAAGTTCTACCGCCATTTTAATGTCCACATTATATACCTAGAGGTGCACATTTATTTTACGTTTTCGTATCTATATGTATATATATACGGATACATATATGTACATGTTAATATACACATTTTGGCCACTTTATATCGATTTGAGTCACACCTAAACGCATAAAATCGACAAACTCTATTCATGTGTTGATTACGCAGCAAAAATGTATATAAATATTACATCACCCCGGGTGCATACGTATGTTTGCATGTATATATACATATTTATACATATATATATATATATATAAATTATATTTAGGTAGACATCCTCGCTATCTTGGGGCAGACAGATATTTATACACATTTTCAATTTCCCAGCCATCAACGAAAATAGGCAATACAAAAGGGTCATTTTCACTATCACAGCCAATACTTTTTACGGGTTTGGCATGCTAAATGGACATTTTTTATTTTTCTGGACAAAATAACATCAATATTATCCTCCTAGCTTCGCTCCTTCTGATTCATCCCTTTTTCACCACGTTGAAAAATTATAACAGCTGACATTTAACAGCAACCGTTACCAGTTATCGCGGCGTGGACAGTTGTCAGTATCAGTTATCGCGGGTGGATGAGTTACGTCCAACGGCTTGAACGCCCGTAAAAACATGGCCGTTTCGCGGGGGTGGACCTTTCGTAAATACCCAACTAAATAGGAAGAAACGGTATAGTTTACGATCATCGTTTAAATTCCCCAAACCACTACGTTGTTTTGGATTACCCCGGTTCAAATAGTAACCCGGGAAAATTAGACCAGAAAACAACGCACTATAAAATGGAGGTGAGGTCGAGAAATGTAATCCAGGCATTAGGACTTGGAATTCACGAGCCTACACGGTGAACATATTTTGCAAGGCAGCCGCAAACGATCTGTGGTTTGGACGTAATTCACGAACTACTGGTGGTGGTCGCGTGATCTAGATGTTTTTTACCTTGAAGTTTAACAGTCCAAATCATAACCACCTGCCAGTTAGGAATGGGCAGTTCTTTCCAGGACCATGAACCGCGCCTGACTTATTGAGACCTCACTTGGCTCAGTTTCCCGCAAAGTTTCAGGGTTATGCCAGCCAGTCCTTGCTCTCCTTATCAGTGAGATGAGTTCCATGAACTAATGAGTACCTTCCTTCCATTGTACTTGTTTGACACGCAACAAAACATCATGGATCACCAAATGACTGGGAGAACACTGAACGCCAGAGTTCACCTAACTGAACAGAAGTGGCTAGAAACAGCAACAAAATTCGTACATCCTAGAGATGGCTTGCACAAATGCCAAAAAGCTACAAACTGTGTTGCGATGACAGTCTGAATTGAATTACGAAAGATTTACCGCACAGCATGAAAGCCTAACTGATGGAACTCCGAGAGATTCACGTCCTCCACTCCATTTATTCACCTGGCTTATCGGAGCCCCATGTGATTCTTCATCCGAAAATCTCAGGACTGGGAATGTTGGCTACCAGTAAGTTTGGGAGGTATTATAAGTCATTTAGTTAACTCTTCTAATGCATTTCTAAGAAGGCATTTAGTAAAAAAAACATTCACGTTCTGAATCACCACCAAGATATACTCACAAAGATAAAAAAGTCGAAGCTGGCTTGTTCAATGGTTGAGGAGTGACTCACCATCAAACACGCCACCCTCGGATCCTAGTTGACGTTTCTTGGATACGCGCTATTAAATCTGAACTGCAGATTCTTCCGTCTTTTAATAGTCACTTGCAGTGAGTTGGCAGTCAACGTAAGTTCGAATAAGTTTATCTTCCGCCGCTCAACAAAGTTCTTGGGAGTAGGTTACCATACCACGCAACTGGATTAGACAGCTAACATGTGATGCCCTCGTACAGCATGGATGTGTCACAAAAGTCCAATCACTATATACTAGATGGTGGCAAACAAATTATAGTTAATGACAACCATGTGACTGAAGAACTTTTAGAAGAAATTCCTGCAGTACTTAACAATTTGTTTTCTCAAAGCCTCGAAGACATGAAAAATATCAACAAAAATAAATGAACAAAAATGACACAATTGAGCGGAGTCTGGATTTGCAAGATCAGCCATTCAATCGGACGATGATAACTTACCTCGGCGGAAATATTATCCCCGACTTTCTTCATGCCATTCCATACGTCAGTCATACTCTGCGGTAAAAATAGAACCAAGAGCTGTTAGGCGAAGAGAGGAAAATGAGTCTTTAACCATGAATCGCCAAATATGAACACACACACCACGCCCAAATAATTTAACTCGCATTTGGTAGACGATGGTTTCGGTCTCACCTGTGCAAAAAAGTCGCATGCAGAAAAATAGAGTCTCTCCTATGCTAATTCTGCCGATGTGTAATTGCCTGTTGGGTGATTTCGACGACGGCAGTACACACTGTTACCTATAAAAAGGTACTCGCCAAGCAAACCATTGTCCTGAAGTGCTGAACAGTCAATCTGAAATCTTTCATTCTAAATCCAGAGGTACTTTTGCCTAATACAGTCTAACGTATCATGGGTAAAAACTGTAGTATATGCCATGATGATCAGGCTGGATCAAAACCACCAGCGCATATTAACGCTGCCTATAGATCGAGATGCCAAGTAAAGGCCTCACTAGGGAACTCAGACGATAATTTTGGGTTTTTAGTTCTAACAAGGCTAGTTCAACAAATGCAACGGATAACCTACCAATCTCCACGGCTTTCAACAAGACTATTCCATCGATTCAACGAACATGGGTTTCGTCAACGAGGCGCAATCGGAAACTCACCAAAACTTGCTTTCCCAATAGATACCGAAGTTTGTTGAAAGAACAACAGACAACTATCATTTTTACTGATGATTCAGTACTCTGGCTATTTAAGCACGCTCATCGAGGGCGCGTTTAGAAACGCCTGTGAAACCATTGGAAATTACGTGACAGTAACAGTGCAGCAAAATGGATGATCAATCCAAGTTTGAGATGTCTGATGGGAAATTCTGAGCCTGTTGGTTCATCAGCAGGAAACTGTCAAAGGCCAAGTTCTGATACGAATATAGCTACTACAGTGATACTTCAGGATCGAAATCCACCCGTATGCTTCCATGCACACTCCTGACGCCACAAATTCGATTCTGGAGACATAACAATTCGGAGTGCACAAGTATAAGAATATTTGGACAAGAGAGTACCAGGTACGCATACGTGACGAGCGACAATAGCCGCGAAACAAGTCGTGTGGTCCCGGGCAAATTTTGTTCACTCATCCAAATACTACTTACTACTTCTATATACACATGTATATTCTGGGGCATTCTGCCCTCGTTCCTAAGGTTAGCTCAGCCCATCTGACAAAGAATTATCAACGAATCACAGTCGTAGCTCTTCGAGGAAGAGCTTCCATGAATACTACTGACACCACAAATTTATTCTGGTGAGACATTATATATATATATATATGTATATGATAGCAAGTTAGAGGATGATGTTCTTTCTTGTAGCTCAGGTTCAACAGGATGGCATTGGTTTGTCCTTTGAGCTGAACAATTTGATTGCAAACGTTTCATCACCGATCGAGGTGACTTCATCAGTGATATGACATTGTGGCGAGCGTCTGGTTGCCGTCGTCCACCTAAATGGGTCACCTTGTCTTTTAGTCGGTTTTAATTGGCTGCTCTTGGTGAGGTGTTCAAATTCGTCTATTGTTGACATGTTGTGGGCCGAATCAGCGTCGGTTTCGACTGGCTCGTGTTGATTGGTCCTTTGATCGGATCGATAGGTATACCTGGTCCAGACCGACGTGTCTGTCGATCGATCTTTCTGATGAGTGCCAAGCTTCGAGAAATTCCCTCGAATTCTTTGTTCTACCCTGAATGATGACCTTCACGTTTTCGAAGTTGAACTTGTGACCTTCCCGGTCTTCGTGAACTGAAATCCGAGAGTGGATCGTGCCTTTTTGTTGCTAATTGGTGCTCATGGATGCGTGTCCCGAGTTTCTTTCCGTTTTGTCCAGTCTACTATCTTTCGCAGTCTTTTGAAGTCGATTTGATAGACAACGTTAGTTCAATTCTTGTCAGCTGCCGGTTCTTTCGTCTTTCGCATGGTTCTTGTTGGTTTGTGGGCTACTTCAATTCCATGGGGCTTGAGCAATCTTGTTGCAATCTCAGAGATATGCTTGAAGTACGACAAGACGATTCGTGCTTTGGTCTGCTCAGCGATTGCCTCTCGGTACTGCTTTCTGTTGGCGCTTCGTCCGATGAAGCTTCGTGTGTACCCGCTAAGCAGAAACATTTGAAACATTTCTTTATTCGTTTTCTTCGCACCGCAGTGCTCCAGTGGGATTGTGCTCTTTTGAAAAGTGTCTCAACGTAGCTTCTCTTGTGGTAGCTCGGGTGATTGCTTAGAAATTGTAAGATTTGATCTGTATGCGTGCTTTTGGGGCATACGGATGTTTCCAATTTTTCCCTTAATTGTCCGTGTGACGAGCACGTCTAGAAATGACAGACTGTTGTCATTTTCTGCCTCTATATTGAACTTGATTTCCTTGAAAACTCCGTTGATGAAAGTGAAAGTTCGTGGTAGCTCAGATCGTTTAATGAGTACGAACGTATCGTCAACGTAGCGCAGCCACAGTTTTGGTCTGATGTCCGACAGGATGGTCTTTTCTAGTTTCTGCATCACTGCCTCTGCAATGAAGCCAGATAGCAGTGAGCCCATTAGGATCCCCCTTCACTTGTTCGTGAAACGTACCCTCGAACTTGATGTATGTTCGCAGGCACAATTCTACTAATCTGCATACACTGCTCGACCCATTTGTGTTCTTCTAGTTCTTGTATTGTCTGTCTTGCCAAATCTAAGGGTATTGATGTGAAAAGGGACACGACGTCGAAAATCATAATTTCATTCTTACAATGTTTATCCCGTGAACTCCTTCCAAGAATTGCAAAGAATTGTTGACTGAATGTTCATGTCCTGTGATGAGCGTTTTCAGTTGCTTCCGCAGGCTTTTGGCCAGGTTGTATGCTGACGTTCTCGGTAGTGCAACTATTGGTCTCAGAGGTATTCCTTTTTTGTGGATTTTCGGTAGTCCATAGAATTGTGTGATGTTTGAGTCATTGGCCTTCATCCTCCGCCGCTCTTCCTTGCTTATCTGATGCAGTCCTTGTAATCGTTTCAGGGTTGCGTTGGTTTTCATCGCAAGCCTTTGAGTTGGATCGTTGTTGATTTCGCGATAAGTCGACGAATCTTGTAGCAATGTATTTGCTTTTTCTATTTACTCTGTCTTGTACATAATGACTGTGCCCGTCCCTTGGCTACCGGAAGAATAAGTATATCCAGGTCTTCTTTCAGTTTTTGTAAAGCTCTTTCTTCTGATTTCCAGATCGCCGTCGTTTGCGTGTTACGCGTCAGAGCCGGGACGATTGACTGTCGGATTTTCTGTTTTGTTTCGTCAGAGATTCCGGTGATCTCGAGGGTATGTTCTAGTTCAGCCAGGTAATCCTTCTTATTGGCGTCTTTAACAGTGAAGTTTAGTCCTTTGATTCCCAGCTATTTTTCTTCCTCGGTCGACCATATCATCTGCTCTCAACGACCATGTTTCGAGGGACGCAGACCAATATCGACCTCGCTACTGCCGTGTATAATCAACCTTTGATCGACAAGTGGATGTCACCCCAACGCCGCAGCTGCCCCAAATTAGCAAATACCAATCAGACATTCGGCATCAATTAAGACACTTCTTCCGATATACGACCGCCAGGTGAGATACAACTACCCAAGTAACTAAATCTGTCCACCTCATCCAGTCGATTTCCTGCAAAAACAAGTTGCGGCTTCGAGCCAATCCAGTCCTCAAACAGCATTTCACATTTCAAAGGTGTGAAACGCATACCAAAGTTACCTACATTATCCTTCAGACGATCGAGGAAAATCTAAAAAGTACTTGAATCTTCACTTAGTAACTTATGGGGTGGTTTTATAGTCGATTCGGGGAGTACATAACGATCTGTCTGTCCCGTTGACATCTGAAACAACCATTCGCTTGAGCTAATTTTCGGTTTATGCAACAGTCCCGCTGGCCCAGGTCCACTGAGGGTTGCCTACCCGCCAGACAAGTTTAGTTCCCTTGACCGCGTGGTATTTATAATCACAGTACAAATAACCTGTTTGGATGCCCGCTTCTGTGATGACCCATAAGACGAACTGAGCTACAGCAGCCTCATCGCGAACCAACGAGATGTTATCTACATCGCCTGAGTCGAAATATCTGTTATCACGGAGGAGCATAATGCATCCGGACGTTAGAGTCCCTCGTGCCTCCTTTAGGGTGACATCAACCTTAAGGTTGAGCAGGAGGAGTAACAGTGGATAACTCAAATGCACACCAACCGACTATAAAGTGATGATTTGTTCGGTGTGATGTCTGGCGATATAAGGCTCTAATGATCTTGATGCATGTAAGGCACATTCTTTCCAACAGAACAACACCAAGTGCCGTCCTACCAACGGAACCAAAAGCTGCTCAGATACAGGATGCGATTACCGTCGACCTGTGATGGCGTAGCTCAAGTATCAGAAGTGTGGTAAAAATCTAGTAGACATATCCGCGGATCGGGGGAAAACAGCGCACAGCGTTGTAGGGTTTTTTGGACCTCAACCACGTCGACAAGAGTCACCTACCTTAGCTAAATTTGCTGTACACCTTCTCATTCGATGCCAGCATTTTACCTGTTGGCCTCCACATGGGTTCCTATGCTCAGGGGGAACGGAGAACAAGACACGCTGTGGCAGACGTGTATTCGCCATAAGCTGCACGTGTCCCAAGCAACGAAGTCAACAAGGTACGATTCGAAATGACAGAGTACTCCCTGAACAGTCTATCTTCTTCATGAACTTGTGGTTCGCCCGTCGTTTAGGAATCTATGGGAGATGCACCCTCGTCAGGTGATAAACCAATAAAAATCCGCAGGAGAACAAAGGATTAAATTAGGCGATTATACATATACTACGGAAAAAAAACTAAACTCACTTTAAGCAATTTCTCCCCCGGATAGATTGTTTTTACCAGACTCAGTGATCGCTCGAAAGCTGTCCAAACGAGAGAATTTTTTTCGGATAAGCCGGCCGGATGGGTACCATAAGATCCGAGTTGTTGTTTTTTGCATTTAAGTATTTTCCACGTACTTTGGTCCGGAAATCCTGTGCTAGTGTCTTCGTCTTCATCGTCCACAATGTCCAAATGCAAAGTCCTCCATATAACTTCCAGAATGCCTTTGTCCAGGTTCAGCTCGTCATGGAGACAACTGGAATCTGACAGTCTATCAAGCTGGATATGTAGTTGTGACTCAGCCTTGTCGCTCACCAGTTCGAGTGCTTCCATATGGACCAGGGCGCGTCGGTTCTCTAATTGAGCAGTGAAGTTTCCTCTATTGGATTCATTCGACAAGCTGTTGTAGCTTTTTTCAGTTTCTTGACGTTCGTGTGCTTCCCGGATAACCTACAGACAAATAGAGAGAAATAACAGGAGTTGGTGGTGGAAAATTGTTCTGCATAGTATAACTTATTTCAAGCAGCGAATTTGCACTAAGAACGACTATCTGCCTTGCCATCAATTACAGAATAACAGAAAGTATCAACCCCGTTTGCAAAACCATTATTTATTCACGAACGTGTTCCAATCTTCGCTGCCAATTTGACAAGCCGAATAACAATGCAAGAAAAACCAAGAAAACAGAACTACGCGGAACGCAGAAATTTTCTGGACCAAAAGACGCCACTGAACGCGGCATTCAGCCACATCGTTCAAATTCTTCAACCACCGCGCAGGGAAGTCTCTTGGAGCCCAACCGAAAATTTAACTCGACTTACTGTATTGTTATGGTCGATGACCAATCCAAGGTTTTTAGAACAACAGATTTCATTCCTGCTATTAATTTTCTAAAAGAATCTGTCCTTTTCTCGATATCTCGAAATCGACGTTATTTTAAATATTGCGTGGTTGAATATTTTTATATGTCCGCGAAATGATTCACAAAAGCCCGTTCTGTGATTGGCTAGTCCACACATCGATCAAGGCCACCCAACAAAACTATATAAACGATAGAGCTCACTTGAATTCTGACTTGTGTTGGTGGATCACCAATAAACGCGCGGCAGTACTCTGTGTTCGTCTTCTCTCTTCCGCTAGCGGACTGGGCTAGCTGTTTGTATTTCGCGCCGCTCATTGTTCCGTGTGGCTGCTCATTCAAGGGAGCAGCAGATCCGTCCCATTCGTTGTGCGACTACGGGCCTTGAGTCTTGAGCCCGAACTTTTTGTCTCCAACCTCTGAGTGTGTGTTCGTGTCCTACTAGAACCACAGGCTGTGTGCTCCTGTGATATCGTGCGCCGCGAGTACTCGTCTTGTGCTTCAGTGTGTGCATTGACCAACCTAACTCGGCCACATAACATGTAGACAAGCTACTGGTAAGGATCTTCATATCCTTACTCCAAATCTCGGATTGACAGCACTGACCCATCTTCCGAGCATGACCTACGTCGGAGGCGGTCGGCCTGCGAGCATGCATAACACGTCCCAACCATTTTAATCAATTCAGATTCAGTAGCTGTTTGATTTATTGGGTTCCGCTACCCTCACCACGCTCTGGCAATATTGCAGACATCGATTTCAGACATAGACAGTCTTCCTACATCCTCTGTCCTCAAAAGACAAGTTCCTTTGTTGTATAGCAGGAGGGATACTGAGCCATTGGGGACATGCTTACATTTCAAAGAAGTGGATAAAAACAGACATTGACAGTGTAGAAGTTGAGCGTAGCACAGCACATGCAGTATCTCTAAGTCGATTCAAGATTCCAATATTTTAAGGAACTGTCTTATGGACCCCAAGAAATAGATACCAAACGAAGGCACATTTTAGTAGTAGGAGATTGAATGTTTACATGAAATAATTCACCATGTGATATCATCGCTCAACTCACCATGGAAGCACTATACAGCCGTTTCATCCTTGTTAGGAATCATGAGCAGTGCATATCCACCGCGCCCGAAATGGGATATTACATGGTGAATTGTTTCGTGCGAACATTCAGTCTCCTACTACTAAAATGTACCAAGTAATCAAGCTGTGTAGGTCATATGGAAAGCGTTGGTCGTACTTAGGCTACCTGCAGAGAAGTCATTTATTAGTAGGGGTCGATCGCTGTGAGCTAACGGACAGTAACCGTGCGAATCAGTGACGGATAGGTGCAACATCATGCGGTGAAGTTGAATAAGTCGTTCAGAGCCTGCCCGGTAGCGTGGTGGATAAGGTGTTCGCCCCAATCGTTCGTCCCGGGTTCGCGTCCCAGTTCGGTCGCGGTGGATATGCACTGCTGAAAATAGCAAACGAACCCAAAACCTACGGATGAATCAGTGATAAATTACTGTAACACAGCGAACAATTCGTTTCCGACATTACGCACAGAATGCATTAGTGGACATACGCGGCGAATTAGTACGGCCAGCAATCCGCTTACAACATCAAGCAGCTTTAAGATGATTAATCCGTGTTAAACCAGAAGGGATCGGGAAAAGCCGTTTGGAAAGCATGCTGAAAACAGACGAATAAACAAAGAGGCTTGTCGGTCGCAAGGCTTATTTGATTCATTTCCAGCTTCAAAGTATGGTGTGCATTGTTTAAAATTTGGTCACTAGCTTTACTATTACTGACTGACCTATTCCATGTCAGGCTCGTGCATTTAATTTGGCCTATTCCACTATAAGCTACTAATTAGTAGTTGGACAATGGAACACAATTTGCGTACTCACTATCACCATCTTCAACGTTAAATAACAAGGCAAGCCTCACTAACCACTGCCTTTTCCCCAGAGTTACATGTTTCGATAAAAAGAGTGAATACCCAAGGGGAACAGGGAGTTAACCGACATAGGCGGGAAAAGGTAGGACGCTGCTGCGGCCAACATACGGAACACAGTCTAACTGTACAAACGCACTCTTTCAATCATCCTGATTCCATAGAAAATGAAAACATGATCACCACTGTTCGCGATTCACTGCCATATTCTTCAGTGTCTCCAACCAGCTAGGTGACGAGTCATTCGGACTCCAACCACGAAGACGTGAGATACCTACTCTACATAAGTTCTTTGTACATTTTCTAATCCCGCGTTGCCACGTCATCTGTGGACCTCCGCATGGCTTTTTCCATTCCTTGAGAAGAACAAAAAGTAGGGCACGATATGGTAGACGTGTGTTCGCCACACGCAACAGGAGACCCAACCAGCGTAGTGAATTTGAGGACGAAAGGTTTGACAGGTTGCAAAATCATAAAATCTGTGGGACGTTCAGGGCAGAAGAAAACAGTAGACAAGAACTTATAACATTCGCAAAAAAAACGAAAGCACTAACCTGAGACAGATTGGGACGTTCTTGGAAACCTGGTGGTCGAAGTAGGGTCTTGGTATATTGAAATCCGGGATCGTTTTCCTCTATCACGGACATCGTCTTCTTGCCAATTTTTTCTAATACGTTAACACCCTCGTGGACGAGATTTAGACCCTAAAATGCAAGTAGTCATTATAGAGTCGGTAAATTCAGAACCAAAAGTTGAAATGCTAATTAGCAAAGATGTGCTACGATGAATAATACAACAACAGACCAACAATTCATGACCAGTTTTTCATGGGACTCGGTTATACTACAAAAGGTAGTCAAATACATTGCAAAGCACAGTACTAGAGGAGCTCGTAGTTTACTGGAGGTTTTTACTTGTTAATGATGAAGTGAGATAATCTTAAAGTTAAAGCATACCGGCAATCACACTTAAAAATACCTTAGTATGGTAAGGGGTGGATATTTTTAGGACACGTCTCTCGAGATGCTCCCATATGGCTGTCCCAAAGAGCCTCTGCTGAAGAAGCCCTGAGCATTACCCTACCGAAACGGAGTTCTCACCAAAGTGCGAGGATGAACGCGAATCCCCGGCGTTCTCCATAGGGTTGATTGATCTTTGCTAGTCAGTTTAGGCGAAGATGGCTGGACCTTGTTTCCGAACCACCCCCAGACAGCGTATAAACAGAGCAATCAGTCAACGATTCTCCATGGGTTACGAGACCTTCAAACAGTCCTACTGCCTTACAGGTTGCCCTGTTTGACCAACGTCTCGAAATGAGGTCCTCCAAGTCAAACATCTACTTCGACTTGGGGAACCGTGAGGCGTCAAGCACTTAGGGACGCCATGAATACTGATAAAAAACAGCTTAGTTCATTTCTAAAATTTTTGAACGTGCAAAAACATGTCCCGATTTAAGTTGGTACTTTACACTTTCAGCAACTTGAGAAAAACAGGGGATCTCGTAGACTCAAACTCTATGGTTTCAGTGCATTGAAAAGCTATTCAGTCCACAGGCAAGGGTTTTCACATCATTCTGCTATGTCATCTAGTTGCCATCTTACGCCATACTCAAAAAATCGCAGAAGCAGCCAGACAGACCCAGTGATTACGCCAACCTTGAAAAATTTCTTCCACCATGTTCCACCAACACTTCGAACACAATAGTGCTCAAACACCGAAAATCTTCCTATATCATCTGCTCTCAACGACCATGCTTCGGGGGACACAGACCAACATCGACCTCGCTACTGCCGTGTATAATCAACCTTTGATCGACAAGTGGATGTCACCCCAACGCCGCAGCTGCCCCAAATTAGCAAATACCAATCAGACATTCGGCATCAATTAAGACACTTCTTCCGATATACGACCGCCAGGTGAGATACAACTACCCAAGTAACTAAATCTGTCCACCTCATCCAGTCGATTTCCTGCAAAAACAAGTTGCGGCTTCGAGCCAATTCAGTCCTCAAACAGCATTTTACATTTCAAGGGTGTAAAACGCACACTAAGCATAACTACATTATCGAGAAAATCCTCCAACTTATTCGGGTATTCACTCAGTAGCACGACGTACTTCGAATATTCCAGGTCAAACAGTTTCCTGTCTGAGCAGATAACATGAGGATAGATCTATCACCATCACTATTTCAACGATAAAAATGGAAAGGAAAAAGTGGAAAGGGGCAAACATAACGAACGTTGCTTCTTACTGCCAGCATCGAGAATACTAATGAGAAGAACAGGTAGGCATTTTATGGCTAAAGTTGTTTTCCTAGGAACAGTCTGTGGTCAAAATAAGCGTGGATATACTTAAGTAGAGCGCAGATGTAGTGGACTCTGTTACAAGTCTTTGATGAAATGGTTTAAATCACAATGCAGCAAGAGGACCAAAGTACTATTCAACCCAGCGGGTACCGATATGGTAGACGTGTGTTCGCCACACGCAACAGGAGACCCAACCAGCGTAGTCTACTAAGTTTCATACGCCGACATAAGGTATTCTCAGAACCAACACCTAGTATTAGATTCCTGACCTTCAGGTTACTAACCAGGTCACTTCATCAAATTTTAGCCATACTACGTAGAAATCGCGGGTCGAAAACCTCTAACCGACGAAAATCTCCCACACGCATACTCCGTGTCTCGCAACCGTACAACAGAACTGAGCGCAATGCGGCACAGTACACACGACCTTACATCTTCAGTGAAATATCAGGCCGACGCCTCAAGTGCTTCCGTCCAGCGTAAGCAGCTCGAGCCTTCGATATACGCATATTTACCTCCACTGCCGAGCTACCATCCTTCGACACGTAGATACCAAGGTAGGTGCGCTCAGTACCAAGTCCGGCTCTACTTTCTTCCAGTCCTGTAACGGCACTTTACACTTAGAAGGTGAGAAACACATGCCAAACCGAGCAACCAATATCGAGAGCCTATCTAGTGCGCGTTGTGCATAGTCCGCGAATTCGAACAAACACACGACGTCAATTGCGTAATCTAGATCGCACAGCTTCTCATTTCCCGGTTCGACTCCTGCATTCAGAAGACCTAAAACATATTCCATAACCTTGTAGATGACGAAATTGAACAGATATATGCATATGTATATGGCCTTGCATGAAATTAAACCACAAATCTAAATATGGAACAAACGAGCTGTGAGTGCGCCCACCGTAGTTTGAAAAGAAGAAGTAATTTGTTGAGCTAAAGAGGATACTCCAGACCAATCCCAAAATGCCGAAGGTTGTGACTTCACGGCGTCCTGTGTTTGGGAGTCAGATGACTTGGAGCAGACAGGCTCCGTTGCAGTGTCCGTCAGAAGGGTGCATGGTATGGGTGAATCATCATGTGCTTCCGGAATATTAGCCTCTTCCATATCCCATCCGTCATTTGTGCCCCAAGCAGTATTCCAAACATTTGACCAAGCTTCGGCTAGTGCTTCACGTTCAGCCCTTTCTTCCAGAGTACGTCTCCTACGTCTATCAAATAGTTCTGGATCTTTATCATCAGAATTCACACTAAAATTCACAACTTGTGCAAGGGCATCGGCCAACATATTTAATCCACCTCCAACTCCACGGACTATCTGCGTAGTAGTAGTGGAGATAAACTCCGGATTGTGTATTCTTTTATCGTTTATTCCCAGTATGTCTTTAACACCCTCGGATGATTCCGCAGAAGCTGTTGAGTCTTCTGTTCTGACGTCCTCCGTTTGATGCTGAACCGGAACAGTCTGTTTTGTTTCAAGTGCGTCGAAAATTTCTGTTCGCTTGGCAGTGACCAAATCTTTGATAGAATTATCCGGTGAAACTCCCAGTTCTACCGAATCAACGTGCTTTCCTTCTTGATCTGAAGAACGTGATGACGACACGGAAGAGGGCTCAGTTCGACCACGATCGGTGCATTGTTTATCGTGCTTATTTTTTTTTCTCGACTTTTTCATTACGAAGCACGAAGTGTCCGAAAGATTCGTTGACTGACCTTCAATGTGATTAACTGAGTGAGGCTCTTGGAGATTGAACGTTTCTGTGTTCGCGACCGGTGCCTGTCAAAAAACCAAGAACAAGATTATTGCAGCGAAAAACAGATCCAAATGTGTCATTGTCTGATACGTGTGTTAGTGTAAAACGAAAAAAATCGACTCAGGGACAATATAATGAACAACTATATCCCGTTAATTTACCCTCGAATTCGTTGACAGTTAAGCAACTAATGGAATTATCATCAACTTTAACCTAACAGGAGACGTTTAACCAAACAGAGAGCAAGATATAAGAAAATGACTAGCACTCAGTCGACAATCGGTCATTCAATTTTCAAATTCAATTTTGCAGTTTAATTCAGTTTAGTTCTCCCAGCTTGTAATTTGTGAATAATATTAAACGGATTGTCGCCACGTAAACGCAAGACCCGACTGGCTTTAGACGATTTACGGGATCCGTGGCGCTGGGGTGATTTCCGGTCATCCACCTAAAGTTGAATTTAAATTATAGTAAACAGAATGATCCTTAGAATCACGGTTGTTGGGGTTGGTTGGTAACCGAAGACTATCAGTTCCTGTTATAGAAAACGATAGTCAAATTAGAGACAATTTTATAGTGTGTTAAATGTTCCAGGAGAGCATACCACAGCTTTCTAAAGCACTGTGACCTGATACTGAAGTAGATTTCTACATTTTGCGAGTTCTTCTTAGCCAGTGGATCGAGTCGGGAAAAACAAACCGGCTTATTGGTAGAGGTCTAGGAATAAGGCATTCTTCACTTACATCATTTTTAATCACTATTTGTTCGTTCATCCATGAAATTATTATTTGAATGTTTAGATTTTCTTTGCTACGTCCGAATATTTCTAAGTGGAGAATGTAAAACGGAAAACCAAAAGAGAAAAACACGAAGGTTCGGGGTGAAAATAAAAAGCGACAAAGAATTTCAGTAACAAAAGTGTCACTGATAATATTAAACATTGCAACATTGAGATGGGTAGTACTTATTAAGGCATCCACGTTTCTTTATCTCTTCAGCTGCCCAATAGCCACATCGAATCCGACTCGGAAATTCAATGAACTCAGATTGATAAAGCCATTTAGTTGGCTTCACTATACATTCAGAAATTCGCGGACGGTCAACTTTTACTAGTTCTCAAAAGGCTGCCCACATACAATCATTGTCACCATCGTCCAGCATTAAAAAAGGCAAAGAAAGCCTCACTAACCACTGCCTTTTCCCCAGAGTTACATGTTTCGATAAAAAGAGTGAATACCCAAGGGGAACAGGGAGTTAACCGACATAGGCGGGAAAAGGTAGGACGCTGCTGCGGCCAACATACGGAACACAGTCTAACTGTACAAACGCACTCTTTCAATCATCCTGATTCCATAGAAAATGAAAACATGATCACCACTGTTCGCGATTCACTGCCATATTCTTCAGTGTCTCCAACCAGCTAGGTGACGAGTCATTCGGACTCCAACCACGAAGACGTGAGATACCTACTCTACATAAGTTCTTTGTACATTTTCTAATCCCGCGTTGCCACGTCATCTGTGGACCTCCGCATGGCTTTTTCCATTCCTTGAGAAGAACAAAAAGTAGGGCACGATATGGTAGACGTGTGTTCGCCACACGCAACAGGAGACCCAACCAGCGTAGTCTACTAAGTTTCATACGCCGACATAAGGTATTCTCAGAACCAACACCTAGTATTAGATTCCTGACCTTCAGGTTACTAACCAGGTCACTTCATCAAATTTTAGCCATACTACGTAGAAATCGCGGGTCGAAAACCTCTAACCGA
>LUCM01007664.1:163537-183543 GCA_008360955.1 Fasciolopsis buskii
GCACTGAATAGTGCTAGTCGATCCACGGAGTCGAAAGCACCTTTCAAGTCGAGAAAGACTACAGTCGTAGGGCGGCGGTGCGTGTGGCGCATTTCGAGGAGCTATCGGAGAGTGAATATCTGGTCGATGCAACCTCGACCTGTAGGAAATTCGGCCTGCTGGTCGCGGATATTACTCTCGCGAATGGATGCTAAACGACGCAGCATTATCGAAGCTAACACCTTAGTGACTGTCGGAATTAAACTAATCCCACGATGATTGACACAGTCACACCGTTTGCCCTTCTTGATGATGGGTACAATCCGTGACTCGCCCCACGATAACGGAATACGCTCCTCATTCCAAATATCATGAAGCAAAAAGGTATTTGATTTCACGAGAACATCCCCACCCAATTCGCGCATTATAATGAGGAACGCGTTGCCCATTGCATCGAAGGCAGGTTAGGTGGGTAGTGATAAGTAGTGATAAGTATGCTACTACTCAGGGTTCCGTCTCTTTTATGTAACCTGTCCCTTCTTTCTTTAACCGAATCTATTTGCCCCTTCTGCCCACCCATAGTGTCCCCACTGATAACGCCCGATACTCGCAACGGTTCGGCGTCAAGTAGTGTAGTAGGTGGCTTCCAGTCTGTTAGCTCATATTTTCTCAAGCCACGTCAGCCTCTGAATCTCAGTTCCTTTAAGGTGCGCACTTTAATGCAGGCTGGCCAACAGACGTGTTTAGCTCTGACGGTAGACTCTCTTTCGATTGATGTCTGCTGCGTGAGTGAAACACGAATTCAGGATTCGAGCAGAGCGATTCAATTAACTAAGCCTAACATCTTGCCAAGATATTTCGTCCACACTTCAAGAGACGAAGCACCTCAAGCTGTGGGTTAACGCGGTGTAGGAATAGTCTTTCTCGACTTGAAAGGTGCTTCGACTCCGTGGATCGACTAGCACTATTCAGTGCTCTCCACCGGAAGAGTAGGCCAACGAAGTTTGTGAACCTGTTGCGAGCATTGTACTCGCATACCTATAGTCGCGTTAGGGTATACGGTGAACAATCAAGTCCATTGGAAACGACTAGTGGCGTTCGACAAGGGTGTCCCGTCTCTCCATTCTTGTTCAATTTCGTCATGGACCAGCTGATGGGAGATGCTTTGGGAGGTCTCCAGGAAGTAAGAATGGAACTGGGGAATGATGTGAAGCTGTGTAACCTAGGATACTCAGATGACGTTGTCTCCTCGAGTCTGCGGACCATGCACAACGCGCACTAGATAGGCTCTCGATATTGGTTGCTCGGTTTGGCATGTGTTTCTCACCTTCTAAGTGTAAAGTGCCGTTACAGGACTGGAAGAAAGTAGAGCCGGACTTGGTACTGAGCGCAGAGGGACTGACGATCGTGGGCCGTTTCACCTACCTTGGTATCTACGTGTCGAAGGATGGCAGCTCGGCAGTGGAAGTGAGTAGTCGTATGTGGAAGACTCGAGCAGAGGGAAGGGAAGCCACAATCAGGTAGTCCAACTGCACCTACATGAGCCAGTAAACTTGGTAAATTTCTCAAACTCTCGTCAAATATGCCTGACTGAACACATCAGCTCAACCTCCAACCACTACCTGCCTCGAAGAACTGCACAAAACGAGGCAGACATTGTTCTCTGGACATGCGCAAAACTTGTCCCAACCACCATAACCCATTCTGGTTGAGTACCTGTTTTAAGGACTGGACTCCAAGATCCAGTACTTTACGACTAACTTCTGAGTTACTGACAAAATTCTCCCACTACGTTCCACCAACACTTCGAACACAATAGTGCTCAAACACCGAAAATCTTCCTATATCATCTGCTCTCAACGACCATGCTTCGGGGGACACAGACCAACATCGACCTCGCTACTGCCGTGTATAATCAACCTTTGATCGACAAGTGGATGTCACCCCAACGCCGCAGCTGCCCCAAATTAGCAAATACCAATCAGACATTCGGCATCAATTAAGACACTTCTTCCGATATACGACCGCCAGGTGAGATACAACTACCCAAGTAACTAAATCTGTCCACCTCATCCAGTCGATTTCCTGCAAAAACAAGTTGCGGCTTCGAGCCAATTCAGTCCTCAAACAGCATTTTACATTTCAAGGGTGTAAAACGCACACTAAGCATAACTACATTATCGAGAAAATCCTCCAACTTATTCGGGTATTCACTCAGTAGCACGACGTACTTCGAATATTCCAGGTCAAACAGTTTCTTGTCTGAGCAGATAACAATCCCACTATCCCCACATGAGGATAGACCTATTACCATCACCATTTCAACGATAAAAATGGAAAGGAAAAAGTGGAAAGGGGCAACACTGACGAAGAACACTTTTTGTGCTGAATTCCGGTGAAAGAAGATCGTAGGTATAAAATCCACTTCGGCGGGTTGAATACAAAGTTTGAACAATCGAAATGAGTTTCTTTGGCACACCCTTCAATGAGACACAGTGCAGCGGAACCGTGAAATCGACTGACCTTAACTTTTAAACAAAAAATTCGGAAATCGTCGGCCCACGTAACATGAGGTTCGAGTGGCACAGAGTGCTACGTGGCAGTTGCCACTGAATGCATGGCTTCTTTGATCTGCTTAGGTGCTTTTTCTTGAGACAACTACGGAATTGAGAGTTCCAACTGGAATTGTAGTAGGCAATTGTCGTCTGGAATCAGCTGTGTCGGAAAAGTGGCTTTTGTGCTGGTGTGACCTCGGACTAGGCGCAAACAAAAGCGAGCACAGACCAAAGAATGATCTGAGTCCACAGTGGAGGACCAGAATGACCAGGAATCCTCGACTGATCCGCTAAACCGGCGACCGATGGCAATATGATCGATCTGAGTTCAACGCTGTGAAGGCCAAGGGTGGCAAAAAGTGATTCAATCTCGCTTTTTATGACAAAATTGGTGCTTGTCAGAATGAGCCTGTGGTCAGGCCTAACCGGAATGAGATGATCTCTATTGTCGATCCGATCGACTGGAACCGAAAATCAGCTTCCATTCCTGCTAAGTACCCAAGTTGGGCGTTAAAATCAGAAGCAACGACCAAAACGTCCTGTGAGAGAACGGTATTGTAACTGGCTTTGCGCCTGAGTCTGGTAGAGTTGTTTTATTGGTTTTCGGTGGTTGCGCCATGCTGGACCGTGCCAGACAAATCACGATCAATACACAGACAGCAAGTGCAAAACGCAAGATTAGAGTGAGACCGCATCATTCCACTGGCTACCAGCGGCCAGTCGACATAGTGGTGTGATGGGAAGTCAAGAGTGCGGATATGCAAAACGAGAACGTCATATCATGAGCTGGGCCAACCAATCAGGATCAGCGGTCCGGATTCGACGAAGAAACGACGACGTTCCAGTCGACTGCTATTGACACGTACAGGAACATCCAACCGAACTGCACATGAACGCCAGTTGACTGAAATCCAGTCTAACAATGCCCGCTCCGCTCGCATGTTTAGAACGATCCCAAAGCCAGTCTGACCACGAGCGCACGAAGCCGGGCCACCGGACATGCGAAGAATGCAGCGAGAGAATGAAGTTGTATCTGAGCTACTAAGTGGTCGCGGAAGTGAAATCCTGCATGAGACTGGATAGATCTACCTTAGAAGTTCCGAGAGTTCTAGCTGGGACAGCTTGTTGCCCCATATGATTGAGTGTGTAGACACTGAAAGCACAAAAGTGAAGTGAAGAGTTAGATTTAAGTGATGCGTGCGAATTATTTTGTCCCCTTTCCTTAATGCTTACATCAGGTAAATCCGCCGAGTCGCGGTCCTTCGTAGCAAATTTTGTCACTCCTACAGCGGAAGAACGAAAATTACAAGTGGTTATCCATGGAAAGGGCGCCGGAGATATTCGGGCGGTTGATACTTCACGACTGTCCATACCGCAGATTTTTTTGGGAACCCCAAACCGGAGCCTCCGGCCCAAAGGACTTACCCGCAAGGCAGTCGACCGTTAATTCGGTGAGGGAACTCGGAGCATGGGCAGGGTTTTCACTACTCCCTCTGCTCCAAGCAATGGATAGCGCGATCTTCGAAATTAAGCTTCAGATTCACCATGTATTGGGCCGTAGCAGCTATGGGCGCGTCCCTTTCATTGTAATCATTTATGAAGCATGTCTAAAAAGACACACAAGTAGGTTTAGCAGTCCCAATTAAATTGTATGCCATCGGAACCACAGCATCAAAAAACCCACTAAGGAGAAGGATGATATACTAACCACGATCCTTTGAATGTCACCGATTATCCATCGTAGCCTATGGCTCTTCCGTAAGTATTGTACTATCCGGCTGCCCAGAGAGATATAGCTGTAGAGCCGAACCAATTCAGTCGCAAAACTGAACCATAACAGTGGGCTTGAAAATCGTGCACCACCTTTTGGCGATAGTCAGTCATCTGGCACGCAACCACGCCTGACTTATTGCAACATCTATTTTGGGGCTACCACTCTCTATTTGTGCAATGGACTCGAGAAGCTATCGTGGGTCTCTTTCACTGCAAACAGGCAGAAAAAAGCACTACTAGCTGGTTGTAATTCACTAGTTATATCCTTGACATCAAGCTTAACTTACAGGACTTTGAAGGAAGTACTACCTCGGCGGGTTATAAGGTAGTGATGGCCGGGCCTCTTGTAACAAAACTCATTCCGCAGCACTCAACAGCTAAGCACATCTACCTTTCAAAACGACAAAACAAAGCTCTACGAGCCAGTTTCACGATAAGCTTCCTATTGTTCTAACAATAAGCATTTTTGGATGACTTGTCATGAAGCAACATACATTAGATTGCAATTCAAATACAAGAGGCTGCATACATCTGTCTCATCACTGTATCATCATCGTTCGGCGTTAAACAGCAAGGCAAGCCTCACTGACCGCAGCCTTTCCCCAGAGTTACACGTTTCGATAAAAAGAGTGAATATCCAAGGAAAACAGGGATAAGATGCTGGTTCAGCCAACACAGGGAATACAGTCTAACTGTACAAACGCACTCTTTCAACCGTTCTGATTCGAAAGAAAATGACAACACGACCGTCAATATTCACGGTTCACTGTCATATCCATCAGTGTTCCCAGCCAGCTAGTCAACGAGCCTTTCGGACCCCAACCGCGAAGACGTCAGACACCTATTTTACCTAGGTTCGCTGTACATTTTTTTCATCCCGCATTGCCACGTCATTTGTTGTCCTCCACATGGCTTCTTCCGTTCCTTGGGAGGAACACAAAATAGGGCATGGTACGGTAGACGAGTGTTCGTCATACGCAACACGTGACCCAACCAACGTAGTTTACTAAGTTTCACATGCTGAAGCAAGCTATTCTCAGAAGTGGCACCCAATGCTAGATTTCTAACCTCTATATTTAGTATTGGGTGCCACTTCTGAGAATAGCTTGTTTCAGCTTATGAAACTTAGTAGACTACGCTGGCTGGATAACGTGCTGCGTATGACGAACACTCGTCTACCATACCGTGCCGTATTTTTTTTCCTCCCAAGGAACGGAAGAAGCCATGTAGAGGACAACAAATGACGTGGCAATGCGGGATGAGAGAAAAAAAGTACCATCAACAGTGGATAATTACGGGGTCCGAACTTGGTAACTCGGAAATCACAGCAACTAGGTGATGAACTGGGCTAGAACATGAAAGAATGCAGGGCTCTGGTTGTGCAATTCACCTAATTATTCATCAAATGATCGCCACTGATTTCGTAGGTTCTAAATGCCCCTGCTCCAAACTGCAAGATGGACACCAGTACTGAATGTCCCTCAAAATACTCCCAAATGACTATACGTCTCAAACAACCTCAGCCCATGGAATTTTCGCAGTGGAAGAAGTGCTCCCACCAAAGCTCGGTGGGGCCTCCGGTCTGATCGGTGATTAAGTGGACTGCGCGTCTGTCACCGAAAACGTCAGAAGCTTGAATTCCAGATCTGCTAGTCACCTTGGTGGTAAGCCGCAACTAGTTGTTGCCCGACTCGGTACCACACCTGACTGAATGAAACATTCGGTCTTATGCCAAGCCAAGTTTCAGAGTCAAGGTTGCCGCTCCGGCCTCCCTTCATGAGATGAGCTCTAGTGGCAGTGGGGGCATGTCCTTTGCACTGCATTCATGCATCAAATCATAAAATAATTGCATGGAAGAAAGCGAATTCCCTGCGCTCTCCATCGGTTGAGTGATAATCAGTCTAGAGCAGATGGCTAAACCCTGACCCCAATCCAACCACGGGTGACATACGCAGCGTGCAACACTGCTCGCTGGCGTCTGAAGCGGAAACATGCTAGGCACAGTGGATGTCTAACCTCATTTAAGGGGTGCATGAGCTGGCTTGCCAGTGATCCGCTACCACGAGAGTTACGAAACTGTCATATGGGCCTTCCGGTTTGTAGTCCAGATGCCCTGGGCACACGCTCGGGATAGGGTTTTCCAGGTTCACCTCCAAATTTCAGTCATCATCATCATCGCTCAGCAAGGCAAGCCCCACCGACCACTCCTTTGTTCTACAGTTACATGCCTCTATGAATATCCAAGAGGAACAGTCTGACTGTACAGACGCACTCTTTCAATCATCCTGATTCCATAGAAAATGAAAACACGATCACCACTGTCCGCGGTTCACTCCCATATCCTTCAGTGTTTCCAGCTACTTAGTTGACGGGTCTCTCGAACCCCAACCACGAAGACCTGGACACTTACCTTACCTAAGTTTGCTTTTTCCACTTTGTGGGAGGAACGTGAAATACGGCACGGTATGGTAGACGTGTTCGCCATACTTAACACCTCACCCAACCCGCGTAGTCTGCCAAGCTTCGTACGCTGAGACAAGGCCTTCTCAGAACCAGCATATAATACTAGATTCCTCATCTCAACAATACCCTCCCGGTTACTCTATTCACTCCTAGCGATACTACAGACATCGGCGATTGAAAACCCTAATTGACGAACATCTCTAGTCAGAGCAACTAGGTAGCATCATGCTTCATGAAACACGGAATATGACGGACAAACAACGAAGAGAAGGGCTGAATAACTGCTGTATCTTCACAAATACTGTTTTCCTGTTTTCCGGTTGGCGATATCTCCGACTGGGGTCCTCGAGATCTCACCAATCGAAGGTTGCAAACAATGGCTCAATGCCGCAGTCAGTGGCGTTCTTCCATTTGAAACCTATCTTCTTGTGTATACTTCCTAAACGTACTAGTTTGCAGTCAGCCACCGTTCCTCGCTCTTTTTTTATGGTGCTATGAGATAGCAACCAAAACCCGAGCACGCTGCAGCAAGGCAAGTTGTTGTACAAACTGAACTGGAATATGCGCATATGCATGTGTAAATTACAAAATAATAAACGCACAAATGTTAATACACCTCCACAAGCTGAAGATTACGCTTCAAGTGAAAGTAAATAGCTTAGTATCATATATAAGGCGCAAAGCTAACACCAATAAGTTTTCCTGACGAGGTTTTGCAGCAAAACGTACCAGACCACAGTGGCACTTTTCGTTTTCTTGACTTTCCTTCCTCACTTGAAGATGTATCGAACTTGACTCCGATTCGTCCAACGTTGCCCCACTAGTAACCGCCGACGAAGAGGGAGATTCCACCTTTTTCGCCTCTACAGATGTTCCTCCACCAGAAACGCATTTTACCAAATTTCTCTGTCCTTTTCGTCGACCTTTATTTGCATTCTTTATTTTTCGATGCGCCGAACGTAACTCCGATTTCTCTAATATCGACTCATCGCCAACAGCAGCCGACGGGGAAATCAATTCCGCCTTTTCCGTCACTACGAATGGAACCGCGTCAGACTCACATTTTTCGATACTTCTGCGATCCTTCTGTCGGCCTTGGTTTTCCCTATCTATTCCTTGATGCACCAAATTTAACTCCGACTCCTTGACTGTCGGCACATTGCCGGAAATAGTCGGTGGGAAAGTAGATTCCGGATTTTCTGCCACTACGGATGGTCTTATATCAATTCCGCGGTGTTTGCCTCCCTTATCCATTTCGTGACACACTGAGTTAAGTTCGGGCTCCTTTAAAACTGCCTCGGAATCAGAACCAGCAATTGGTGAGGAGAGGTTTTTAGGATGTAATTTTAAAGTAGTTGATAGTTGATCGGATTTCTTCGCTGATTCCGATGATAAGAATTCGTTTTTGTTCCGTTCACCACATTGAAATAAATCGCTGGAAGGATATCTTATCTCACTTTTTTCTTCCACACCCAAACTATCGTCGGCGCTTTCAAATTGATCACTGTCGTCGTCATCCATGTATACAGTGTAGTTTGCCAAGGCAGTGTTCCCCCAGGGGTTGAAAATGATCGGATCTGCAAAGTAGGAAAGAGGAGACTTCGTAAGCCGGAAATTAGTGCGTGAGAAGGTTCATATGGCTAACCTACTGGATGGTGACACGGGGACTCAGACCACAACACGACGAAGCCGCTGCGAAGGCCTAATTGCAGATCAACTGGATTCTCAGTTCAGTTGGCACAGGACAGAACTGACCGAAAGAGCCGAACGACCGTCCTCCGATGGTATGCATAGAAGTTGGCATCCAACTCTGCGACTGTTGCCTTTTTGCGTTACTCCTGGTGCTCCGGCTACCCCGTTTCTGCTCCGAAGGAGTGATAGACGACGGAAAGAACTCCGCCAGCGTTCCTAAACCGGATTACAACGTGAACTCGTAATACAAGCGCGTGAACATAGTGACTCACCTTATCTTAATTACTGCCTATTTTCAACCTAAACGCTGGTCGTAGTTCTTGTGCCTTTGACCTTTAGCCATGCTTTTGTCCGGTCACTGCACTTTCACCAAACAGTCCTCATTTATTTGAAAGACTAAGGAGTATGTCTGGACGCGGAATTCTGACGAAATCCTTATACTGAGAGGAGAAAACAACCTCAATCCGGTACGAAAGTGGTGACCGTGACCAAAAATGCATCTCCTGGCGTTTTTTGCAGCTGCAGTATACGAGTCAGCCCGTCTGAAACCTGACGGAACTTGGATCACAAGGCCCTTTACTATGCTTGATGTATTTATCGTGAAAAGACCATTTTGGTGTTTAATTGCAGTGTCATTGGAATCCTTGAAGGAAATTGGCTTTTGCCCCCGCTGAAAGGCAGATTCCGTGTTTTCCACCAGTTTATTGTTTGGAATACGTCCGTACCTAAGCCATTCCGTCCAGAGGACCTAGCCACCTTTACGTCATCCGCGAATAACAAGGTAGGAGACAGCAGGCTCATGACAAAGTCATTTATGAACTGTGATACCGCAGTGCTTTTAATGCCGGGCTCTGGGGTGCTTATTCAGGTGCATACACATACAGAAAATGCTTTCCAACACCCCATAAGACAGTGGTCAGGCTCGCTGGCCCGTACCCGCCTATTTCCACCCGCGGACCACCGTTGTAGATAGCCACCACTGCTGTCGTTTTTCGCTTCTGTGGCAAATATATCTACTGCAGTGTCACCTTGTACAACCTGAAATTTGGCCCCGCCAAGAGGTCGGCCAGGGGCTTTATATATGCCGGGAGGATTTCATCCGGGCCAGCTGATTTACTGGCTTTTATACTTCCTAGACGTGTACAAACCTCATTCATCAGTATCTGCAAGTCGTCTGCGTCAAACCAACCGTGCCTCGCAATTAAACTTGGTCTCTTCTGATTGCGAATGATATACTGATAATAGCACAGCGTTCTTTGGTCTCTTCTGTTTTCTGGGCATGCGAAGCTCGCGCCTGACTGCTCCCGTGGACCATATACAGAAACTAACTTCAATCCCGATGTTTTGCAGTGCTGCGCATTTCAGCCTTCCATGCAACCGCACTCTTCCTTTTCGCTGGCCTTTCACCAGTGCGAAGCCGCCTTGGAGGATAACCAGAGACTCCTTCGTTACCTGCCAAAAGATTTTTACACCGGTTTCATTAGTCGCCCATGGCAGCTTAAACGCAATATCACGGCGCATCCCTATATCTATTTCCTTGGAGACTCTTACCATCTTAGGTACGGACTTCGGAAGCTGTAGACACAAAGCGCATTCAACAATGAAGTAATGGATATTTCCCAAGGGAGGATCGAGAGGCAACTGCTCTATGTTCCCTCTTGTTTTCTAACTACGAAGTACAGTGGGGGCGGCGTAAGTCTAAACTTATATCCAGCGCTCACCCTTATATATTGGTGTATGGCGTCTCATGCAACCATCCTTCCGAGTCCCCGGTGCGCACGTTTCAACTTTCCATGTGATAGGCGGTGAGCTGAAATCGCGTACGATCCGCGCCTTATTGGGGCAGTTACTGAAGCTACTCCGTCAAGCCATGAAAGTGTCGGCTATCTCCATCAAAACTTGAACTCGGGTGGGGGACGACATAAGCGAACCACGTGGACGATCCTGCTTTTAGTCCGCGTGATGCGAACGTTTAATAGCTGATCATTCCTAGTGTACCATCTAACTCTCAATTCTAGGATATGATTGCACCCTGCCTGGTAACTTCTTTCGGCCTTCCCTCTGTACCGCAGGCTTCTTTAATACTACTCGGGTATATGGTGATCGTTGGAAAACCAAGTTTCCATGACTGCGGTGGGCAACCCTTGCTAATCCTCAGCGGACGCAATCAGCTCCGATCAGATTTTATGTTTACTCCATGCGTTTGCAAATATTGTCGTCCCCCGGGTCTCGTTATGTGCAGTAGCACTACACGATGATTTGGTGATGCTTGCGGCTGTCTGCCATCTCCGGGATTCTCGACCCCTTATGTATCTGACGTGTTTTCCTACACTTGACTGTGTATCGAGTGGAGGACCCGAGGATATCCCAGGTTTGTTGTCTGGAGCTTTTGGCCTACCATAGTGAACATTCGCACCAGCACCATGGCTTTATCTCAGATAGACCGAAAAATTCGCGACGGCGAAACACCAGAAGTCAGTGGTATTCGTCAAACGAAAGCACACGGACACAAAGCCTGCAATCCATCAGAACACTAGTATATGCTGAGTTTGGAGACTACGATTTGGGTTGGAGCCTTCAAGCCAAGTCGTTGCAAAAAGAAAGGAAGTGGACGGAATGCACCCTTGAGTGGACAGTCACACAAAAGCAGAGCTCAACCCGATAGCGAGAGGGGGGAGACGAACACAGAACACCGTCGCGCGTTTTTGATGACCTACCAGGGCAATCGGAAGTCAAGTGGACCCTATAGCTCATGTGAGTTTTTGGGTGGCCTTGGTCGATCGAATAATCAGCCAATCACGGAGCGAGGTTTGGTGAGTATTTTGCTGCCATTTAAATGTTGCCCAACGCGCAACGGTTTGAATAATGTCGATTTCAATATAAGTTGCAAAGATTAAGCTATTGCCGCATTATAACAACGAAATTGAAATCTGCGACACTAAAAACAATAATGGCCATTATTTACAATTCTTGCCTTCAACTTATTGAAACTTCCATACCGGGGTCCCTGGTTCAAAGTTGTTGGTGCTGTGATTCGGAAACCCATTTGCAGATTGCTACGCTGGCGGGTGCTCTTCTTCCTCTTAGCTAGTCCATTCTGCAGAGCTTAGCACGACCTTGATCACAACTATCCGGTGCCTACCGAGGAAGGGCCTACTTGTCGTGGTGGCCACTGCCAGCGTGGCCAGCGTTGCATGGACCCTTATTCCCCGAAATGTTCGAGAAATTGCTAGTGATTCTGCCCCGTTAACCAAACCATCTGGTTATATTCTGCTGCCAACATGCTGGATACAGGCGAATCTTCATGATCGTTCATCACAAGGCACCGGAAGGTTTAGTGGAATATTTTTTAGCCAGCCGAAGGCGAATCTCAGATCGCACGAGAAACTCCACTGGTGCGAAAATGTGCCGCTAGTTCTAATTGGAGTCGGGACGTTCTCAAAGTCAGGTATCCAATGTTCTACCCTAGAACTTGTGTCCTGTGCAACATTAGAATGTCCAGAGAATGGTCTACCCCGATTGGTATTGATTCATTCGTTGGATATACATAGGCCACTTGCCCGTATACGCATGCGCGTAATTAGTCCTCGGCGCAAATCCCGATGCAGCGACGTTGTTCGACTCTGGCGAACTTGATACACGTTTGGATTGATTTTTCGGGTCTATTCAATGCGTCAACTTCTAAAACAAAATTAAGGAGACACTATTCGCATGATTTTTCTTCATCATATGACCTTTAAGGTTGGTCTACTTGGTCGCTTTGATGTTGGTTGCACCGACCGTCCCAAAGTCGCGTACGGGAATGATACCGTTTTGCCCAACAATTCACCATTCGCTGTGAACCCTGCACAGCCTGCTGACGACAATTCTGTTTAGCGCCAATGTGTGCCATTACCTTTGGTTGCTGCGACCTCGAATGCAAACAATGACTTTTGTTTGGGACGGTAAGCACTACCTCTTTCGCCATACTCAGTAATAACTTGTTTATATACAGGACACGGAGTTGAAATGAATTTGGGTGCGCTGTCCATTTCGACTGTGTAATTCTCCCCATGGAAATTCATCCATGTTACATTTGCGCCAAAATGAATTAGTGTTTGTGCGTCACAGAGGAGATTGAAGTGCAGAGTTAGCATGCTTGATATAGGCAGCAGACAGTTTCAAAATTGAATAAAGATGTAAAAGTCTGTGCATGATTCGTTGCAGTAAATATACATCGTCAATGCGATACTTTCCGAATCAAAGTAAAACTTCAAACAGATGACTGCTGACACCCTAATTGCATAAGCCCACCCGTTTTCCGTTGTTTTTTGTTCGTTTTCTTACTATATGTTTGATGGATGAAAGTAATGAAAGTGTCATGGTTGAAAAGTCCTGGAAACCAACTGTATGGAAGAGTGGGCCGGGAAACATGACCCTTAAATTTGAACTACCACAGAAACAAATAAGGCCCCAATGGTTCAAGTGCGGCAAAAAGCCGGACGACAATGAGCCAGAATTCACCACTAAAAGTGACCAGCTAGTTCAAAATTCCAAATTCCGACCTTAATCTACCTAATTTGATTAATCTCCGGCTTCTATTCTAAGCTGTTTCAGTGGAGCTGAAAGTGGTCGGATACAGCGGTCACTAAAGCAATTATATTCGAACTGCTTTTGCATCTACCTGTTCCTTGTTCACAAGGAACCCAGCTTTTTCCCCAAATTCACTTTCAGTGTAATGCGGCCTCAAAACAACAATCAAAATCAAGACAAGGATAAGAACTTGAGAAGTGGAAGTGATATGAAATAAACCAGAGTGAATCAGCTTGTTGACTACTGGTTGCGGAAATTCCCCATTCACACAACAAAACGCGCCAGCAAACCAAATGCAAATGTGTGCCCCGCAAACCAGATGGACATAAGCACCATATTCAATTGGGACCGAATAAGGTATCTACAGTCACCCGATGACCATGATTATGAGAATTGACGAAGAGTTACAAACAAAGAAAGCTTTGAACAATGGTCGGTGAGACAGTAACGCATCGGATCGAGGTAAAAGCCGCGACTAGTACGCACGTTACTATTGTATGCATGTTATATACGACGCTATTACCACATCGTTTCTCGATTCTATTAACTTTTCTGGCCTCCAACAATCCCTTTATTTGTTGGTTCCACGAAATCCTTTAATTGTTTAGGTTCCAGCGACTGTTCTATGGCTTGGTTTGGTTGTCTCTCGCATCTTGCTTCCGAAGGGTCCAATTTGACTTCCGGACACTATGGACGATCGCCGTTTGCCAGGTCTGGACCGCATCACCTCGCAGCCAAGTTACGGGAAACGAACATGGTCAACACTGGACCACATTACGGTTTCCGCACCTCAAAGATCCCGTCCGTTTCCATTCTACATGCTAAACTGAGTTCACGCGTTATGATTGATTGCATGCACCACTCCAACGACTTGTCGAAAGGTTCTTCGGCATTCTGGCCGGGGGACCCTTTTGTGATATCGATCTTCCGTATAGAATAGATTTTTGTCGAACGTCAATTCCTCTAGGAAATTTGGCACGTTTTATCAATTCTATGATATTCTTTTGTTTATTCTTGTTTCATCACACGGTCTGTACATTCCCCCTTCTGAATCGCTGCAACCACTCCTCGTTGCAGCGAATTAGTTTACTCGCGCTCACACTGTCTTATCGGTGCCATCGGCACCACGATGTAAAAATGTATTTCTCCCATTCCCTCGTTGGCTTCGCTCATCTTTGCTATCTCTACTAAAGACCATTTCCAGACGCGTTTTCGCAATCCAAAAAAGGCATCCAGGACACCTTTTCCAAAGATTTGAAGTCTTGAGTTAGGTCGCAGATGATGGAGCGAGCCCACAGATCCCGGCTGTTTAGTGGTCTTTTTCTCAATAAAAGTGTGGTCGGTAACGAAAGAAACGGCGGGGAGAGAGGTGGTCGTCACATGCTCACGTGAAAGAAAGGAAATATCTGTCACTGACGTCGGGCTGTGTGCGCTGCCCTAATGAGCGGGAGAAATGTGTTGCGCACTTAAGAAGGCGGCCTTTGCTGCAGAAGTTTAAAATGCGAAGTCTAAATAACGTCAAGATACCCTTTGGAGGTTGCTTTACTCCGTGAATAGGAACTACTTCCGGCAGAGCGTTACACGGAATAAAAATGTTCTGTGAGTACAGATGTCAGCTCAAACGAAGGTGCGAAGACAAGATTCAAAGCTTATTCCCAAATGGCCGGATGCAAAAAGGCTTAACAGCGGGAATGTGTCAACTTTTGCCTCCTACATTGAAGTGATTTAGTTCAAGGACATTTATTCGAGACGGGTAAGGAATGGCATAAATCTCGCATCGTTTTGTTGGCATCTCTACCTATTATAGGCACTACTGGTCACGTATTCATCCGGAGGGCACTAGTTGGTTGCCGAACCCTAGCAGCGGGCGAATATACATTCCATAGAATTTGAGGATTCCACCTCAAGTGATCCTTAGAAAGGGGCATCGAACCATTTTTACAACTCGAAAGGCCCTTTCGGAGGTCATTGGCTGGTAACAGTCGGAAGATGGGCGGTCGTCTGCGAAGAACTCTGACAAATAGTGGCGATCTGCTCCTGGTGGATTAGTGCTTTTATACTGGAGAAAATTTAGCTGGTCTACTACCAAATGACGAACTGGAGCATATTTCATCATTTAAGTGACGGCTCCAATCGACTACCCAGTACCTGGCCTCATTCACATTCTGCTGAAGGGACATTTCGCTTGGGCCCCATATGGTCACGACCTATACGTACATCGCAATGCTGGATGGAAGCGATAGAAAGATGTCGGTAATGCTGACTAGAAATATCAGGAAAGGGAGAACTGGGAGATGAGAAACGCAAAACGGATGTTGGTGAGAATTTTAGGTTGGATCTGCCCACTTTGGCGACAGAACTGCAGTCAGTAAGAAAGCTACATTCAAGTGATGCATATATCCCGAGACCACATCCCCCAAGCTTATAAAGTGGTGCGGCACGGGTAAACAGTGTCAAAGGATTTCGCGATGTCCGCGAACCGGGCATGTTCAACCTCTCTGTCATCATAGGCTTTAGTGAGTCTATCCATGGTAGTCAGCGTTTTGGGGATGCAAAAACGTACTGGGATGTAACCATGCTGGGATGGAGAAGTAGGCCTTTTACTTTTTGGCTGGAAAGGGATACATGGCCCTAGTATACTACTAAAGATTTTACCAAGGATACTGATCAAATTGATTGGACTAGAGCTGGTGGGAACTTGTCATGTGCCCTTTGTGTAAGGTGGTGTTCCATTTGTATTTTCCCACTTGTAAGATCAGGGCCCGTTGTCCGCACAAGTTCGAAAAAGTGAAATAAATGCCTCAGCTAAATTCACATCGTTTCCTTTCAGTTTGCGAGGTTGAAGCTAATCAGGCCCCGTGGTACATTATTCGTTCCGGCAATGATAACATCTTAGTAACAGGTGCGGGTTGATTGATAGTTCACGCAGGGCAGAGAATAACGGAAGTGCGTTAGGTGTGGAGCCGGATGACGTTAAGACTACTTTTAGTGGCGCTGAAGTGGGATTCGAAAACCTCAGCGATGGGGCTGGAGGACGTTATGTGGTATCTACCTGGGGCTTCTAGGGATAAAAGCAATTGTGAAAAGTTTCCTATTCCCTCCGTGTATTAATAGGAGTAGGCTGCATTTTTTCCAGCGCCAGCTGGTATCTCCTACTGAACTGCCATTTATTGAACCGTGGCGTGACCCTTAATTGCTCACAAACAAAAATGATTGTTTGTCCGTCCTGGGAAAGATTTTAGGCTGAAACCCAGCGTGAGTCCAATATCTCTAATCCGTTTGGTGTTCTTATTGGGTGGGGAGACAAAAGCTTTCTGCTGCTGGAGATTTAGATCCTTGGACTAAGGTGGCTTTCAGCTGTCGAGGTGAGGTTTTCAGCGACGCAGAAGTCTCGATATTGGCGCTTGGTAACCCATGGCTTGGCTGGAAGCTCGGAGAACTACTAAGGGCTTAAAATTTATTGTTTTAAAGGAAGGTGCAGCTTTGGGTACTTTGGAATTGCTACCCAACTGATAGCACAGTGGAAGCAGATAACCACTGGATTAAGTTCGCCTAATAATGGTAGATATTGAATAATATCAGCCTTTTGGTTATTTTTTATAAAGACTGTATTTAGCAGGGCTGGATCTTGGCGATTCCGTAGGCCGAAGAACCTTTTCACGTCTTCTGTTCGTGCTCTTTTTTGAGCGAGTTCTAACAAGAGCCTCTAAAGGATGAGCTCACGGCAGTTAGACCTGGGCCAACCAGTGCTTGGTGAGCAGAAGTCGGCAGTGATTAAGAGGCATATTAAGCATTCCTGTCGAGCCGGCACATCCAGGAAGTGCATCTTGGCAGGCAGTCTCGGGTGTTGCATCTAGGAGGAGTGCACACCACTCCAAAGAGCAGTGGAAGGTCGTGGACAAGGAAGGCAAAGAGAGAACAGTCAACTTGTCCAGAGATTTTGGCGTAAGACAGGGAAAGGTGTTTGTTGCAGTACAACAGAACTCCAGGGCAACCCTACCCTAGCCCTGTATGAGTGCTGAAGAAACGGCGATAGCCATTCATAAATCAAGAATGTTAACAATAAACTGCGTTTTTGTGAGAGATATTTTCATAGGTCAATTAACTACATGTATCTACGTTGTGATATTTTGCTGAATAAACTTAAGCAGCCACAGAAAAGCACTCCAGCACATGCTCAGGAGTTGCTGCAGGACTGCAGGTCTGGTTTGGGAGTCGGTAGGAGTGTTACCAGGGGGATAGAACGAAGGAGGCTCCAAGGAGGTTGCGATGCTGTGGCAGTGTAGACCCGTGACCTGGGAATGGCGGTCGGTGAAGCCAATCGGGTGCATTCATTAGCATAAATTTTGCGCCCGCGGTACGCACCTTTGTTGCAGTCAAACAAGATGACTCGCAGCGCAGGACTGGAACGCAACCACAGAAAAATCTTTGCGAACCATTACCTAGCTTTGAATTAAAGCCCCCTGCTCGGAAAACCACATTGCCTGTTATGATCCTGTGAGCGAAACCACATTGCATTGTACGTTTGGTTTCCGTTTTCCATTTCTTCATTGCAACTTCCTGGCCTAATTTTGACTTTATCTTGCGCATGACTCTCGTATGTCGAGAAATACGTAAAAATAAACAAACCTATTAAATCACTAGAGGTCGCTTTCACCCCCTGTCACTTCGATTCATATTGTCCATATTTCCTGTGCATCCTCTATGTGAAAAATTGATCTTGCCTTGCGCATGCATCTCGAAAATCGAGAAATATACATTATCCTATCTTAAATGACAGGGCTTCTAGGGGTAAATTTATTTCCCCGAGCTCCTAAAAAGTATGGGGCAGCAGTTGTGCTAGGACTGTTTAGGATTTTTCAGTATTGTGGCGCAGCTGTCCACGTCAGGTATTGCAGCTATTTTGCTTTGGCTAATGAGATTTTGGAATCAGGCTTACTCCGTGCTACTTGTCTCCACATGAAGCTTCCCACCAACGCTCGCTACGAGGTGATAGTTTTCGAGTCCCAGGGTTTATTCTCCGTAGGGATCGGTTTTAGTTGCTTGACCGATCCACTCGGTGTTTCTGCTGAGATGGTGGAAATATAACAGTAAGTATACAGAAGTGAAGCTTTTGGTTTGCGTTGGCAGGCGGCGTATCTGTAATACAGGGCCTGCAAATGATTTCGGGTCTTGAACGTTGCTCGGTTCCCCTCCGGTCTTATGCGGTTTCTTTAGGCCATGGCAGGTGCACTGTTTTATCCGTTCGGACCAATATGGACCCCTTGCCTTCTTATTTCACTCTATCCGCAATGAAGGCTACATTATTAAATAGTTTGCGAGTCCCATTTTCAGTAGGATCCCATCAACCGCGTGTAATTTTTTAATAACTGAACAGGCGAACTGATATTTGAAAGGTTGATAGAGGTCGGGATAGCTGAGTGCCTGAGTAAAACCATCGTACGAAAGATCATCTTTGGAAAGTCTTCGCAAATAAAGATTCTTTTGGGCACCTTTGATTTCACTAATCATTTTTGGCTGCATCTAGAAGTTCCTGTTGGAGTTTTATATATATCGGTATATTTCTCGAATATTTCGACAGGCATGCCTGGTTGCATGATCAAATGTTACGTGAGTATCGCAAGTCACATCGAAAAAGCAAGTAAACATTTGGGTACAAAATGAGGGAAAATAGCAAAACTGGTGTATTAAGAGAAACGCGGTGTTATACGCGTAAAGCAGACGCAGAATTCAATTAAAAGATGGTATCGGGTATGGGGGTGCCTGCGGTATTCCGATTTAATCAGTCTATGAAATGGACATGAATGTTAAACTGTCATGAAGAAGACCTCGAGTGGAGGGTAAAATTTTGCGAAAAACGATCCAAAACAGCTGACGGGGGAGAGAGCCGAAATAAACACTGCATTTAACGGATATGAAAAAGAACATCGGTCATTTCACTGTGGATCCTAGAGCCAACGATATATTGGGAAGGCATTTAAAAATGCAAAGGGAGGAAGAACGCTGGCGAAGAGTTTTGACTGATCATTGTTCGAAGACATGTAGGACGGAAGCGTCGTCAGCAATGAGGAAAGTGAGGATTGATATGATGAGAGTTGGATAATATATCTGACGCTGGTAAGCTAGTGTGAAACAAAAAACGGGTCTGTTTGTTATTTTGTCTGCTTTTGATGGCTTAGCTGATAGAAATTAATGGTATAGTGATAGACACGATTGCCGAGGGGAAACCAAGGATGACGTCCGCGACAGACGATGGTAGAGGTATCTGCAACAGTGATCTAAGTGTGGGTGCCTTCGCGGCAAGTGGAAGTCAACGTGGTAGGAATGTTAGACAGGGGCGCGCAGTTCCTGCAGTAAATCTGTAATTGGGTGAACTCGTCCGCTCAGAGAATCCCAAGCATTGTAGATGGATTATATGGCCTCGATATCTAGGTAGACGTGCAACAGGATCATCGCTTTACATTAGGGAATCATGCGAATTAGAAGCAATGTCCGCATCAGGGCAGCCGTGGAGCAAGCCGATTTTGTCCGTCCTGGAATAATTGATCCGAGGCCTTGGGTCAGCTTGCATTCACGGTATGTTGAGACGTACGAGGATGGGCCAGACACTGGATGGTAGACCCCTGGCAAGACACGAGTGCAAACGCAAACAAATGGAGCGGGAAAGGGGAGAGATGGCATTTTGGAGGTATTCTAGCTGAGGGTTATTGTGCGTGCAAATATAAGAAAGAGAAGTGATGAATGTTATGTAGAATGAGATATCAGTTGATGCCGAAGATTGCGCTTGCATTAGTCTAATTTTTGAACGCATGCGGAGAAAAACGATTATGTGGATATTAGTTTGGTGACAGGTGAGAATTTTGTAAGAGTACATGTTTTAATTATATGAATTGCTGCATACGCATTGAACAAGACAGAAGTTGGATAAGAAATTGTCATGAATTGTTTCAATGCATTTTAACTGCCTGTATA
>LUCM01007665.1:8380-44529 GCA_008360955.1 Fasciolopsis buskii
TCACAATCGTTCGTCCCGGGTTTGCGTCCCAGTTGGGGCGCGGTGGATATTCACTGCTGATGATTCCTAACAAGGATGAAACAGCTGTACAGTGCTTCCATGGTTTCTTTATGGTGAGTTGAGTGATGATATCACATGGTGAATTATTTCATGTAAACATTCAATCTCCTACTACTAAAATGTATAAAGGAAACAAGGCGAACAAAGTGAGGAAATAAGTTGGATCTGCCTAGCGAACTTTGCGAAGGACGAATTTTAACTTTGTTCAGACAGAGGAGTAAAAAAAACATTCAGAGATGAGATGAGACCGTAGCTGACAGTAGATAGTATTCCGCTCAGCAATTGGTCACATGCATCATAATGTTTCCAATGATAAAATCGCCCCGGCTATGTCCACTAACGTTGCTGTAACCAGAAAGTAGTTACGACGATTTACAGATGGATTCAACTTTTTTCACCCACCGCAAGTGAGAATAGGACCTCAGTTGGGAAAGATCAAACTAGAGGTCGCAAATTAAAGTATAATTTTGTAATAACTCATGATAATGCCGAAATGTTAGTGGGAAAATGAAGTTTTAGGATAAATGGACCAAATAACGAAAGGAACACTCACTAAGATGCTGTTGGCTACTGAGAGAAATATATAAAATATTAGTGAATTATTCTGGCTGTGCAAAACATTCGAAAGTTTAACAGGTAGGGAAACATTCAAAAATATAAAGTGAAATGGAACTGTGAAAATTTAATTCTGATTATTTTGGAGATTTTTCACGTTACAAGAGACAGACAGCGAAAGTTGTTTTGCAGGTTACCTTAAAATACTACTTTGTTCGAGAGAACCAGAAATTCAGTCAATAAATGTCCACCGATCACCATGGTCATCGTTGTCTAAGGGGATAAGTTGAGCGAAAGTCAAAAGGCATCAAAAGCTGACGTAAATTATTCATGAGACAAATTTTTGTAAACCATTTAAAAAACTTCGGTAAATCAGGCGTTGAATGAGTTAAACTTTCCATAATAATTTCAATAAAGCTAATAGGCAGACTGTCGGGAGACACTCGCTGGACTCTTTATTCCCCCGGGACACACCACTGATTTGAGTGAATTTACGGGATTTAGAAATCTTTCCAGAAAGGCTTTGCAAAGGGATCTGCTAGATGACGGCTGAGACTCACGACCCTTAGTTCATGGAATCTGGCTTGTGTTAAAAGCCTTAGATCTGACAAGAATCAGTTCAATTGGTGGATAATACTCTGTGAAACGGCTGGCGATTCAGCTTTTCCACATTCAAAGTTAGCCTTAGTTTGTCGTAACAAAATAGTAATGTGTAGCCCGTAGATAGCCTTATTGGTTTGATGGGGTACGCGTTGGTGCTGGTTGGTGTGTTTAATGGGTTCCTGCGGGTGCTGGATTTGGTTCCCATACATTTCATACCAAAGAATTGCACCTTTCGGCGATGGTTGTCCAAGCTCATATTACAAAACTATTTTGAGCCCACCCATATCCCCGGCTAGCTTTTGTTGTCTAGCGTGATATTGTCCTCCATATCTGCAGGAAATCTATCCTGTTTTGATGAGAATAAACGGGCACGTTTTGAATGTTGTGGGAGCCGGCCGTTTACACTGCTCGTTTTACTAAATGAAGCCTTTTCTGGTATGGGAATGAGGCTTATATCTGATCTGATACGGTGTGCTTTTACAGAACAACACAAATAAATTGCCATTAGTTAAGAAACTCAGTCGGCTGATCACTTGCATAATACACATGAATAGAACTGAACATCGAATGGTTCGTTGAACCAACAAACTCTCTAAGCATTTCAAGATTTCCCGGAATTCAGATGGGTTGCACGTGGTTAACTCAGAGCAGGAAAGATATATAAATTATATGTTCAGTCAGCAAAAGAAAAAATTTCATCTTAAGCTACTGAACTTCCTACTGAAAACGATGTACAAACTGGGGCGAATGTATAACCTAAACTAAAAGAAAGAAGACCACGAAATACTAAGAATTGTAATTGTAGAGAAACAGTTTTCTAGCATAACTACTTCCTCGATGTTCAAGGTGTTGGTTGCCATGGGGCTAAGCGTATTAGGCTATTGAAATTTCCTTTCTAATTCTACGAAAGACGGTTCATTCAAGATAAGTAAATTTTTACATTCGGATGTGACTGAACTTTCACCACGATCATATAAAACGCATAACAGAAGCATTGGGAAAATCTAGACTTATGATGACAAGTGTTGGAGTAAGATCAGCGATATGATAATAGAACAATAGAATAGAAAAAAGAATGATGAATATCGGTAATGTGCTATGACGAAACTTGAGCTCTGAATTCAACTGCTACCCGTTCCTAGGATAAGTCAGCACAAAATTGCATTCTGCGGTCAGGTGTGTTACATGCTTTGCGAAATTTTTCCAAGTTCTTCTGGACAGGAAATTTATGCGAAAGAAATGTTTATGGTGAAGTTGGGCTGAGATTTTCGATAGTATATGAGTAGCGAATATGATTTTTTCATCGCTCAAGTCACCCTTTTTCTTTTGTTGTAACTGTCTGTTCAGTAACGGGTCCTAGTGTGATAAAATGGCGGCTTGATGCGCAAGCAATTCCCAAGCCGGCTGCAGCCTCCAATGTGATCGATGCAGCGGAAAAAATGATCACATAACTGTTTACAAAATGAAATCGCGAAGAGAATCTTTGGCTGGGTAGCATTCAACAAAGTGTGCTTTGAAGGTTAGGAAACAAATTTTTCATTTGTCACATGAAAGAAACCGTATTCGTGCATTTAACCCAGAAGATTTCTGAATGTTTGTACGATCTTTATAGCTTTCTGTCACACCCTAGTACATTCTTAATCCCTTAAATTGCTTATGCCAAATTTCTATCGTTCTCAGTGCCTTCGCTCGAACACACACATGCACAGACACTTCCATGTACAAATGCTCAAGAAATTAGTTTAGGGAGAAGTGAAATCTTTCGTGAATCCGATCAACAACCACATCCCATATTGCTTCGGTGGTTTGACAGCTGATTTCCAGTCAAATGTCACACACACTTGCTCAAGTTTGTCCAAAATTCCTCCTAGATCGGTCTATGATCGTATCTGTCCTGCTGTGCGTGTGCGTATGCTTTGGCCTCGCGTTGTAGGCGTGCAAGCGCGTTCACTTCCTATAGTGTCGCCAAGCGCTGGTGACAGAACAAATTAGCTCCTAATCCGTGTAGAGATTTGGTTCCTTCTTAGCTAAGTTCAGTCTGACCGGTTTATCCGCGGTCGCTTGCTCAGAAAAGACAGGAAATCGTAAAGCTTTTGGAACATGTAAACTCAGACCCTGGACAAGATGGGCCATTTGCATCCTCTGTGATATTTAGCACCTACAAATCCAACCAAGCAGTCAACACAGAGTTCGCTGCGTTATTTCCAAACGAAAATACGGATGCGGTGTTTAGGTCCATGGGGACGGAAAGGTCACCCTCGATGTGTCTGTCTCTGACTGACAGTGTTCGTCCACAAATCTGTGGCGAAAAAGAAAGCACAGTTTAGCATGGCTACGCGGTTCGTATTATGAGTGTCCAGACTCAGAAGCATAGTAGTCAAATAAAGCTATGCATTTTTTGGCAGAAAACATGCAGTAGCATAAAATCTGTGTCCAGACACATTACCACGGTGCAACATATTCTCTCGTGTTACAATCCTTAGTTTACCTGCCAAACCCCATAGTCTGCCTACTACTCATTACCACCAACTCCGTGAGTTTTCTCTCCGCCAGACATAAAAGGTACAGCACCAATTAATTGGACCCATGCATAAAAGCAAATGATAATTTCAGCAGTTTTCGGGCCTTCATGGGTGGCACCAAAATGCAACACCTTCGGACCTTTCAAGACGGCAAATTTTTCGGTGATATATGCGGACAGGAAATAAAATTAGTAAATAAAAATGTTCTAAGTGTTTGCCAGTTCCAGTTCATCTAGCATGAAATCAAGTGAACCAATGTTTTCGATGTTCGCAAAGGTATAAGTTTGCATTCGTGACACATTAGGAAGCGATGACTGACTACTGACTTCCAGACCTTTTCATCATACACTCGACGTCTACATGAATTTATAACGCAAAGATAAGCGGCTGTGAATTTCATTTTAATATTAATTATGCTTAAACCTCGGTACAAGAATTCTGGTGTTGACCACAGATAATGTTTTATCCATGTGAAAATTGCATCGTTCTGTAAAGGCGTTTAGCCACTAGAATGTTTTCATTGTGCAAGACCCTGAACGTTTGCATATAGATGCAGTCATATGTCTAGGTAAATCGTTATCGTACCACGTTGAAGTTCCTTAGGGTTGACAAATGAACCGTTCACCGTGAAATAGAGGATCACATCCTGGATCTTATGCGTAACCCAAGAAGCAGATATGAATTCGGACAGACACACGCCAGTGAGACTGCTTTTCAAACTCAACGGTTATTTGGACGGCCCCGACTGCCGGAATCACCGCATTAGCAGTCGGTTTATTGGTGAGTTTCTTGCTACTAAATGCCACAGCAATAGGCGCTCCATCAGGAAAGTTTTTATGCTGTTCTTTGCATTCCGTGAACGAGGAAAATGTTCAAAACGTGTACTCTGGAGAGCCTGTGGTTAAGCGAGGCTCAATAGGCCTAATTGAGAGGACGGACGGTCGCTTAGAGAGGCGGTGTCAGTCGAGCATGATGCCTTATATCATGGCCAGCTGCAGAAATGCGTATCAGTCCTTAATTCCATCACCGAGACCATAAGAGTACAGAGACCACTGTGCCACTGTTCTTCATTGTGGTAGCAGGAAGGCACAACGGATTGTTTGTCAATGCCAACGGGATTAACTGAAATGATCAGTTAACTGCCCATCTATCTTTACTTGGAGTGCGGACGGAAATTTGCAGAAATCTGTACACTATTTAATGGGCTTTGGAATGGTGTCCGGCGGGCAGGAAAATTATCCGTAAGTGCTTCAATCAAGGAGTTCGGGAAGACAAATAGTGTTCCCGACGAAAACCGTAATGGTAGTGCTTAAACTGCAACCAGCCAATGTTGTGCAGACAAAATCGTTGGAAGTTCCACATCCGTAATATACAATAGTGCAGTTTGCTGAAAGATGTGGTGTGAGTAGTTGTTATGTAGGTCTTTTGGAGGAAACGTGGAACTAGACAGTTTTGCAGCCTTCAGGATCACGCTTTAAAGTGCACCGATTTCACCGTGAATGATCCTGCTCGTAGCTTCTAACTTACAGACACATTTTGGACCGTATTATTTGACAGAATGTTTTTTTTACTTGGTCGGTAGGCCCTAACGTCAAGCCCCGACGATGCACTGGGTTGGGGGTACAGTGAAACGGGCAGTTGATGTAGGGGATGGACTTTTGGGTACATGAATTAATTGGTAGTTCTTCTTTCAAAACCATGTCACGCATTAAAAAATGCATTTTACTGAAAGCCTACAAGGACTATGTCAACAACAAATGCTAAATAACGTTTTTTCCACTGTTGGATTCCGGAGGAGTACGTGAGGCAGTCTGGCTTCAACAGTACCGCTCTGCACCACGTCCTGACAGGACTACGGACAGACGTCACCAGCGTGCAGATCTTCTAGGCAAATATTTCCATAAGACACAAACTCGTTTTCGGCACTTGATGCAGCTGAAGTTGTTTGGTTATTCTTTCTGTCACGCCCACGACAACGGGGCAGATAGAGTGGGCACATGTGCTCTTGCCCTTACAAGACATTCTACTTCGCAGTATCAAAAGTATATTCATCCATCCATCACTTTAACATTATGGTAAGTCGTAGAATCACTCAGATAGGATTTCTATTCATTTTAGTGAGGATAAGGTCCAAAGAAGTTCATGAATAAATAATCCACCTAAAACAATATTATTTTGTAACAATTCACTTTTCAGTTTAACCAGATGAAATCTTTCACTTTGTCATAGATGCACTCGTACTTAGAAATGTCAGACAATTTTTGATGAACACAGTTTACCAAGGTATCGAATGGAGGCATCCAAAATTAGAATGCCTAGGGGATTGTTCATCTAATTATCACAAAACTTTTCTTCTAGGTAGTTCAGAATTCACTTTGATGCGATTTATGTCCAGCCAGAATGAAGTTTTCGTTTTATCCGACCCTGTTTTCTTTGGGATTTATAGAAATCTTCGTTGTCAACAGCATGTTGGTCTAAGGGTGGATGGACAAAACTCGCCCGGAAGCACGCAAATGGCTTTCCCGTTATTGCCGCTTGTCATCTATGAGTACCCGGTACTCAGCTAAACAGGCATTCCCATGCTTGCTTCACTGGTTTCTCACCATAAGCTCGTTTGAAATAATAGGAGCGCAAACGGACGATAAGTTAATTTAGTAATCATACGGTGACCGAGGAAAAAACCCCGACGATCACCGTGTGATTCTTAAACGGACTTACCATTTATCATGCTGCTAAGAATTCAAATGAAATTATTTGCCACCTATTCGTGCCGCTTCAGTAGAGCGAACTATTCTGCAGTTTGATCAGTAGTGATCTTCAGGTATTCCGTTTGCAAAACACTTTTGTGACCGATAAAAGTTCGATTGAATGAACAAATTTAGAGACAGCAAATCAGTTGGAATGAAACAGACAAATACATTAAGTTTTAAACATTCTTCCGCCCGGTAAACCATTTCTTTGCTAAGCACCCATTTAACTGATGAATTGGCAGTGTAAGTCACTCTTTATCCTACACATAGAAACCACAACGGTTTATGTATTATCGATTACAATTGCATCAAATTGATAAACAATAGGTAGCAATCACTTTTAAGAAATATTGATACTTTACTTAAATTATGTATGAGACAACCTTGGGAACACTCGAACCAAGGTCGACAAGACCTAGACCCTTTCACGTTCAATGCCGTTCAAGTGACGGGTATAATCCGATGAGCCGTTTACTTTGAAGTATTAATTAGAACTGTAAATTTCTTACAAAGAATTAAAAACAAAATACAAAAAAGGATAATTTCATCATTGCCTAATGGGAACCAGTGTGATTTACAAAGGATGGAGAAGAAAAGAGCACATATAAGTTATAAATGGCGTAGATGAGTTTCCACATAGAGCTGCAGTCTTGCATGCGCTTAGACCAGTGCTGCTGAAAACACGAATGGGCTCTTCGTGATTCTATGAAAACTGCAACAAAGTGCTAATTTGAAAATCAGATTTTATTTCACCTCAAGATCGTACCGGAGGAGTCTCACCATGCAGTGAATACACTGGACAGTATTACAACACAGTCTGAAGGCCAGTTACGTTTGACCTTTCTTCATACCTAAAATATGTTTTACAGTGTGCATACTTTCAACCGGACACGTCCAGGTCTTGAGCAGAATTGATACAGTTGTTTTAATATTGTCAATAATTAATAAATATGTTGGAATTGATAAAGCGTAATGATCAAAAATCGAATTAGTTGGAGAGTTCATAACGAACTTTCATCTTGTCACTAGTGCACGTGGATTTGCGAGATGGGACAAAGCATCATTTGGGGTAGGTCGGATTTACATGCAGACAAGTCAGTCTGTCCACTTTCCGATAGAATGTTACCTGCCAGTTTCAAACAACCACCAGCATATTATCATCACACAAGTTGCAGTAAATTAGTATTGCGTATACTCATTAGTGAACGAGGTCGCCTATAGCTAAGTGGTCGGATTAAACCTAATAAAACTTCTCATTTAGAAGGTAGAGTTCTACAGGATGCGAGCGACAGATTCCATATTACTTTCAGAAGTAAAACCTAACATTTGCGTACGAGTGAGGCGCTGCTTAACCGGTATGGTTAATCTGAGACGAAAGGCAATTTAATGGACAGCTTTCCCGGAATTATTGGTTTTCCAATAAATCTCTAGGCTACTTGATAATTTTAAAACTAATCTGTTTTCGCAACACGAAATATATCTTTCACTTATTTGGAGACTTATAACCTCGACAGCATGATTTTGTCAGAACAATGCAAATAGAAAATGGCAATACCAGCTAGCAGTAGTGATGCTGCTGCACGAATCTTCATCCGACTGCAACATTTGATTTCAGGAAAACTGGAAAACTTCTTTTCAAAAAAGTAAGACAGATGTGTACTTCACGATGTGAGTTGGCATACGATGACCAGTTATTGACATGACCACTTCATTCTTCCAATAACACAGCAATCCAAGTTGGATTTTGTGAGTCTAGACAGAAGGAGTTCATCCAAGAGAGATGAAATGGGGCTTGTGAAAGAAGGAAGGCTATTCAAATGACTGAGAAAGGCAAATTCGTAGAACGACCGTATGTTATCCATGTTCCGTCAGATGGTAAGGGAAAAATATGTTATGCAATTCGGAAGGATTAAGAGAGAAATTCACGACTGCAGCTGAGTTTTATATCGATTGGCAAGGAAAGAGAAGAAACTGGGAGTGAATCTTGTACTGTCTGCCTATATTATTACAATACAGTTACTGATTTAGTTAAATATTTGTGATCATTCAAGAAAACGACTGTTGGACATGCAGAATAGCAAAAATAAGAAATCACACATCTGTAATCATTAACCGCCTGCTGTTCCATGCTTCCATTTTTCTGTTGTTGTAGAGCAAGGTGCACTGATTACTACTGCTCTAAGTGCTGAAAGCAAAAAAAATTACTTTATCTAATCTGCTGATTTCAAGGTACACTTTCATCGAACACCTTTGCCTGTCATATCTCACCCCGGTCTTTCCCATATTATTCAGTGCTAACTATGAACAACTGAGAAAATGATTGACAAAAGCAGAAATGAAAGCTTCTCTGGAGGTCCTCAGATGCGTTTGATATGCAAAAGTGTTTGTTTATTGACATTAACTTTCGGAAACCAATCCAAACTTGATCTGTTATTCAAATAATTCATCAGTTTGAATCACCCTCCTAATCGCCATTGAAAACAACAGCGCTACCCTTTGATTTCTTGTAAGAAACACTAAAATGTCCCTACATCACTCGGGAAAGTGAACCAAACAACACAGCATCTATCCGGACCAAACGACGTAAGGAGTGTATCGAAAAATCGATGCGCCATGTATTGGTTTTTATTGTGAATGATATAATATTAATAACACAGCGTTGTTGGTAGATGTAATGCGCCAACGTTTCGACTACCGTGGGTAGTCTTTCTCAAGGCAAGTTTTGCAATCAAATGACTGAGGGAACGTTCACATGCCAACTCATGTGAACGTTCCCTCAGTCATTTGATTGCAAAACTTGCCTTGAGAAAGACTACCCACGGTAGTCGAAACGTTGGCGCATTACATCTACCAACAACGCTGTGTTATTAATATTATATCATTCACAATAAAAACACAGCATCTAGGTTATCCAAGCTGGCGGCTGAGCAATTCGACGAGAAATCTTCATTTGTTCCTGGTCTTTTCAGTCCCAATTATCTATGCCAACAAAATAATTCACCGCCATATAATGAACGACATTGTTACTAGGGGGAAAATTTACGGAAAATAGTCGTCCGTAGCTAGGATATTTCCCCAATTCTTCCAACCTTGATTTTTGTTCTAGTTCAACCGAGATGAACATGAGCTGCCGATGATTTCCAACAAGGCCAGATGAAGCATCCACACAGTGCATTCACGCTGGTGATTAGGCGCTAATGCCAATATCATGACTTATGGCTAGCATTCGATCTGGTATTGTTGATACTAAATACCTGATATGACCAATGACACTGCAAAATATTGTAATTCCTCGGCGGATAACTGTTTGGGCTGTTTGAAAAGAGCAGCATGTGACAGTCTGACTTCGAAGTTCTAATGAGAGAAACATTGCTGTTCATGATTTTTATACCTCACTGGCAAAAACAGTCACATTTTGGAAATTTGTGATGACCGGATTCTCGACTATAAACAATATCAATTGAACTCGGAGTTCCGATATTCCCAAACTGCCCCGAATCAGTGAGTGAACTGCCGCCCAAAATTCAGAAAGAAAACCTCAGTCATATCAGTTGCATTTTTAGAAACCATCAACAGGTTATCATCGTCATTATCACTCATATCCACCTAGTCTGGATTTGAACTCGAAAAGCCACACGAACGATGGCGATTCGAAAATAACCGATCAACAGAACTAACCCCAAACGGTCAATCAATCTATTAAAATCATATTCGAAAATAGCTAGAAAACCTACCTTCCTCGCTTTCACTTGTGGAGTTGATCCAACTATCATATGATTCAAATGATCATTCAGAACCGTGGAAAACAACATTCAATACTGCTTAAGAAAACGGAGCTGATTTTTAGGAACCACCAACCAATTAGTTACACCGACCATCAACCAACGTGACAGACGATATGACCTCCGAAGGTGATAAAACGCTTCCAATGTAACTCCGAGTTCAGCGAACACAGGCGTTGAACCGATCTCCTTTTAATATTATTGGAACTAGAGGTTGCTCTCTAGATAGGGTTTATTTTTTCGATAATAACATGGAAGCCCATTAACTTTCATTAAGTTAATGTTTCTATGATTTGTGATCTTATTCAGTCGTTGTTTTTTTTTTGTATAAACGTACATGAGTTGTATATTTGTTTCTTGCAATAAGTTGACTTAGCAGTTAGGCTTACATTACTCATCGGTCAGTCCGCGCAATCAGCGCATTATTCGTCCTCCCCACCCATCCCCACCCCATCCCCACCCCCACGCCCAATCCGCACCACCTCACGACGTCTTTCCTCTCAATGGCAGTTTGGTCAAGCAGTTAGAGCACAAACGGTGGAACACTTGAACTGATGTGCATAAACCTATACATACCTAGGGCTGGACTTTAATCTGTGCTCAGACAAGCGCAAATTTCCCGACGCGGTTGAGCTGATCCGATGGGGGAAACCGTCAATGTAAGCAGGCACGCGAGCACGCACGAACACTCTCTCAAGTCCGTGCGCACACGCAAATAAAAGATTGCACACACACACATATACACACATACGTTCCTTATTTTGTCCGAATTGGTGTTGATTGGCCCATGTTGACAAACGGTACCGCTGACAATCTTACAAACAAAGCGTTAAACAAAATGAGCCGGGCATGTCTACATCCAAACAAATAAAACTCGACCGAAGGAGTTGCGTAGGAAATGATTGTGTAATAAATGTTAGAACAACCACAAGTCTGTTCGACCGAGCATTCGTACACTGAAACGCTAACATCATCCAAGCGGCATAGCATATCGTGACAAAACTTGAAGTCAGATACCGGAGGAAACACACTTATTGCTCCGGGTATCAAGATCTCGTGTGCAAGCGAAGCAAAGAATACCACTATGCTACCGAACCCTTCGCATACGTATGCGGGGAACACCAACGGAGCCGGTGCTGCTAAGGGATTGCACTACGCACGCAGTCCGGCCGAACTGTCACATTTGGTTTATGGAGTCAACCAAGAAGCTGTGATAAATCCCAACACAGATCCACGCGTGATGTCTGCACCCAGTTATCCACCGTATTTGAGTCATGAAATAGCTCATTCAACTTCTATGCCTCCAGCAGCAGGACATCTTGAAGGTTCTGCCGTACCGGCAGGCAGACCGGATCTGTATCCCTATCCCTCACATCCGGATATGTGTGTGACACTGCCCAATTATAATGTGACGTATGACCTGAAAACTTTTGGTGCGAACCAGGAAACACCCCACGCGGCCGAATCGACTTCGGATCAGATCAGGTCGGTTCATCTGGTGTCTGCAGCCGACGAGAACGGAGGCAAGCAGAATCCGGCAAACGGTGACGGACGGCCACCAGATTCCTCGGATCCGACCGTGACTGTCAGTTTCAAAAAGGGCAAAACCCGAGAGACGTGGGATACGAAAGTGGACTTTTTGCTTGCTGTGATTGGTTTCGCAGTGGATTTGGGAAACATATGGCGATTCCCTTTCATATGCTATCGAAACGGAGGAGGTAGGCTGATAGTACTGGTGACAAAAAACAAAATTATAGGAAGTTGTTATAGACCTGTTCATTCCCGTTTAGTGGTAGTAAACTACAGACTAGAAGTAATTATACTGCCCCGTTCCGGTACACAAATTGCTAAGACTCATGTTCGTTTTCACGTTGAAATAACACTTTAATTCTCGGGCAAAATGTTCTGGACAATGTACCAGTTTGAGGAAACTTAACGCGATTTGCGAAACTAAAGCTTCGATAATAATGAAATTGAAAAAATCATTTTCGTGGCAATTTCCAAATGCGTACACCTTCGAATAGTGCAAGTGGCCGGTGTAACGCCGTCCTCCCCTTAATTTCATCCGAAGCAAATCGACTTATTCTGTGCTAGCTCTGATCACACTAAAATGTTCACAACGATGATCAAATGTCGTAAGGAACAATACGGTTGAAGATGGACATTAAAGTGAATGAAAACGCCTAATTTGTGTAGAGCTATTCGGTCTCGTGATGACAAAAATTGCAGTAAGTTTTCGCTTATTTTTGTTTCTTTATTTGGCATATAACACTAGAAGCTCGTTTATAGCCATACTTATGCACAGTATTAGGTCACAGTATCCACTGACCTATTGTCTTAGGGACGTGATGCAACCGTTACGTGCCACTAGAAACTATATTGTGCGCCGAATTTGTTTTGTTAATAAAAATGTTCTATTGTCAATGCGAAGGTGAACAAATTCGAGGGCACCTCCATTCAGTGATTTTTCGATTATGAACACCTCGTATGGATGTTTTATGAACAATGCAGTTGCAAACTTATATCAGCTCTCGATTTTTATAAACGAAATGACAATTACCTTACTCCGGAGCCCAAATAGCGGCAGTTAGTTCTAACGTATGCTTATGAGGGTGCATTTTACGCCTCGTAAACGAAATGTTTTTCGTAGCATTTCCCGGTGACACAGGAAGCTGTATGGCATATGCAATAGAAAATTCGGTTGCGTTATTCGCACCACGCAGGGTGTGCGAACTGTGAGAAAAATATGGACGGTCATGTCAAGTGTTGTTGTTTATTTGGAACTGACTGTATAAACATGCACATAAATTAAAAAAACGAGTTCCATATTGATCAACAAGATGATTCTAGCAAATATTTAGGTTACTATAACTAAAATTACTGTTAGCCTTTAAATTTGAATTAAAAATCGTCCTGCACTGGCGTTGGTCAGACAACCAACATAACAGCGCTTGAATCCTACTATCCTGAATTCGAACTTTGTCACTGTCCGTGTCTTATTAGGCTGCTGCTTGTCCCAAAAATACAACAAAAGGTGGCGGCAAGATCAGAGAAAAAAGTGAAAGTACAGAAAAGTAGGCAATCTTAGGTACCTAGAAAAATACTTGAAAATCTGCTTTCGAAATAGACCAAGGTTTTTGCCAGGTCACAAGACATGTGGACTGTTCACGTTTTCAAGCTAAACGGAGGTTGCTTTCTCGACCACACCTATCGGATCTCAAATTTCATTAATGATCCAACCTGATGTTACTTGATTTCAAAATACTAATACTGTTAACAGCAGTTGCTATGGCACTAATGGAGAATTTTATGTACATTAAAGCTCAGAGAAAACTTCCGAAATAACGATCTTCGGTTCACAGATGTACCACCGCAAACCAGACTTGTGCATCTCTTGCTTGTTTTTTTAATTACTACCACCGCATACACAGGAATCATATAAAACTGCGATTCGTTTTTTCTTCTCACAAACACACCTAAGTTCCATGTGTTAGTGTACAACTTCGATCGATCGTGAAAGATATCGTATGCTTTAAAACCAATAATAATTTTGCAAAAAAACGCTCAAATATCGTGTTTTAGATACGATGACGTTCCGTTCAAAGAAACGCATCTACCGAATAATTTCGAGGAAATCACAGAAGATTGGTTTTGATCACTGAATCAAGTAGGGAATACATTTGATGTTTTACTCATCAGACGAAACCGATGGAGGTTGCTCCAACCCGCCAGGGTATGTGCCCATCTATCTGCGCACGGTAGACAAATAACTGGAGAAAACAATGTGGTAAATATTGACCTGGTAGCTCACAAATGAGAGTTGTATTCATGGTTGTTTGACCGGAACCCACATATCCTGCGCGTACCGGGTCCAAAACCGTTGCTGATACGTATCAGTTCATACCATTCTTATTTTAGTTTAAAGGTAAAAAACAGTTAGACCCAAGTTTACTATCCTTAAATATGAACAAGTTTATTGTAAGTCCGAGAGTTGATAGACTTAATGAACGTCGAATGTGATCGGCCAACATGCACGGATAGAACGATTAAGGACGCAGACGTTTAATAACCCAAGTAGATAGGTGACAAACCACGCAACAACTCGGTTTTAAAGGCCACGAATAAAACGGTCTGGGACTAACAGTTTTGTTTTGCCAGCCCTGTTTTTGAAATGATGCATTTGCTTCTGAATATATCCCGGTAAACGAAAAATTGTCCTCTAAGATACTAAGCTGAACAACTGCAGCACGTGCAGCATGAACTGTTAGCAAAGACGGACAAAGTTTGACATTGGGAAACTGGAGTTTTACACCTTCTTTCTGGACGAGTGATGGTGCAAGCCAAATGAGCCAAGAAAGGTAGGCGAGTCATCAACCGCAAAATCTTTTCTCCAAATTCTTCCGTTACATCTGACGAGTAATGTTCACACAGGTTCCTTTTGAGTCTTGAAATCTTACACGCAAAGGCAAACGAAGCACGCCACTTTAGTACTATTTTGACTGAAAACCGTACTATATGGTTCTTCAAGTAAAATCCAGTGCATAACAGAATGCAAGTCAAAGCTGTGCTTTCCAAAAGATTCTAGGATGACACCTGTCGGTCTGTTTCAAACTTTTCATCTAAGCATGTTTTGAAAAACTCAGCAAATGTGGGATTCATAAAATGTCTATTGCCAAATGTCACAGAAATTACAAAAGCAACTTGTTTTCACATATTTTTTTCAAAACGTTACGGGTCCGTTGATGCAGATATGACGGCCGCGTAATGAAAGTAATTACACATGTATTAATACGATAACAACGCGGACACCTTGACTGATACAACGTAATATTACGTACTTGAGCTAGGCTAAGTTCCGGTCATTTTTTGAAATTTTTCAGTGAGAACTTTGTGCACAACAGTTCTAATCGTGCTTCAGAGCATCTCATTCTAATGTGATCCGAAGTTCATCGGTGACCTCCAACTGCAGATCAGGCTTCATCCTTATGCGAATCGCCTTTTCCTGACTGCGATTTATCCCATATTTTCCATTTGTTTGAAGGATACCGCAAGCTGCCTCGCTGGTGTCGTCAACTTTATTTGGACGTAAATATGTCTAGTAATTTTTGGGGTTGGCAAATTCAAAATAAAAACTCAATATGAACCCGTAAGGTTGTATTGACTTCTCGAGTATTTCAAATTGAAGCTGGTCAATCCAAACATACGTGGCTTCATCAGCCACACTTAAATAACTTAACCAATCGTGGGAAATATAGCTATTGTATTCTGTATGAAATAGTTCCGAGACGTTTATTGATCTCACATATCTTGATAAAAGCACTTGAATAGATTTTAGTGTCCATTTTGGTGCGTATAATTAAACTAACCCGAGAATTGGTACTTCCACATCAAAATATCACAGGTTCTAAACACCCATGAATGTGATTGCAACCCTTCGAAATTCTACTGTTGATGGTGTCGTACAGGTTTGAAAGACCTGGAAATCTCCCTAACCAACTGTTCTGTTTGTTCTTCCATATACATCCACCCAAAATTTACCATGGGAGCGTTAGTCACACTCACTAGTCGCAGATTAAGTAGCTGAGCAAAGAGAGCAGTGTGCGATATTTCATTCACTCTTACATCTTCATTTCTCCTAATCATAAATAACCTCTTTGAGAAGCGATTTTATGAATATTTTACCCGGTAGTATATACACAAAGGCAGTTAAACGAATTACCTCATCAAGATTTAACTGTTCCGTTGTTTGCAATTTTGCTAATTGTTTAACGTGGTAGTTATCATCATGCTCGTTTTCGACGTTTTCATTCCACCCCTTGCAGGTGCTTTTCTCATTCCCTACCTGGTCATGTACATTTTCGGTGGCCTACCATTGTTCTACCTGGAGTTGGCCTTGGGTCAGTTTCAACGCAGCGGATGTATCACGGTTTGGAAACGCATTTGTCCAATGTTCAGCGGTGAGAATAGAAATCACCTTTATTGGTTTATTATTTTCAATTTGTATTGTACTGCTTTAGTCTTATGGTAGATTTTCTTGATCGCAATAATATGCATGCAAATGGCTTAATAAAACGTTCCTGAAAGATTTGTCGGTTATTTCCGCCCATCAGCTATGTGAACTAATGCTGATCTTTCCACCAACCCTAATGTTTCCACACTCCATAGGTGGTTCGGCACGGAAATCTCATTGAAATAATGAGCAGTCGGCTTGCATACGGAGCCTATGTAAGAATCACACAATCATTCGTTAAAAGGAACGAGGCTCAGCTTTTATACGGATACTAGTTTGATATTTTTAGTGAATGGGAAGGATTGAAGAGAAGCCTATCTGGTATGCCTACCCGATAACCGCGAAACCAGTCGTGGTTTTCCAGAGGGATTTTGTCTCGCCATCTGTATCCATGCCACTTACTTTGCAATCATCGAACTAGCGACTGCATGTTGTCCTTCCGAAGGCTAGCCTTGACCAACTGACAGCCAACTTCTGACAATTCTGTACGATTTCTTAATGAATTACGCATTCCCGCATACTGATCGTGATTCATGTGACTCAAACGCAAAAGAAGTTATGTAATTTTGATATTATACAGCACACAAAAAGGGTCACTTTTGTGAATTTTGTGCATCTCCAGCTATCACAATAAACATTCTGATTGTATTTTGTGAAGTAAGCAGCCAACAAACGGTTGCCCTATTGATTATTTTTTGGTTACAATTATGGCTAGATAAGACAAAGTAGACAGTGCCCGATAGTTAGACCACCATATGGGCAATCTCTGATCAAATACAGAACTACCTAAGAATCGCGACAGAAATTTTGCAGCACTTCGAAATAATCGATTAAATGCAAACATGTACCTACTCAGTTTTTTGCTGTTCATCATGTTTGGCGTTAAATATACCACTCAGATATTCTGATCATTTTGGAAACTTTATCTTTCTCAGTGTATAACAATTCTGATCAAAAATTGACTTCGGCCTGTGATCCTACCAATCGTGTATATCTAATGATTTTTAAATTGAATGTTGTTGATAGCTCAGGACGGCTGTTTTCTCAAGGCTTTGGTCAGTGCGCTTGCCATTAAAGTCACCACGATCAGTCGAGGTAGTCGTTGTGCAAGTGCGGCTGACTCTATACTTCTGTTTGCGCAATACTTGCTCTTAGGTTTGCTTTTGACCTTGTCGGTAACCTTGAGTCGATGTCGTGATTAGACTACCATGGGGTTCTGGCTTGATCATACGATCTGTTCAATCACGTGGGCAGTTAAACATTTTAGGCTTGATGCCGCTGCATCCCATTCGATTTCGCGGATTCACATGAGGTGCAAACAGCCCAAATAACCAACGAAGCCGGGAAACAAATCACCAGGTTGGTAATTTGCAGTTATGAGTCTCAACTGCATGCAGACGTGCGTATGAAACTGAATCACCAAATACCCGACAGACAGAAATGAATGCGACAGCACCAAGCTCAAGAGGCCCAGCTGCTCAAGTCAACAATCAAACTCATAGGCTTTGAAACCCACACAGTCAAATCACCTATTCAAGGTCACCGAAAAAGTCAAAATCAAACCTAAGGGTAAGCAGCCTACAAATGTAGAGAGCAGTAATCAACCACATTTACTCATTAATAATGTCACCGCGACTGACGCGGGGCCATTTACGACTTAAATATCAAACTCATCAGTTTAGACTTTATGAAAACCACTCATGTTTGCTTCACTGATCGAAAGCGTTTGATCTGGTTAACCGGTTGAATTCTGATTTGACAGCCTTTGCACTCCGATCTCGGTGGGTTTACTTAATAATTTCCCGCTTATTCGTTCTTCATTTTCGTCCACGCAAAGACGTTTTCCGACTCGGGGCTAGACAATTTTGTGCGAAGTTCAAATCAAGTCTTTGGTTATAGAGGTCACACTTCCACATTGTACTCTTTTTTGCTCTCTCTGCTCATAAGCGTAGAAACACTACTCTTCTGTCCACAAGCCTCAATATTTACAGTTGTAAAACGCAAACGAAGGGAGAGAAAAAGTTTGATTTGATAAAGATTTGTCATTAGTCAAGCAATCCAAGCTTTACATCCCTAGAGCCCATTTCCACTGACTCCAGCAAGTTGGGGATAGGGGTGGGACAATTCATGTAAACATCAAAAGTTCGGCTAAGAGCCAAAAGTTTGAATTCGTTTGCTATGGTCAACACGTACTGATCGATTAGTTTGCTCATCTTTATTATCTGACTTTATTGAGCAGTTTTAATTCGGTCAGTCTGTCGAGGAAACTGGGCGGTCTGTGGAGTTTCAGTATTCTCTAGCGTCACGCTTCCAATCTTGGATTTCAAAACGAGGTCAGAAAGTTGAATCTTATGCGGATTTTCTCCAGACACATCCCTTTCTAATCTGTCTTTTGATTACGGAATTTACACCTTCTAGTGAGGGTTATTTTTAAAATAAAAAAACGAAATCAGCAAAGGTCCCACAGTGCTCGAAGTTTGGACAAAAATAGGCGAGTGGACGTTGCACTTATTTTGAGTTTCCAATATTATCCTAGCCTCTCCGTGAGCCACTATTTAAGGTGTAATAATGAATTAAAGGCCGAAAAGATTGTACTAAATTTTACAATACTGATCGATTCAAAATGGATTATCAATAGAAAGGCATAGTTTGGCTTCGCTTCACATTCTCCATCTTGTTTCAAACGCAACCATTAGATCGCACTTCAACATAGTTCGTTAGTTTGTCTCTACCTGCTACATGCAGATTATTCATCTTCTTGTCTTTCCGGCTATTCAACTCCGTTGGTAGTACCAATACAAGATAAAATTTCCCAACTCTCCAAATTACAGTCTATTAAGCTTGCCTTGTGAACATGCTCTTTGAAGTCTTGACACCCTTTCCTATCCTATCCTCAACAAGATGGTTCCGATAATAACTACGAAAAATTCAACCAGACCACTGTCACAGTAGCTCCAAGTCTTTGATCAGCAAATGCTTAAAGATGACACCGGAATCTGGGGGGTTTCTGTTAGTTAGGTTACCATGCGCCTACTTTCCTCTGAGACCAAGTTCACTTCAAGGACAACATGTAGTCCTTATAACTTCCCGATCTAGAACGGTAAAGAGGACCGGGGTAGTTGAATGCGAACGGATTCAGCGCGCAAGCGGTAGCAACTTAATTATCAACTTGATTCGAAGTAGATGGAATAATAACGCTTAATATATCGTTGTGACTCACTTGGGAACTGTATCAGTAGCTCAGAGCACATCATCTCAAGGCGAGCCAACTGCGCCATAGGGGTCGGAACTTTGGGCCCCGTTCATGTATCATACTTTCCGAAATGTCTAGGCTCCTTGCTGAGGTATTTAAATAAAATTCCGTAATCCGGTTAAGCATGTTTTCCTAGCCAAAGTGAGTCAAATGTCAAAATGATTAAACTCCTAGGAGGTTGATAACTTTTGTAGTGGATATATTTTTTACCTGTTTCATTCCTGTCTTTTCCAGTATTTTTCATTTGCAACCTTGTTAGTTTCGCGAAAATCATAAGTGCTAAATTAATTTAGCATGAATCAACGTGATTCGACTGTTATTCCGATGCATTTTACTAAAAGATAAAAAAGAACCATAGGTCAAAGCTGTTAAGATTGAAACCCGACACAAACTAAAAGGGGTTTGAAATGCAAACTAAGTCTAAAAATCAATCGCTTCACTTCCCGTTAGAAGTTCCAAAAGTACATCGTCCACTAGTTACTTTAGCCTCATTCCGAAGCGCACTCGATTGGTATGGGGAAGGTGTTTTCATGTTTCATGTGCTTCACTGCGGAATTGGCATCCAATGACTTTCACAGCCTTTGGTACATTAGGTGGGCCACACCGACATTCATTCTGCCTTTCTTTAATTAAAATAAAAGTGCGGTCAAGGATAGAAACGTGATATTGCATATCTGAAGCTGGGGAGAACAAAGGCAGCTGCTCAAAGGTAACTAAAGAGTTAACAGATAAAATGTTATTGTGATTTGTGGAACGAGACAGGAATTCAGCCCGCTTATGGATACTGCATCGGAGCATACTATTTTTCACTACGGATAAGTCACGGAATTTCGCTGTTGATATCATCTCCCGTTTGCATATACTTTCCATAACATCACGCATTTCAAGATATGGTTCTCAAGACGACCATGCAGCGGCCCCTCCGTCCCCGCTTTTAAATGTTCTCACAGCCCTTGGGTTCCTCCAGGGTCGGTCGGGCAACTTGTTCTATCAAGATGGACGAATACTAAGGATATACACATCACAATCGCATTCCCAAATGAAGATAATTAGACTGAACAATCAAAACGCTGCATCAAATATCCAAAGTCATAGCCCAGTTGACATGCTGAGGAAAACGGACGGTACGGACAGCTGAGAATTTATCAAATATAAAAAATCGTTTACCTTATTCACTTAGTTCAGCAACTGAAGTCGAAACTCATGCACATTACGTAATAATGGTGCTCATGAATTCTTCAAATTGTTAAAATCGTGTGCAGATGATTCATTTTTTGTTGCGGGTCTATTACTAAAAAGCCATAGTCACCTCATTCTCATCGAATAAAAATAGACGACTAATCTAAATAAAAATCAGAGTTCTGTGGTGAGGCCTAATGCATATCAGCAGACTAGCGCAAGACTCATCCATTCGCCCTCGCCTTTGTTCATCCTCTAGAATCTAGATGAGTGTATTCCGCCTCCGCAATTCACCTAGTTGCGTGCAGCCCCAAAAAAGAGAAAAAATAGAACAAAGAAGAAACTGAATTTTCTTTTCAACGCAGGGCATGATTTTGTAACAATCTACACGTTTGTCCGACTCAGGTGGCGCTTGTTTCTTGCTAATTAAATCCTGTCTCCGGTGGTTATTTACTGTTATTTTGCTTTTTTATTGTACTCCGCCTGACTGTTCCCACAGGTGTCGGTTTCGGGATTTGTGTGATCGCAAGCTACACTGCCTGGTACTATAACACCATCATGGCATGGGCTTTGTTCTACATGTTTGATGCAATGAAACCGCACGTCCCGTGGTCCGGTTGTGGGAATTGGTGGAACACAAATTCATGCGTGACGGTTCACGAACGTTTGATTAATTATTCCGTTCTTGACGAAGCGATTGCTGGTCAACCCGATGTTTGGTCCAATCTAACCTTGTTGGCCACTATGCAGCGTCACCATTTGAATCAGACTGCTTATTCGTCCACGGAAGAATACTTTTAGTAAGCATATATCAAGCATTGTAACTCTTACGGGAAAATGCCTCAAATAAAATACAACGCTTCACTTTTATTTAGCCGGAATTAGGTTGCCTACACTAGCTAAACGAGTCACGTTCGTATTTGTTTAACTTGTGAGATATTGCATTCTAGATCACATTGGAGTGGTGGGGTGGGATAGCGAAGGCTAATTAGAAAAGTGCATTTTTTCACTTATCCACTTATCCGGCGAATCGTCCAATCGGCCAAGTATGACTGACATTTTAGAACATTTTATTCTTTTAAACAGACCACTTCGCAGTTGGAATTGGATGATCGTACTGCATTTTATGAGAAGCTGGTTAAAATTTTCTGAGTTAAGAGGCTATGATTAGAGCATTATAAATGTTTGGTTTATACCATAGGGAACAATTTTCACAGATAAAATCTGTCACAATATTGTTTATTATCAAATAGATGTTGACCAGATAGGAAATGTCCCCCGGCCTACGTTAGTCACTATCCTGTGCCGATTAAACAGATCTCGACTTTCTGGCTTAGGTAAACAGGATACTTCTGCAGGGCGCATGAAAGGTGGATACATTCACAACTGCTATGCTACTTACATCAGTTCCTTTTTATCCTTTACTCTTTGTTTTACTCTGCTTCTTACTGGTCGATGTACGTATATCATTTTAATGAAAGAGGTTGCGGCTGGATTAATTTCACCGACTTAAAATAAGTGTCTGGAAAATCGAATATTGGCTGTGGAATAGTTTACAAGATATGCAAAAAATGTAGAAAAAATAGCTGTTTTAGTAGAGCACAGAAATTTCTCAGCATCAGGTTTTGTAGAAAAGTGAGAAAAAGAAATTTTGTCCTAAAATTTAAGTTGCATTTATTACATTTTAGGGGTCTGATTGCAACATTGTGAGTCCAAAGAAAGATCTTGGCTGTTGACCGTAGTTAAAAAATTGAAAATGATTGTTGTTTCCCTGCCGTCTTCATTAAGGATCGAATTAGGACTAGAGACTGAAAAATCAGACCAGCCGTTGCATTCATCAAGACAAAATGGAATAGCAGAGAAACATGAACGAGTTATAGTAGATCATAGGTGAGAGGCCATCTGATGAATTCTGCTGCACGTGACTGCAGCAGAAAATAAATGTACGTAAACGGGGGATAGATACTCTGCATACTGCATCATGAGCATACGTGATAAGCAGACGAAAGTGGTACAAACAACTTGATGATACGTAGTTAGAAGACAGAAGTGACGGCAGAATGGTAATCAGGAAATCGCTTCCCACGAAGGTGACTTTGGAAATCGATTGATATCAATAACAATTAGATGTCATAATGTCAGCAACATCACATTGCTCGCAATGATGACAGTTAGAACTTCGTTTTTATTTATCATACATGTCGTTTTTCACGATGATTATTACCAGCTCGACGAAATACGTGCTACTCGTCTCATTGCGTCCACTATAAATGAGCCATCCAACACATCCCCATACAGAATCCTAATAGGGGCCTTCTGTCCGACAATACTGACAAGGTTCGTCGTTTTTGTTTTTGCTTCCTTTCAGCCGTCGTGTATTACAACTCCAATTTGCTACAGGATACGATAATGTTGGTCCCGTGCGCTGGGAAATCGCTCTTTGTCTGATTGTCATATTCACAATCGTCTATTTCTCACTGTGGAAAGGAGTAAAAAGTAGCGGCAAAGTAAGCCTTCTGGTATTTGACCGCCCGATTTTTGACACATGGATCTAACAGCCATTGCAGCAATTGCGCAGCTTTGTTCTGTGAACTACCACTGCGAATTTCTTTATGAGCTAGAGCAAACGTTTCCTCACAGTTCCACCAGTAGTTTATGGAAAAAGAATTCCCAATTAGGCGTTTGTTGGCCAATCAAATTTTTAATGTTGGATCATGGAGCCAGCAGACTTCTGATACCGGTTCCTGGCTCCTGCGCTGTTGTTTGGGAGATCACACTAATGTATACCAAATGCGACAAACACTAGACGAGATGACGAAAACTGTCATAATTTTTTTCCTCATTTTCTTTCATTCCACGTATGCTTCCTATGCTCTATCGTGTCACAATGCCGAAGTAAGCATTCAGTTTATATTTGCATTAACAATGCCCCTCTCATATTCGGATAAATCTTGTGGCACCTTAAAGAGCTCCTGGGATTTCGCAAACATTTGTCGACTACCAGTAATTTCTCTCATAAAAGAACAGCGTAATTTCAAACCTAATCCTGCCCTCTCCGGCCGTTACCGAGTACTCTGGTGGACTACAGGATACAGTGTATCATCCACAACTTGGCTTTTGCTATCGAAATGTTGCCGATCAAATGAAACAAAAACTCTTGAGTTACGACCAAGGCCTGGTATCCGGGAGTAGATTATCTTCAAGAAATCATCAAAAGTTTGTTGAATTAGGAAAGTTTCTAAGTGCGTGAAAGGTTGGGAAGTTCTAGAATTTTGCAACGTTTGTTTGATCACAAATGACGGAAAGGCGTTCTCATTTTTCCCAACTAACGACTTTTGTTCACGGTCTCCTCCGAACCTAGCCTGCCTTCAAATTACAAAATTCAGTCTCGTTGTACATTTACGATGGGTATACTTACCAGGAAATAAATCTGCCAAACGCAATTCTGTTTGCCCTGACTTCATTATTGCAAGGCCATGGTCTCGTGCATTCTCAAAACACACGTAGTAAAATGTTGCTCTGCTATCTTTAAAGTATCAAGATTTAAGTGAAGAACTTCAAACCTGTTAAACTTCCCGGCTTTCAGCATTCGTCAAATCCGGTACGAATTGTTTTCAGCAAGAGTCGGTGGCTCAGTACGAAACAGTTCCATTCAGTATCGGGTAAAAGTGGAATGTCTGGAACAAATAAAACTCCAAAAATGAGGGCCTATGAGGGCGAAGCTTGTGGTATATTCGTCACAAAATCAGAAATATCCGCTGATATTCAACTGATTGGCTAAATGAACAGAAAACTTCAAACAATATGAAAATTAGTTGCAGTTACAGCTGTGAAATAATATTCACTGACCACGGATGGCTTCAACACTGCTAGTATTGAATTCGAGGATACATTTACCTAAACTGTAAGCCAATTCAATAATATTTAATGATATTTTCAGGATGAAATACTAGGGAATCTGATCAGTCGTTTCTACCTGTTCCTACTTCAGGCGGTGTGGATTACGGCTACCGTGCCTTACGTCATTCTGAGCATTCTGCTTGTTCGTGGACTTACGCTCGAGGGTTCTTTAACCGGAATCAAATATTATCTCACCCCAGATTTTGCTAGCTTATTGAAAATTTCCGTAAGTATTCATCCTGGTTTGGTTTTTTTCTAATTGCAAAATTGTCTCACAGGTTAGTACCTTACATCAGCAATGTTTGTCTTCCCAACCATGGATGTGAATGCACTAGCTAAAATTTCTCCTTCCCTATCGTTCTTTTATGTTTTCAAGGTCTGGAGTGATGCAGCCTCCCAAATCTTTTTTTCACTTGGCCCGGGTTTTGGTGTTCTGTTGGCCCTGTCTAGTTACAACAAGTTTCACAACAACTGTTACCGGTAAGTGGCACTATTCATTAGGTTAATAATACTAAACTGATTTTACTTCACGCGAATAACCATCCCTGATCATTTGTCTCTTGTACTGAACTACTTACAGTTTGTTTGTTATAGGGCATCGTATACTATTGCTATTGGTTTGTTACCACTTTCGTTAATCAGCTACTGCGACGGTCTGCAATTTGGTCGTCCAAAATTTTGTGTCTTAAATTAATTCGTCAAAGACACACAAAGGGATCAACTAGTGAACAACTGCTCTATCCAAATTAGAGCTTAGTAGAGGAGGAGGACAAAAACCGACGTAGAAGTACATCCGCCGTTTGAAGAGCAATACTGTCAAGTAATAAGTACCTTGAAGAATAACTGATGACTTTGATCATTCGGTATTCTTCCATCAAACATGACAACCTTATTCACCAGTACAAATTCGAGTAGATAATATATTGCTGTTTCACAATGATTAGAGGAAATACTGACAACACAAATCCACCTACTATGACTGCGATGAGAGTCTGAGATAAACAACAAATTAGGTCATACGGGAAGCCTTCACTGCTCTCCAAATTCTCACAGATAACTGGTCAATCCCAAATGCTTCCATGAATTCTGCAATGAACTTATGGTATACTCTGCCGAACGGATTATTTTAAATGCAGATTAAACCTACCACTCGGGTTGAAAATGACCGAAATTTTTCTACATGCTGAATATCATCAGGTTTTGTTGGTGTTTCTAGGAAGGACTTTATTGCTGAGTTTTGCTTTTAGACGGCAAACTTTTCATCATCTCAGGTGGCATGTTCAGTGCTTAAGTACAGTTAGTCACAGTATTCTACGTATGAATAATCATTATCATTCGGTATAGTTTCGACCACTTAGCTAATCCTGAGCCTGTGACATGACTGTGTTACTTTGCATGCTTCAATTTCTTTGATCTAAGAAATTTAGTTTTTTTTGAGCCAGGTGCTGTGCCACCCGGTTTGATGGGAAAAACACTCGGTAATTGGACTTTGTGGTTAGCCCTACAAGTAAATGGAATCCATAATTAATAACTGACCAATTGTTAGTCCGTTGGTTTATTTGGCTGGCTGTTTTAATTGCTTAGATCACTTGCTTTTCATCGATCTGTGGATGTGATCATTTGAATAGGTTTATTAATGCATGAAGGTCGAGGCTTCCAAAAGTCCCCCCCGGTGCTGCCCGTGTTTGCCTAAACAAGATCTTCGAATTCACCCAAATTGAAAAAGTGTGTATTTCTTGATCCTTTTTCACGGAAATAGGGGAAAACAAATCAGATTTTTTTGGTCATTTTGCATTCAATTATTCGTATGAATACGGTTTTCCGAGTTTATCAGGTAGGAAAACCTTCGAAAAAATCTCGTTTAACACTAGGTCATTTAGCTTCGTTGATGATTCAAAGTGTCAGTCAGAGCGTAAGCTATCATTCACGTTACCATAAACCTTGTTTAAACAGATGTGAACTACGAAGAAAAACTTCAGCTTTAATTTATCTCGCCCATAGAATAAAATTGCCTTGACATAGTCAGACAAAATTTCGATTCATAAAATAATTCATCACTTGATATCATTGCTCAGCTCACATTACGAATACACGAAAGCATCGTATAGCAGCTTCATCCTTACTGGGAATCATCAGCAGGGCATATCTACTGCTTCGTAACTAGGACGCTAACAAGGAAAAAAATTGGATCGATCGCCTTAGCTATTACGCTACCGGGTAAGGTTTTACCGGTCTGGTGAACCTCACTACTTTATGTTGTACCTATCCGTCAATGATTTGCACGGAAGAAACCACACGGACTTCAAGAATTTAGTGCGTATGACAATCATTAAAGCGTTTTGATACAAACTAAGGCTTGATGTCGACGTTCGGTTGATGCAGGATCTAATAAAATTGTCAGTTTTATCTATTCCAACATGCTACACTCATTCTCCAACTGCCTACCACGCATTTTTATACAATGGCTCAATGCTTATCGATCTTGCCCTATTGCATTTCTCCATCTCATGATAACTCCACAATATATATCGAAGATGGCCCGGTTGAACTTGTGACGTGTTTCCAATGGTTCCATATTTAAAAATGTCAATCAAGATCCGTGAAATGCACAAGTTTACCTCCTCCATCAGTCTGTGTTATTTGTTGTACTTTATTTATGCGATGGCAAAAACCCACGTCCCATTGGTCATGATGAATCGAGATAAGTTTGCTTTTGCGTATAGCAGATTTAAAAACTGACGAGTTATTGGCCAACTTGATTAGCTGAAGGCTGGAAGGTGCATTCTGCTTTGATTTTTGCGGTGTTATGTAGCAACGGTAGAAACAAGAATCTGTTTGAAAACTGACCCCCTACTTGCACCATGTTTCGAAACCATACCCCACATCGCTTTGCAAACTTTGGTTCTGATCCCACGCATTGTTCTTTAATGTTTCTAACTGATCATAGCCGTCATCAAACCGAGAATTCGGAACTGCAACAAAGTAATTCGTAACTTCCGCATGTCAGTAATCGATGACTCAGAACTAAATCCAACTGAAAGTAATCAGTTGGAACAGGAAAAATAGCTTTAGACCAGTTGTCAATAGCAATGTCATCCGTTCCGTTGTTGGTTTAATTGAGATTAATCAGATGAATTTAAAGATTTCGTACAACAGCCAGCCCACACCTAAGCTGCCGAACAGTGGTCTCTCTGACTACGGTTGCGTGAATGTGCTGTTTTTTATGCTTGTTCATTAGGATAATGTTTCCGGATAGAATCAAGCATACATGAGACGGACTTAGCAGGAAGATATGTGAAAGTAGTCTAAACCAAGTAACTTTGGTTACGCGCGTGTGTGGAGTTAAACGTACAGTCATCATATCCACGCATTTCAATGAGTCCGATAAAAGCTGAGTATGATAAGCATTCATAAAGTTTGAAAAGAAGTAATTCATCCATGTCAGTTTCTTATTTGTTAACTTTTTAACTCTTGATATTTCCATTAGATCCCTGTTTTAAAACAGTCGAGAAGAGTTTTCTGCTTGAACAATGTTTCATACGTGTTGAATCAAACGCACAGTTATGTAGATGTAAAAGTGCTTTGTTTTTACTTTCAATATATATGTCCAAAATTTCAAAAGTTAGCAGGCTCTTCTATACATGATTCTTCAGCATAATTTACCTTTGTCACGTCATTTCACATTTTCTGAAGTTGCAGCCTCGTATCAACATAAAAACATTTGATTTATAATCAGACGAGCTAAACATACCCTCAAACAATTAAAATAGCTCTCGTGTTGTTTCTGAATCCACACTGGCCGCAAAGCTAAAAATAAAATTTTGTCTCTGATTCGAACTGACTAAATTGTTTCTCAACAGCGCATGTTACGATCGGTTGAAGTGTATTAGGCCACACAGAGTTTTATAAACTGTCCCCAAATTCAGATTAACAATGCAGCGCATTTGGTGATTACATTTTACGGCCACCGAACGCAAACGGCAGTATAGCACCATCCAGAAACGAGAGGATCAGACCGAGACAAGAACCATCACCGTTTAGATAAGCGTCGGATCAGTTAGAACACAACGAGCAGACTAGCATTTCAAAAGCGTAAGGAATCCATTTGATTTCGGTGAGGTTGACCGCACACATTCGAAAACCGACATAAACAGGGGGAAATTTATTGTAAGAAGGACTAGAAGCATGGCACACTTACCAGTGTTGGGGAGATAAAGATACAAAACCGCCCGAAAGTGGGTGAATAGGATTCGCCAAACGTGACTGACAACGAAAAAGCCGGTTGGCTGCAAGATAGCCCGTCCCTTTTTGGACCAATGGAGGCTATCTAGTATACTTTGAAATTCACTAGATCGATCACATTCAGTCCAGATAGCTTAAGGGTCATAAAATCCATCTTTTTATTACTAGTCTCAGGCTTGCATCCCTATTCAGAGGCATCAAATATAGGCTGCTGACGATTCTTAACAAGGACAAAATAGCCGTCCAATGTTTTCATGGTTTACAGTGGTTACTGTTATCTCGGCTTGCATGACCAATCAAGCCGTTATCAAAATACCTATCCGTAGGAGATGTCAACACTAAATAGCGCATCTAGTAACAGATAGCATGAGACATAATGGACTCCGAGGACTGACGAAAACCACAAAAGTGTTTTTATTTATTTTGTCGGCTGTCGATTTCAGGTCCTATTTACGAGTCTGAAATATGTTAGGCCGTATCTCTAATCAATTTACCTTCACTGGTATGACCTTTGCAAACATTCTGATTCGGAATCAAAGAGCAAACCTTCTCTCGATTGACGTGGGTACGACGAAGTACGTCACACTGCGACCTACTGGGTACTTACTGTTATTGTATGTTTAGATATCGGGTTAAGTCAGAGTGCACATGCTCGTTTGGCCGGATCAAGAAAACAAGTGATCACAATTGTACGTGCTGATACAGAAAGTGAAAAATTTTGTTCTCCTGTAAACCGTAGGAGTTTGGATTCTCATTACAAAATCGTGGCACCATAAGAAAAAAGACCTGCCGGTCCCTTCACCACTGGACAGACTCTCATTAACTGTAGTGGAATTGCAAACATTTTAGGGGATTCTAAGGAAAACACGACTGCTCATTTTGTTTTGACGGTCCTATTTGTTTGACTAACACAACCGCCGGAGTTCAAATCAACATAATTTTGTTTAGATTACTTACAAGGATGATATTAGTCTGGTGGTTTCTAACTGAGTATCAGATGCAGAATTAGCCTGTGAAGTTCTTATCTTTGTCAGTGAAGGCGGTAAGTTCTGCCCTGAGCAGTAAATAAGTCTTCCAAGAATTCATTACTCGTGCAGTATTAGTGATTGTCTTACCACAAAGAAATGGAAGCGCTGTACAGCTACCTATGATTGTGAAATTCAATACCGAAAAGCTTTCACATCACTCGGCAAAGTTCAACAAACCGATAAGGGCCTACCCGGTTACATAATGTTTAAGGTGTTAGACTCACAATAGTTCGTTCCAACTTCGAGTTTCAGTTCGGATAGGACAAATTTGTACTGTTGACAAGTCATAACAAGCGTAAAACAGCTGTACGGTGCTTCCATGGTTTCTTAATTATGAGCTAAGTGAAGAAATCACATGGTAGATAATTTCATAAATCGTGTGATCTCTTACTACTAACATCAACCAGGTAAGGCTTTGTATGACAACTCTGCAGTGCCAATACGAATGGCGGCTTGTTCGGAATTACCGGATATTCAGCAAGATACTTGTTGATCCCGTATGTTGAGAAACATTAAATAGACTTAAAGAACTAAGCATGATTCTCCATCAACATGTTGGAGTAGTTATGCCACTGAATGAAACTAACAAAATCACTGGAAGAAATAAAATGACGATAATGTCCACAAGTGTTCACGTTTGTAAATAAAGGTTATTATTTGTTGAATTAAGCTACCCGAAATATTTGCCGAATGAATTCATGTGTTGCCCTGTTTTGAGTTCCCCATACAAGAGCACTCGCTTCTAGGGTTAATTATCGAATAGGTTCAGAAAGCTAACTGAAGAACGGTTAGGATTGTTGAAGATGGGCATTCTTGAAGCTGCATACTTCTGAAACTGTTTCAATCAAACTCTCGATGATTCTAATGTCCACTCGAGCCAAAGAGGTCTGAAATGGTTTCGCCATGTCGTTCTTAGTCAATAAAAGTGCAAGTGCTCTTGGCGAATATTCGCATATTCAGAAATGAGATGATGACCCGGTTTTCTGCTAGAAGTAAGGTTAATTTGCCAGTCCTTCAGGCAAAACTCCAATTACGATTCGAATGCTTTGGAACAATGATGAGGACGCGATTTTTATGAAATATCAGTGAATTTGCAGTTGTTTTCTTCGCTCAGGAAACGAAAATACAGCCACCCTATCCCGTACAATTTATTCTTCATATTCGGGGCTGGTGGTATTTCATGAAATAGACAATATAGCGGCTATGATGCTGCAGTAAACTTTATACTGCGTTTTCACAGACAGTTGGGAATACAAATATTTAGACCTTACCGTGCAAGCAGAGGTAATTATTTGTTTCGTTAGTAGATATATGAGATGCCATTTCTGCAGCAATGCTCTAGATTTTACTACATAGTTGTTCAGCTACAATTACGTACCGCTTAACGAGATACATCCAATTATAACCGGAAGTAGATGAACTATTCTTCATCTGATTTGTTGTAATGCTAAGTTTGGGCGACGAATAGCTTGTTTCCGAATCTACACATACTTACTTCGAGATATTCATACCAACAAAACTTTATTTCGCCCACACAACTTACTTTCACACTTCGTCCCTTTTTTTCCAAGGGATGCCATGTTGACCAGTTTTATCAACTGTGCCACAAGTTTTGTATCCGGATTTGTCGTGTTTTCTGTGCTCGGACACATGTGTTTCCGGATGGGCAAAACCATGGAAGAGGCTGCAAATGAAGGTGAGCAGTGAACCACATGATCGTCAATCAGAGGTGGCAAAGTTGCTAAATTTGGAAGCAAACTAGTAAACAACACCTAGCAACAGAATAGTTTTGTGGTCTACCTATCTTGTTTTGCCTTTATTTTGGATACCACTTTGTTTTGTTCACAAGAGTATAATAAATTATTTGCGGGGCCCACACGTATCTGCATTTGTGTGATTATTAATAGAAGACAAGTAAAGGACAAACTTACTGATCCAAAATTGTCAAGAAGTTTGGTTATGAGTAAATCGGCCAATTTATCCCATAGCCCCAAAATGTAAACTGTTGGCAAAAAAATCGCATATATATTGTTCCTCTGAATGATTATGAAAATCGACCTGCCTTTGGTCTCAGTTACGCTAGCGAGAATCCAATTGGTGGATGTAAGCAATGAAGATCGATGTCCATGGTATTTACGGTGTCTGATTGATAGAATCGAGGAGAACTAATGGTAATTATGTTTTCGATATTGCTTATTACTATTAGCTAAGCAGTTTCAACGGCTGGAGAATAGTACAGGTGTGTCATCTGGTGTTTCATGAACCACCAGTGATAGATATTCCCAGACGCTCATTTTAGACATCGAACGGGGATGAATGTATGTACAGGTTGACTCTTGCCAACACAGCCCTCTCCACCATTCATACCATTTCCCGTGTCAAAATTGTTCGGATTCATATAAAAAACATTTGGAATGGAGTAAGAACCTGTTTTTGTTTCACATAACTTCTTAGGAGTACATATGCTTACAGATTACAGAACAATCAGTAGATAACCAGTGCACAAATGTACAAATGCAAGATGAATTACGTTTTATGTCTATGCAAACGAGACTTCAATACTTCAGTTGAATGGTAGTTCCGAAAAGCTTTGACATAATTGTGGATAATTTTGACACAGTTCAGAAATAGTGAGGGAAGTGATTTGGTTTTTCATTGGGAACCTGAACTCAGTAGAGCTAAATCGACGATTTCCTATTGAATACGACAATATAAAATTCTAAATCACGTGGATGAACTGAGAGTCAACTCAGGCTTCAAATCATCGTCCCTCAGACGCAATACTAGGAGACGGGGTGAGGTATCTCTAATGTCTAGCTTTGAGGGAGCTCAGCTAGTAGAACCCGTGCAATCGAGGTGTGGGCTTTTTCTTTTTGCCCGTAAGTCGGCGATCATCTGCATCGGACAGAAGAACTGAAATTCGACGTTTCTTTGCACGGATGTCTGCATTTAGTAGGCAAACATGCTGGATGTAAAATGAGGCTGCTATCTGAGGCCTTAATGCAAGACCGCTTGGTGGCGTTACAATGACTCAGGACGGAATCACTATGCGGGACTGACTGACAAGGCCGTTTGGACTCAGGTGAATGACAGGTCTAAGATGTGTTGCCCTGAGAACCAGAGGACAAATACAGAACTACCCAACTCTCCTAGTTAGCGGACGGGCTGAAAATTGTCTTATTTTTGTGACAAGTCCAGAGAAGAACGGGGGCGTTGTTTGTAACGGAGACTAGATGCGAGACAATAAGCCCGTTAGAAGGTGGGCTTCTACCCATGGGAGCTAACCTGAGGAGACTCACATAAATTATTTGACTGTAATAAATACATTGATTGTCTTGTTGACCGGTCAGAGGCCACTTGGTCGTTCTCGCTTTAGTGAGCGTGGTAGAATTAAATTACGATCAAGAGGACTAACTGTGGCCTTTAAAGTTAGCGACGACAATGACCGGAAGTTCTGTCGTGAAGTGGATATGAAATCAAATTCATTTCAGTCAATTATATTGTATTATGTGTGAATTTGAACTTATTCTTCAGATCCGTTATTCGATCAATGTCAATCGGATGACCCCGGATGAAACGTAAATTGGGTCAAATGCACAGTGTTCCTTGACGCTTTAAAGCAGACGTCAGCATGTGGGGATATCAAAGCCTATAATTTACAGTTACACAGATTAGTGCGAAATACATTCTCATCGTCATACTCAGACAACGTTAATGTTTCCTCAACCTCGTATGCAGTTTCAATACTCTGGGGTAATGAGCTCCAACCCAACCCTCGACTAGTTCATTTCACTTTCAACGCGCACGACGAATATTCGTTAAGAAGCCTGTGTAGTTTATTTCCAGCTATGTTAGCACGACGGGCTTCAAGCTAATCAAGCTATACAGCTTAATCGGATGGCCTTCGTTCTGCTCTGGTTGCCCACCGACAATCAGTTCATTGCAAGAGTTGGTCTTTTTGACTGTGAAGCTCATGAGAGCATGAAATGGACAGCAGATGAATGGCTGTCGTTGGTGTAGTTCTGATATTTAATAAGCCACTGGGGTATCATTCGGTTGCCCTAACGACCATAACAGTTTAAAGCCATAAGTGCTTCGCACAATAACTGGAACAGTTAATAAAATCTAAGTGAATGCTCAGCAACAGCTCGTTTATTGGCCATTTTTGACCTTGTGTCCAAAAGCCATCTTTAAGGGGCAGTGATAATCTTATCATTGACTAAGCGGACGATGTCGAGCATTGTGCAACGGAGCTCCAATCAAGCACATTGCCGTGATCTCAGTGTTTGACAATTTTGTAGCCAAAATTAGGGAGAAGTGATTCTAACTTTCTAATTCCACCGTTGTACAACCACGATGTCCATTTTTTGTCTATATGAGATGGATATTTCAAGAAAAAGGGAAGTTAGAAATCGAAGTAACCGGAGTACCATAATAATGTCTAAAACCAAAAACTTTGTGCTCGTTAGACCTTTTCCGAGAAATAAGTTGACTTGAAGAATCACTGAACACATTTTTTCAGTCGCTTTCGGAAAAAGAGGACGGATCTCATGTGAACTACGTCATCTTCCGAAGATTATCGAAGATTTTTGAACAAGTAATGCTGCAATATCTGAAAGACAACGTAAACGAGGCTGATCTTTCGTGAAGTAGTTGTCTGAGTTTAATTAATTAATTAATGCAAATTCCAGTGATAGGCATATAAAAAATTGAGTTGCACTAGTTGTCTATCGCTTATTTTGTTGACAAACGTAGATTATGTCTTGGAATGTCTTAGCACCAAAGTGCTGATTGGAACAATAAGGAAATATTCAGGTCAAACCAATAAATCCTGCAGAAATACCCTCCATAAATCCAGCAAGGCTTAAACTCCAAAGCACGGCCAAATCTCTGGGGAATGAAATTAACGGACTGCCTACAAGTGACTGAATCAGCTTACTTCCTCAATAAGATTCTCAACTGATTCCAAATATGTTCACCATTCTTCTGGCATGCCAGTAGCATATACTCTTGATGACATACAGTCACATTTGTATGAATATTGTTGCCCAAGAAGCAAAGCAAATGTTAGTGCAACGGCAGCTCCATTTTCGGAAACTCAGGAGCTAAATAGGAAAAGTAATGCAGTTCTGGTGGAATACCATTTAGGGTCCATCATTTTAAGAATTTCCGAGACGGGGAAACGGGCCGTTGGCCAGAAAGCTCACAGTGGAGAACTACGGAGGATCAAAGTCAAAAAACCACAGGACATTTTAAATTACCCACTCTCCGGAGGGTAGTGGTAGAGATTTCTACATTCATTTGTTTTAACTTAAACCAAAATGGTAACACGATGAAGTTCTTTCAGTGATTGTGAATCTGAACAAAATAGCCATATCCAGCTGACCCCATCAAATACTGATCACTTGATGACACTTACCAATCAGTGTGTATTTCACGGTTCACGATTTCTGGTAAACCGGGCAACCGGAGGAACCACTCTAGCTAAATTTCTCATTCAAAATAATGAAATGAATACAATGACATTTCGATTTATGACCCCTGTTTTTTTCTCACTGTTTCAATCCAAACCTAGGTCCCGGACTGGTGTTCGTTGCTTACCCAGAAGCTATCGCCACTTTGAAGGGTTCGACATTTTGGGCGATCATTTTCATGCTCATGCTAATTACTCTGGGTTTGGACAGTACAGTAAGTTAGTACAATAAATCAGAAATGTTTGCACTGTGTTCAACCTCTGAACACGTCGATCATACTTAACCGATTACTGGGGGAATGAAGTCATTACATTTGAATGCTCACAAACGGATTGGCATAGCACAGTTTCTTGGCGATAAAACGAGTACATATAAAATATGTTCGTGTCATCATAATTTTTGGGATATCTCTCGAAGTTCACTGGATTGATCCAGTAGGCCGCGCCGTTTGACTGGCTGCGCTACGATTATGCGTCATCCCTATTTCGCTGTTTTCTTGCGGAAGTTTTGGTTCCATTTTGGTCTCCGCTCGCCGCTACAATCGCTTGGAATTATTGTTATTTAAAAACCGTACTGTTTTTCAACATGGACTAGGATCACGCACTGTTGCATCTCAATGATCTTATCTATCTAAAAGAGACACTCACACTGGCTGACAGGCAGCTATTAATTGCACCCTTCAGGCCAAGGTATCCAGTCCGGCCTTGTTGAGTACCAATATTCGTTCTCTGTTTACGAAAGCGTCGGATCTGCCCCTGACATTTCAATCACCGATACATGTTCAAACTTGT
>LUCM01007666.1:0-27756 GCA_008360955.1 Fasciolopsis buskii
GGTCCAACAGTAGTTTAACACCAGTCGCTGGGAAACCGTGTCTGTCAATGGGATTCGATAAGTTGCTGTCACTAGGGCTTAGACAATGAGATTACGAGCGATTTGTGTTCACTTTGTTTGTTTAGCCAAAGATCTTTGTTCTCCTCGAAGCAGACAATCGAAATTTAGTTGTCAAAATGACACAAATGGATACACTCACAACCCTCCCTATACGTCCATATTGGCCGAAGAGCTACAGTTGTGGACCGGAATCAATAGTCACATCTCGTATCGACCAGGAGGCGTACAGGGGACGATGAGCACTTTTTTGTACGGCCGCTCTCAGGACATACCGACCCTGCGGAGCGAGGCCATGCTAAAAGACCAAAATAAAAATCACTGGGATGTAATTGTTCAAGCATGCTCTCAAAATTAGAACCACACAAATGCAAACAGCACGTGACTCAAAGTAGAGATGACTGAACGACGTAAGGAGTGTATCGAAAAATCGATGCGCCATGTATTGGTTTTTTATTGTGAATGATATAATATTAATAACACAGCGTTGTTGGTAGATGACTGAGTTCTTCAAATCTGGACAACTTACCATAATGAGGTTGTCTCAGGGATCAGGAACAAAGGTACAACAACGGAAGGTGTCTAGGAAGGTCAACACGAACAATGACAACGCCCGATCGGTTGGCTACTAAACGTTCGTTTGTGCTCTGTTGATACGAGTTTTTGATGAAGATTCAAAATTGTTTCACGATAGATTGAACCTACAGCATGTTTGCACTTTTATGCCATTGAACAGTTCGAAAACGGGAATGAGCGAAAACCAAAAAACACCGGTCTTCGTACAATTAATTTACTCAAAGTGATGCCGGACTGTTAAATTTCATCGCATACTGTGTCGGATGATTGTCTCCGTAAGTAAATGACCTAAACACGAATGCGGTTTCACTTCGCCAAGATTAGAACCCACGAGCGGTGGCCACCCGACCATTTTACCAAGTGTCCTCTACCAACGTAGGCACAATGCTTACCTAAATTAGACGGGAAGCCAGTGACCGTTAACTGAGATATTCAAACAGCAGTACAGAACCCATTAGATCAAGCGATAGAGTTCAAAAGCGATGAAGCAACCAGCGGCTTCCATGGATGTGCAGCTCAGAATCTCGTTTTCTTCCATCACAAGCTTAACAGATCTGTCAAGACGAACTTCATTTCTGCATCTGCTCCCTACTGTAAGGATGCAGAGAGATATATACTTGAATATGCCTGTTACCCAGTCACGGGTACAGTTCGATCTAGGTGAATGTTTTCATTCATGATTGAAGGCCTCTGATCTAGAGTCTTATGTACCATCCAAGAGGTGCCGATATTTGGTGAGTTGCATGAACGGTTCCTTGGCTAAATACTAGTTGGTATATATCACAAATGAAAGTTAACGGCTGTTCTAACTAAACACGTAACAGCATTTTGTTCTCCAAAACAAGCGAACACCAGAGAACCAGTGTTATTAGACACGCAAGAAATTCGTTTTTTTCTGCACAATGTGCTTTACAACCTTAATCAGCTAGCGCAATGCTTAAATGTTCATCCTGTTACGCTTCTGTTTCGTTGATGTCCGGGAGCACCGGTCAGCGTGTACAAGAACCAATGGAGAACGAAATTAAACTTGTGCTATACAACTTCTTTCGTAGTGTGTGTGTGTGTGTGGGGGGGTCATCATAGTTTGCTTGCCACATCCCTAAGAATGATTATTAAACTGCAGACCTAGGAGTTTTTAAGTCGTGCTGCATACTTTTTAAAGAGTGATGCATGAACAATAAAAACTTATGATATTCTAAAACTATTCCCATATTGCTCAAATGATGAATCAGTTAGGCAATTTATTAAATATTAGGATCAGAAGATTTTTAGGTATATGGTTGGTTGATCTAGGTCAGTTTAAAGTAATTTGATTCTTACAAAATGACTAGATCTACGGAAACATATCAAAGAGCCTTAGTGTAGGATGCTCTAGGAGTGCGATCCCCGATAGTGGTTAGTTGACCGACCGGACATCCAAATTAAGCCGGAGCCCTGTAAGTGTGTCAGCCAACACAAACACTTGTACGAAACAAATGCAATTTGATGACAAATAGAACACATGCTACGGTGCAACTAATTGGTATCATGGCATATTTTTTCTAAAACTGTTCCCGTCCAGTAAACTCGTTTCCGGTGATCAAACAGAAGTTCAGAGATAAAACTTTACCGGAGCAATTCCTCCGGGTTACTGTTATAAGAACGTCCCCGACGTGATATGCGCACTTTTCGTTTCCGCGTTGCCAACCACACAGAGTTAAGTTGCCTGCACGAAATAGATGAATTAGGAAAACCCATGTACTTTTGTACTTCTGACGGATCTAAACAGGCACATAAAATTGCAAGGTTGACCACGTGCAGCTCCTAAATGCCAAATCAGTTTAGCTCGGTTTGAAGAAGAAGATAATGCCTCGGCCAGAAACAACGTGGCCTGGGATTCTAACTTATAACGAAAGTGATAGAAGGCATATTGATTGTTCTCGAAACATAATAAACTCTGTTCTGTCACGATACACATCGTCAATGTCTTTTAGTCTTGACAAGACTCTTTTCCAAATTATTCAATGATGTACTCTTTAATTAATGTCATTGTACAAAATTTGCAATGGAAAGCAAAATCTCCACCGGTGTCTGTCACGTCTTTCGCAATTTAGCATCTATTCGGATCAACAGATTATCACACCACTAACCAATTTTAGGATTTCGTGTAATTGCGGACGTTGACCAAGTGGATTCAATATCTACAACCCTCAGAAGAACAGAGGTTCAAATCGCAGATCTGCCGGTCACTTTGGCAGTGGACGCCATCCAGCTCTCACAAGGTTCGCAACCTAAACTAACTTGTCCGAATGAGACCTTGCGCGTGGGTCTATGTCACTCCCAGTTTCAGAGTCATGGTTACTGGTGCCCCCCTCGTGCAGCAGGCCCTAGTGGCTATGGGGCACGCTCCTTCCATCACAGTCATATGAAAAGATTGCCTCGGAGATATATATGTGCTGTGCGGATAAAGGTAAGACAAACTGAATGGCAGTCGGTAAGCTGATGCATGTACTTCTGAACAGGACCACAACGCGAAATTTATGTCGTCACCTTAAGAAGGGCTTGATTTTCGCCGTCCAGCTGATAACATGTCCAGTTATGTAAAGCATTATCGTCATAATTGTATCATTGTTGAACTTACGATTACATTACCAGACTGGCATTTAATGGTCAAAACCAATCGTGTAAATAACATCACAGTCACTCACGTTTGCTTACGTGAACAGAGTGGACACCGCGCACAAACACACCCACACATATTTTAATAGGTCATTCAGACATCCATTCCGAACTCACGTCAGTCTATTGCGATTTCGCCAAGCCGCAATTTGGTCAACAGTTTACTGAGTGCACTTGATTTTATCAGCATAACTTCCTGCGCTGACAAACTAAACACTTGAGTGCTCTTGCAAAGCGAACACATTCTTTCTTACACAACGCGATTAATTTAGTTAAACTAAGTATTACAGTACATTTATACGCAGAAAGACAGGGATAATAACGTTCATACATATTTCTGTACGGATTAGTCGAGGGAAGCTATGTAGAAGAAATGTCACAATCGATGTCCTAGTCACATGGAGCATTAGGCCACATAGTAATTCAATTGCTGAGCTTGGCATTTTGATCACGGTCGGCTTGTCACGGGCGCATGTGTGATCAGGACGTCTGACTTAGCGAATAAGATCTTCGACAAATCATCAGTTTGAGCTTCAACCAACATCAACGTTCACAGTCACTGAAATCTCACATCAGCTTGATTTTATACCCTGAGACCAATAGTATCGTGTCGTTTTGAGCTATCGGCCCCAGTAATCTGGGGCGATTCGCAAGCAAACACTAGATATTGCTTGAACAAAACAAAGTCTGAAGTACGTGGATCAAACCATCTGACGTCAAATTTATTCTATTCCTAATCTGTACACAGACTGCTAGTTTTTGCCAAACATCTGTGGGTCACGCGAAGTGTATTCGATGCACCCGTTGGGCAAAATCCTCAATAGTGATGAACTTGTTTGATAAAATGCAAAATTCCTTACCCGTAAGCGAAACATCCCATTGCAAAGAAGTGGAATTAAAGGGCACTTATTTAATCGGATTTTGGAAGATAATCCACAAATATCGCCAAGCAGGTAAATTGGATTTGATATTCGTTTCCCACTTCATGCTCAAGCAGTCATGATATCGGGTCGATAAAATATGATTACATACTTAGTACAACACCAGTGCTAGTACAAACAACGAGAAACACAGATTGTCATTTGGTCGATTAATGTCTCTTAGACGAAAACACGAATTGCTTTTGCAATGAAACATTCTAAAATTATCCTCGGCTAGTATCCTCGGCACTGTCACGTGATTAACAGAGGCAAAAGTCATACGCAGTGAAGGTGAACAACGACACGCGGTACGAAAAATCTTTCGGATCCCTATCTTCATCTCCAGTCATTTACCCTATCTGTTTGCTTCCGTTCGAATGAATTATGGCAAAGCAACAAAAGAAGTCGGCAATCGGTTACCTTTTCCCTGTTCATTCGTACTCCTTCGATTGGACGAAACGGCAAAGTACGAGGACAAATTCAGATGTTTGTTGCCGTCCTGAAAACGGTGCATTCCGAAGCCTCAACCAAAATGGAAATTTAGATTTTCTTTAGAAGTCTTACCCCAAAAACCAACGTTCATTTCCATCCCCAGTATGGATAGAAAATGTAAACAATTTTAGGACAATATTTCCAAAGGAAGCTACAACAGAAACAAATATGGCTGGTCGCTAGTAAGACGTGCTTTGATTAGTATTGTGAAGTGATAAAAGGCGACGATGACGAATGACTTCAACGAACAATGCGGAATATTCAAGTTTCAGTCAGGTCACGAGTAATTACTATATGGCCAAAATACCGTTCACGAGATAAGCGAATTGACAATTACGGCAATAAGATGACGATGAACACCAGTGGTGATAGTTGTGTAGATGCTGACGCTGTTGCTAATGATGACGTTGACGATAACGATAGTGATGATGGTGATGTTGATGACGGTTCCGAGAATGAAGACAATATCTATGATGATAATAACTATAATGGTTACTTCAAATGAGATTGTGATGTTATATTTCCCGTGAAATTCCACATTCACATCGAAACTGCATGTGGACCACGATAATCGAAGATGTCCGCACCGGTTGGATTTATTGGTCGATGTACGATATCACATTTCTGTTTGATTAAAGACCGAGTACGCGGTGTGAATTAACAATGTGTTGATTATCTCTAAGTTGGTGATTGATTTCGGTTAGATATATGAGTGATTTGAATTACGAAATGCACGCTGTTCTCAATCCGCGGTGATTTTGTCAATTGCTCTGCGACAGACGAAACGTAACCAGCAGACAGTGTACATAAAGTGTGCATTTGTGTAGCGTTAATACGGCACAATCTATCAGTTTGCCCATTAATTGCATTACAAACCAGGATACCGCTTTTTACCATCTGTTCAAGGAACGACTAATGGGGCAATTCTTGAAAACTAGCATATGTTTTGTTTTATCGGTGATCGGATACGTTAGCATTGGAAATGAACTAGACGTCAAACGCAACTCAAGCTGGAGTTATTGCATTGGGAATCTTACGTGTTACATGTTTAACTTTCAAACCTGTACTTTACCGGCTTCGTTTACGCCTCTACCGTGTTAAGGTAAACAACCATCAAATTATACTCTATTCGGACAATTATGGCGGTGAATTCATCCGGTCATCAGCCTACGTCTTCAGAGAGAGAGCGAAGTCAGTCATCGTAAGGAATTTTCGCCTTCTTTGTTCCCATTAGGGTTTTCGCAGACGACTGTGAAAGTACTAACCACACGGTTTAGATGGATTTTGGCCGATCCATCATTGTTTGTCCAATCCATGTTTACTGTATGGCTTGAATACAAATCTAGACAAGAAATGCTTAAGCAAAAGCTTACTGAACACGGTTCCACAAGGGCAACCCGGCCGGAACTAAGTATATACGATGCAAGTAAATTTAGCGCATTCAAAATCTCGTTTCCATTCGGTTTTCATGAATTCACTTCAATGTGATCGGCAGAATATTCAGTGTGTTCAATCTCACAACAATAAATACCAGTTTCGTGAAATCTTAAATGACAATTTTTGTAGCTTTTTGATCATTAGGCTCTCCACCAAAGTAGTGGTGGTATCATCACTGTGCACTGTTTAAGACTGCATTTTATCCATATTTATACTAGTTTATTTCTTAGGTTTGGAGTTGACTTTCAAAAATAGTTACTCCCCTGGCCCTTCCACTTGAGGTGACTTCAAACTTTTAGTGCTCCGAGATTGATTGCCCTAACCGAGAAATGTTCATTGAGATGAATATAAATTCTTATTTTCACTTTATTCATTAACCTAATATCCAAATTTTGGCATAAGCATGTCTTTCAATGCGGAACTTTATTAAACCTAGTGGCCTTATAAAAGGTCTGTTCTCCTTTAATTAGGGATTTTCCGTGGTGTTTGAAATCTAATCAAAACTTTCTAGCTTACTTTGGTTGTCTAAATGTTTAGAACCATAAAATCCCTATAACTTTCACCGAAATCGAATCAGAAAGTTCGAGTTTTCTTCATGGGCCAGTGTGAATCGAGTTGATTGAAGCTTTTGTCCCCTTTCTAGAGTTATCTGATTGTATATGTGGTTCGGTTCGTGTCTACCGTTTCCATCGACTGATTAGTAGCGGACTTGCAGAAACGCGCCTGAATGATTTGCATCTGTTTTGACCAAAAGTTGAACATTTCTAGGTTCAACTTATGTTCTTCCCCGATTGGGAATTTGCAGGAACTAATGAGAATGGATTGTGTCATTTAGTGGCACATTCGTATTCACAAATTCGTATGAAAATTTCTTATCCATTGTGACCAGTAGAACAATAATAAAAATCTACATTTCATCTGGTATCACTCTTTTCGATTTACATGATGAGTGGGTCTCAGTTGAGTATTCTTATAGATCCACTAGGAGTGTAAGCAACCGTGAAATCTCGACTTTTTAGCAGTCTTTTAGGGCTGCTTTATCTTCTTATTCGATTTGCTTCATAGTTTGCTTCTTTTTCATTATACACGCAGCTCGGTTTTCGCCTCTTATTTTAGTCTTTTTTTCATTTTCGTCATGTCGTATTATTCGAAATTCGCGAAAAGTGAACGTGATTTACATGTCTCTTACATCCAATCCAGTTGTCTTTTGGACAGGAAAGTCACGACTCCTGTACCAAAATGTTCTTGGTTTTATCTGATATTTTATTTTTCCGTTTTTTTCAACTGGTTTGCGGTACTCATGAAATGTCTCACGAAATACTGACAGTGAAATTAATGACAAAATTCCCAGTCATTCCGGGAGTAAATTTTAATAGTTGCCTGCTAGTTAATTTGTAGGAAAGTCTTCCTAAAGTAGTCTGATTATGAACGCTTCATTGATGTAGCTATCAATTGGCTATGCCATCTAAGCCTTTTATCGGGAAAATTTGAGCAAATGCGCGATATACCTCACGTGAGTCAACTCCATGAATCACCTCCGAGCTCGTGCTCTAATTCCCATGGAGGTAAATAACGTTTCCTATTCAGATTGTTTTTACATTGGGAGAGATTGGTTGAAACGGTAGTAGGACACGTTATGGATTCGAAAGGCTTAGGTTCAAATCCTTCCGATGTAAATAGAAGCGCATCATTGATGAGATCTGCGGTGAGCCAGCCTCGAATGCGGTGCTTCTCGAATGCCAGGCTGACGTCAAAACCGAAGGATTGTGCGTCGACAGTAAATTCCGAAAGGCAACCAGTCAAGCCAATTTGAATGATATTTGATTGCAACCATAATTTTTTTTATCTAGCCTGTGCTTACTTGGTTATCGGTCATTTAGGGACTGCGCTGTCTAGTTGGATAATTATTTGACAACACTTGTGTCTGATTTGAACCCAGATTCCTTTATTTCATTCTTGCAAAATCCCAGGATAAACTGTTTTTGAGTATTAACTAATTGGATTAGTTTACTACAAGCCTAGGCCTCTTTTGAAGTACCATTCGCGGCACATTTTTTCTAGACATTAGGGCCAGATACTTCCCCTAATCTCTTTAACGGAATCTCCAAATAGCATTGGAAACGTTTCATATATTTTTCTAGAAATGTCTGTCGCTGTCGATATCGTTCCTGACGAAAGCAGTATGTTCCAATAAAAGACAAAAATGATATAAGTAGAGCTGATCTATTCAAAACGGTGGAAGCTTAATACGATTATGCAGGACTTGCCACCACCGATATAACATTGCATGTGCAATAAATCGAGTTTATTTACTAGTGCCGAATAAAACGCTGTTTTCGGTCTGTCAGAAAACACAAAGTAAGAGCATCCCGTCAGGAATTTCGTCACATGGAACCTCGCAGACATCTTTCTCCGATTGATAAAAATGGCGAGCACAAAATCGGAACAGTTCTGCAATCGACCGGTGATAAAGAGAACCAAGGGAATAATTTATATCTCAACAATAACATACTAGGGAGCTGGTTAACAACCTCATTTGTCACCGGATCAAGAACTACTATTTCTACTTCTATATATATATCACTAATATGCCTTCCTTTTCTACTGTATTTCCTGCTACTAATTCTACTACTCCTATTTCCACTACTTCTACTACTGCTGTCTCTGCTACTACTACTACTACTACTACTACTACTACTACTACTACTACTCTCACTGTTCCTGCTTCTAATATTACTACTACCACTAGTACTACTGCTACCTACACTACTACTCCCACTTCTATTAGTACTGCTAATACTACTGCACCAGCCAGAACCGTATCACAAGGAAACATGCTGGAGGAAAACGAGAAAACAACCTGATGCATTGCTCACTAAACTTCCTCTAAGAAGTTAAAAATATCCAGTGCCATACCAAATGCGAAATGCTCCGCGACTGGAGAAAATATAAAAATTTAAGCTAAGTCATGTGACGTCAACAGTCCTGCACAAGGTGTCAGCTCGTAATCACTTTAACACATGTCAGCGATAAGCGACTTGTAACTTTTGTATGAATTTGGTCATGCTATTTGGAAGTTATCACAAACAAGTAAGTGTCGAATTTCACCTAATTAGCACTCTACGGTTTTGGATACCTCACACTGATTACCAGATAGCCCCTAGTCACTGATCCATTGGGAAACAAAGATTTTCTGCGCCCCCTCTTTGTGTAGTGGACTCTAACAGCCAGACTTGCCGTGAAATGGTCCCGGGGAGGAAATTATAACACCCCGTTTTCATGGTCAATCTGTTAACGTGGTGTTTGAAAGTCGTTGACGGGGCCTGACCCATCGTCAGCCACTTCCCCGATCAACACTTCCTCGGTGGCCGCCGCCCTCTTCCCGAAGTGTTATTTACACTTATTCCTATTGTGCTGAATGCAAAAAGCATCATCATTACCGATGACTATAACCTTATTTTTACTTGTCGGACAATCACCAGTCCAGCAACGGACTCACCAACATCCAATATCGCAATTTAACAAGATGATAAATTCTGACTGTTGTCATTTCTGTGCATTCTTTGCGTGAAACTGACTAAACTAAACAAAAGCCGTTTACCGTGCATCATTTTGCTGAATCGCTCGAGGAAACTAGAACTAGTGATTTCAGGAAACCTACACTTCGCTTGCAGCTTTTCCGCCAACCTGATTAATGAACTTGGACGTCCAGTCACTGCAGATTTGCTGGAAACTGAAGACGATCTATATGGATGCACAGAGAAAAAAACACTGGGCCTCATACAGAAGTCTCTAAAAATGAAAAGACGCTGACAGTTAGTACACGTAAGTTTACAATGAACAAATATATTCCCCCTGCGCACATTCTCTTCCACGGTTAGAAAGTGGATCATTTGTTAACTCTTTGTAGTTCAACAGAGTAGAACAAATATATTTGGTGTCCATCTAAGAATAAGAGTCATACCTTATGGTCTGCTTTGGCTTTTGTAGCCAATGACAAACAACCGAGAATCAGACGATCAATAATTGAGACACAATTCAGGAGAACAACTGACTTTGAAATTTCTAAAATTGTCGTTTGAATTTATTAGAAACCCAGGAAATGGAGAAAAATTATAATCTTGTTGGTCTATGTTCGTGTATATATGTAACAATGTGGTGTGAATTGGGATGATCATTATGTTATTTCACCGATAAGCTGGATATGAGTGATTAACTCATGAATATCACCCTTTCCGTGTCGAGACAATCACCGTTACTGTGCAAGTGCTGATGTAGCTAACGGAAGATGTAGGGCGAGAACAAGTAGCTTTGTACCTGGAGATGAACGGTCAACTGCTGAAGTCCTAGGGCTTTAGCGATCCTGATTATTCTAATGCGGATGTGGTCGAATCGATAAAGTGGCAATTGGTAGATGACGTTTATTTGGGGGTCTATACGCTGGCCACTGTCTACTAGGTGTACTAAGATGGTGCTAGATATCGTCTTCGGCCCGCCTGTGTTATAGGCCTGGTTTATCGAACGGCGGTTCTGTGGACGCCAAAACTGTCAGTTTGATGTTTTGCTATCATTTGCGCTGAAGAGATATGGTTATGGTTGTGACTTCCCACAGCCGAATGGTAGATACTGGTGTGAAACAGATGAACTACTGAGTAACGGAAGCACGTTGGATGCAAAAACGCCACCAACGATGGCGTCCAACACTTAAATAACGTGGTCGGAGAGATCTCGTGGATCCCAGCTCGGACATGATTCCAGTGAGTTCACCTAGACCCTTTACATTAGAAACTGAAGAAATCCGTTATTTCTCCCCGAAATGCTTGCACAAAAACCACGGTTACACAACTCGTTTTTAGTTGACCGCGATTAACAAGGACTTCAGTAAACAAAATCACTTGCCATAAACCACTGCTTCTTTCTAGTTGACTATTCACATTTTTGTCGAACTTTAGTTTGTTTAGACTTACATCAACAGTTTCAAAGATTTGCTAGTTTGACCATTGCGAATGATCAAGAATTTAAATGGTCGGTGAAATGATTCATCTTGTACCATCCTCATCCGACTCACCATTGGTATACCCACAAAACTGTGCATCTGGTTTAACCCTCATTCGAATCATGACCTGAGCAAATCAGTGGCCTCTAACCCTACACCACCATGTCCTCGAAGACGGACTCGTAACGGAGACGAACGAGTACTAGACAAACATCGGGATCACTAGATATGCGTCGAACCTCAGTGCTTTGTGATATATCATTGCTGTATTTGGAATTCGGTTGGTCACAATTACGAAAAAAAAACAATTATTCATGAGCATCGACACAGACCACGCAAACTAAGACAAAGAGAAGACTGAAACAAAATGAAACACGTTCGAGTTGTATTTGCAACTCATGAGTTCATACTCACAATTGGAGATATCCCTATTGGTGGAATACACTCCGTCTAATAGGCTCCGAGGAATGTTTGGATTTCGCGACTGCAAGTATCCATGGTCTTCATTGGCCAGTTGTTTAGGCAGGCTAACGTGAAGCTGAACATGATTGCATCATGTGATCTGCACGTAGACCCATGATAACAGTCAGCTCTGAACAATGTTTCATCAACTTGACTTTCTTGTCGAAATGATTTCCGAAACGGTAACGGATTAGGACACGATGGTCTGAGAAGTATACCTGGATCGTGGGTTTGCATCCTTCTGTTGGAATTGATTCTTTGTTCATTACCTGAATTTCTAATGCATATTCGATTATCATGTCTTCTATTCACTGTTTTCCGTTATGTTGCTTCCTTCCGCACTCATCGAAGCAGTCGGTTTTGTAATTTTACAATTCGCCTGGAGATATCCAATAATGTGGAAACGCAGGATGGGTAGAGAACTATATGAATGCGTTGATTTGTGCGATTCTTTGTAATTACTGGGGCGTACAGAAAATTTTTTCCATTCAAAAATTTGAAAAGACCAAGGTTTCAATAGAAGCATACTGGTCGATTGTACGCTATCAGAAATTACGTAAGAATTCTCGAAGCTTAAGAAATTATTAATAGCTTTAGTTGAAATGCTTTTATTTGATTGAAATTCTTTGGCTACCAACACCGAACACCGTACCACAACCCTTAACCCTCTAGATTCTCACTCCCCTCCCCTGCAAAGATCGCTCATTGCTAGCCTTCAGTGGCAATTTCCACCGTTGCACTGTTTTCAGTCCTAGAAGCAACAAATTCTTAAGTGAAACTAAGGACTTGATTTCTCCCGGTCTTCCGTCATCCATTTGAATTCTCAACTCGCATTCTCCCAGTAGACTGGCCTAATGACCAGTTACTCGTGGTAACGGTTTATTTCATACAAACCCCAGAGAAGAGCCTTTCTAAAACTTTTACCAGCATGAATAACACTGTGCTCTCCGTACCAGCTATGAGCATTTGAGATGCGCCGTTATCAAATGCAACAGCAAGATCCATAAGTCAATATTATTCAGAATTAGTGGAATACATTCCGTCCAATAGCCTTGGAGGAATGTTTGAGCTTCACGACCGCTTGTCGCCTGATTGGTTGGTTGTCTACGCGGGCCAGCTCGAAGCAGTACCGGACTGTATCACGTAAACTTACCACAACCATCCAAAGCTCCAAATTTTTTTGATTACTGAGTTAATAGACTTATATCACCTCTTTTGTAATTTCTTAGCAATTTTCAACCTAAAGAAGTGGTAAAAAATCAGAAACATCCTACCCAACCGTTGTACTAGACTCCTTAGAAGTTTGGAGCAAACTTTTTGAACGTGCCCATAGGACCGTGACAATTTCGAGCACTGTCAGACCATGATACAAAAACAAGATGATTTTGGAAAATGGCCAACCAACCTGTGATTAGTCTATGTGCAGATCAGGTCAAACAGTCCGGTATTATTTCATCCTAGTCTGCACCCAGGACCACCCAAACAGCTTAGTAGCTGCTCAAAAAGCGGAGAACGACATTTCCCAATGGTCCTTTTGCGCAAATGTAGTTTCCTAATGCACGCCCTAAATGTAAAATCAGTCTTGAATTCCAATCCTCGAGATCTCCTTGATGGCTTCAGTGACATACTTTGTTATTATACTGCATACTGGGGATTCATGCCCGTGCTCTATTACAATCGATTAGATTACGTGAAACTTTTTCCAAGATAAACACCACAACACCTTACCTAATGTCATAAGTAGGCTTTTTAAATTCGACACTGGCCAAAAAATGAAGTGTTGTAGTTCTTCTTGAGGAATTCTAAAACCAGGTCGCCCACAGTTTATAATGATTTATGTTGCAAAGTAATGCATTGTCTGCCAATGCATCCAAACACCTCAGCAAGGTCGAGGTTTAGTATCTCAAGCTTTCAACAAGCTAGTCAATCGGAATGCCTCTTAAAGTGCTTAGTACTAAACACTGTTTTTATTCCTAAGAATGTGCGAAGATGAATTCCAGTGCCTACAGCTCTCCACCAAACTGACTGATTTTTGGTATTCAGCTTCATGAGATGGATTAACTCTGATCTAAAACCAAACATGAGCACCGTACCGCACTATATGCACAGACAAATATCAGAAGGGGGTAATAGCCACTCAGTACAAGTAGATCAAACCCAACAGCTTAAGGAATGGTATACGTTACACGACCCACAGATGGTCTTGCTCTATTACGGTTTAGATCGTTTGGTCAGTTGCTCGGGGCAAGGTTCCCTAAATCGACCTTGAGCTTCAGCCTGGGCAACGGGTTATTATCCAGTCCACTGACGAATCGCGGATTCCGACTGACTACAAGTGATTTTGATATGGAAAACGGATAGTTCCTAATACGTGTGGTTATTCTGTGCAGTTTTTCTCAGTTGTTGTTCGTCGCCTATTTCATGGTTTTAACGGCAAGTGAACCGGCAATTAGTTTGTGCAATCTTTTGTGCAAATATACAAACATGCATGTATATATAATATCACACCACTGTGATCAGACTTCGTCAACGGTGGTGGTCAAGTGGATAAGTTCGTGGCGTTTGGGCGTGAAGGTCGCGGGTTCGAATCCTCCCAACGCCAATCAACTTCCTCACTTGGCAGTCCTGCGTTGACCTTGGCCTCCTTCGTGAAATATGTACATCGTCATTTCATCAATAAAGGAACTAAAAAGACCCAAAAAAGTGAAGTTCGGATAGTAGTTCTCATAAGGCAATCATTTTGCAAGCACTGGAGAAATGTGGCAATTGTTTAGTCGTCCTTGTCATACTACAAAAGACCATAGATATCCAATGTGGTGAGATATCCAGTTTGTGACACACCAATTCTTCGTTATTGCCTGAACCAATTTCAGTCCTCAAATAGGATAAAAGACGCTGAATTGGATTTACAGTGCCAGATGCTGAACCATTTTAGAGGTTCTGGTTAACTTGTGTAGTCCACCACACGCATACGAAACTCAGACCTGTGAAATCATTCGATCTCGGCCAAACATAACTTGAAAATTTTGGGATACGTTCTGCTGAATGATAGATTATTTGTGATCTGCTTGTTTGGTTTCGTCTGATGCATTAAATGTTTACTGTGCGCTTCACCCGGCTGCGGCAACTATTGGCAGCCTATGAAGAGTCAGACACAGTAGACAGTGTCCAGAAAGACAGTTGTGTTCGTTTCTGTTAAACGTCCTCGGAGAAAATTCGAACTGCGTTTTGTTTGACTGAAGCTTGAGTGTTGAAAGATCAGTCTTATTTGTAATTCATTTCTTTTTTATTACAAATCTGCTAGCATTGTTCAAACGAGTATTGTTTTCCGGAATCTAAAATTGTCCACCAAAATGAGGTTTGGGAAGGGAATCGAGCTGGTGCAGATGATTCGACACCTTGTACTTACAACAATGCGAACTGTATGATGAGCTTAGATTGAATAATTTCGATTGACAGGCATCCGGGGTACCTACACTCTGATCAATGCAAATGAGATTTTACCCACAGTCACATTTTCAATGACTAGAATTTTTTGTCAATTGTGTATCGTGTTAGTAACAGTTAAAATATTGCTAGTCACATGGTTAGTAAAACACCAGGTAGTTGGCAGGAAAAACTATAAGCGATTTCATATGACTTGGTATGTTTCGAATATACACATGTTCACAGTGTAGGGGTCAAGGATTTTAGTTTATCATGTACCCTAAACTGATCAAATTTCATCACTCCTGCTACACCACCGCTCTGATTAGGTCAATCGATAGTCTGAACGAAAATGCCAGTGAATAGTGTTAGACCAAATCGGCCAGAAGAAAGAATCTACCAATGAGTGCTGGCTATGGGAAATCGAAAAAAGCCATGCGAATGTGATTAATAAATGAACAAATGTGTTTGCTGGACTTCGTTTTTCTCACTAGAGTTTGTGCAAACTGAAGATAGCTTCCGTGAACTTGAACTGATTGAAGATTTACAATTGAAGCACAGCGGAGGTCTCATTCCTATTTCCCGATACGTCATTAAATTTTCGTCTTCTTCCTACGGAGACGTCATAATCAAGGGCAATGACTGCGATTTGAACATTATTTGTTCTTGTGCCGACCTGCGACTGATAAAAGAAGTGTTTTGCCGTTGGGCACCCCTCCAAACAAGATCTGATATTTTCGTTTTATGCTAGTCACATTTTCCGTTCAGAATTCCAACCACATTTGAGGCACTTTGAATAATAATATTATACACCTGTGTTTGCTACTTGGCTCCGCAGCTACACGGCTGATGGTAATGTTTCTACGTCAGATTGTGTTAACGTACTTGGCCACCGCAGATGAGAGTTACGTCAACGAACGCATACCACGGGACGACCCGGTGATTGCCGCCAAAGTTCGTTCATCTCCAAATGCTGAACCAGGTTCCGGCTGGGATTTCCTCATTTTCTAACAAACATAACCCAGGGTACCTGCGGCTCGAACAACAGGGTGATACGAGCCTCTGCGAAAGCATTCAGATCCATCCTCCAGAAAATTGGCTTCCACTTACCGTCGTGCAGTCCACAGTAGCACGTTGGAGTTGTAAATAGCCATTGACAATGCCATGTCACCCAATTTTGTCACCTGTATGCGAGGAATTGGCTGATTCCTGATATTTCAGGTTCACTCATTTCGATAATGAGCCTCATACTCCATCGGCAGGACAGTGTTACGGACAAAAAGAGGACTGGAGGCGGTGCTGTAACATACATCAACTCCTTCTGATCTCTCAAGTCCCAAGTTATTTATACGTACTCCCTAAACGGAACTGACTCACTCGTAACACAACGTCATCCCAGGTCTTCCTTCTATACCAGTTCCATCAAGACGAACTTATATATTACTCCTTCTAGCTCTCAACACAATATCACACCTTTCTTTCAACTCCTTTCTAGCATTCATTGTTCCTTTTCTTAGGGTAGTCTGCATATTATTGTACGTGACTTCGATCGTGCATCTACCCTGCAACTGACTGTGCTTGATTTGACTGATCTCTGCGTTTCTCCCACCAGAGGCGATTCCATTGTCGACAGGGTTATTACCAACCACCCTGATATCTCCAATTTCAAATAGTGATCACTCTCTGCTTCTGTTAAAGCCCAAGATATATTCTCGGTCATCCTTCCAATCCTTCAAGCCAACAAATCAAACTCAAAATCCTCTCCGTAATTCTTCACACAACAGAATTATTCTTCTTCAGAAACCCATTTCACTCGCATCTTCCTATTTCGTTTTTGAACCTCTGTTTAAAGACAATGTCAATCGTTTCAAAAAGACGGCCAACATGACTTTTGATCTGTCCTGTCGCCTAGACACACTATTTGTCGCAAATGGCTGTGTTTCGACCCAGAAACAGAAATCTCTAAGAAGATGTAAGGAGCACTTCTGCAAGTCCCGAAATAAATCAAGCGTGCGGTGTATTTCCAAACTATCAGGTGGATCACACCTTTCTGATTGACTGCAACAACTGTATTAGCCCATGAAAGACAAAAATCAGAAAAGGTCCAACAGTATTTTAACACTAATCACCGGAAAACCGTGTCTGTCAATGGGAACCGACAATTTGCTCTCACTAGGGATCAGAGAATGAGATTACGAGCGATACAATACGATGAGGTAGATGAACATGTTTAACATGCACTGAGGTAACACGCTCCCAAAATGGGTGTCTTAGCAACCTTCGATCACCTTCCGTTGTTGGATCTACACTTCGTTGCCTTGTGCTCAATGAATTTGAGTCTTGGGCTCCAACTGACGTACTCCAAGAGAGAACGTATTCTGAGATGAGAGAAGCCATAAATCATCGCTTGCCCAAATGCATTCAGAAGGTTTCCTGGGAAAAAACTTTTCATACGGGTCATGAGGAATAGCAAGGATGACTGGGGCTAGGCAGACGTGTTCGATGATAACATAAGTGAAATTCAGGGGTACAGATCAACCATGTCACGTGAGACTAAATATTCTGTCTATTTGGCTTTCCTCAGTGTTTAGACACTATGTCACTTAGAGCAACATGCTGCAGTAGCTAAAAGTTTTGATTGTTTAAAAATGGATGTTTGCTGCCCCACTAAAATGCCCATGTAAAAACCATGTTCTCTAATAGCTCTTTGCAGCCCGGGAACAACCTTGGTCTGTCGGTGTATTTTATGCTTGTTCGATGGTCCGATTTTTGGGATTTTGACCACGGTGGCATCAAAATCACTTTAGTCACCAAGGCCCAGTGTGTACACCTAGACTAGATCTCGGTCAATATTCGCATGTCTGCCGAAAGGTTTTATAGTTCTCCGCCTTTCAGTAGCAACAGAGTGGGATTCCGATATTTGCTTGCCTAATCTGTGACCTTTCACCCCAAATTCAACTCTTCTGACACTACAGACAAAATTTGTTGATTCGGTTGGCCGATGATATCGATTTAGTTGCCCAACTCTGCCGTTTAACGATGGTAGAAGTTCCATTTTTCGTCCTTGTCAGTCAGAACGAGAGCGGCGATCATCTCCATCGGATTTGTTCTGCACACAGCAAATAGTTGATGAAAATGGACTAGCCATCCTAAAGTGGCACCCGATTGCTTGATGCTCGCTTTAACCTTCACAGCATTGGATTCAGACAGACTCAGTGGTCATAAGCGGCATGAAGCATTCGCCGCTGTGGTCTACGTCACTGGACTTAGACCACAGCACTATCCGCCTTCAACTGAACTTAAAAATAATCTGTCACGATACCGACACGAAAGCTATCAGTCTTTAAAAATGCTTTGCCACGACAGTTGTTGGCTTGATTGGCACTCGGAGCTTTATACGCGGTTATTTTCACACCCTAATGCTCCCGGGGCCGAGCAAGTGACACGAGCCCTTAGGACCATACAAACAATGCATGCCATCAACGTTACTTACTTTTCTAGATGACCCCAGAACTTTCCTTCCGAATACCACGTCCAAAGTGGTGCTTAACTTTCGAAAATGACCGTTAGTGGGAAGTCTTAGAAATGGCCACGAACAGCGATGGAGAAGAAAACAGAGGCAGTCCCAGCCGCAATCTCTGCCGGCCGATTAAGTGCACGAGTCCAAGAAAAGCTGGCATTAGATGATCGTCGAATCCGACAGTCCACTGAACCGTTCTCAGAAGCACTGCATGGAGCTTTGGGCAGAACACTTAATGAAGCGAATTAGTTGTTCCACTTCCATTTTTGTCTGCAAGCAACAAGATGCAGATAGATTTCAGTCATTCATTAGAAGCGGAAGCTGAATCTTGTTTTGCAGGTGAAGAGTTGGGATACGTAGACAAGTTTTGTTAATCGGAGGGTTGCGTCTCACCTGATGATCGCCCATGGAATGAAGCATCTTCAAGTACACAAAGAACTCGGTTGTTATTTACCAATATGAGACATCTGTAATGTCGGTACAGCATCCCATTATCAACCGAAGATGGAATTTATATAGCACCAGCAATATTGGCCATGCTTCACACATGGGATACACGGACGTTGCACACAGAAGACGTCCCAGTCTTTCTGGTATTCCTTTTCTTTTTTGTTCAATCTTTCAACTTCTTTTCTAGTCAAACCACAAAGAATATCATTTGCCAGAATAGGATAGCGTCCTACGGAAGGCCTCTGCGTACCAGTCGTGAGCTGGGACATGCGATACAGATTCAAGGATCTTAGTCGATCGAACAAACCCTAAAGCTGAATAGACTAAGGTGGTTGAGACGTGTGTTGTGAATGCTTACCGACAGACTCCCTCTTTGCGAGTTTGTTCTCCGATTTAAATAATGGCTGGAAAGTGGGTACAGAAGGCAAGCCCATGAAGTGGAGAAGCACGAAACGCTTAATCCAGTAACTCCCTGGAACAGCTTGAGTAATATCACTACCTTGAAGTTTACGAGATCCTCTAAGCCCGATAGTTAGAGACTTAAGCGATATGGCTAAGTGCAACATTCAGAGACCCATTTGGTTTCAGAGTTTTTGCGCTTCCTGGTAGTTCCGCTAACTTACAATCAAAGGGGTTTTCCTTTGATATTATCTGATGATTCAAGGTGGCAACGAAAACCAAGGTTATTGGTAGTAAAACTGAAACTGAACTATTCACAGTATTTTGTAGAATCGCAGTCACCAGATTTCATTTCATTCTGAACCAAGTAATCGATTTCAATTCCTGTTCGGAAAAACACTAGTCAAATGTATGCTACACACGGATGAATTGGCGAATTGGTGGGCAACACTTGATGATGGATCACTTTACAAGCAAGTGCACCTTTTGATCAGTCTGGTATTTTGGTATTCCAAATCTGAACGCCATTTAATGTTACCTGGTTATTCGTTAGTAGCGTCCGGCTACTTTAGCACCTATGATCCTAATTGGAGTATACACGCGCTGCTTCTTTGAACGTACAACCGTTGACAAAATTCGCATTAGGCTACCAGGTCATGTGAATGGGACCGACAATCCACATGTGACGTGCCCGCTTTCAGTATCCGTTGATCGAAACATGTGATTGTTCTATTACTGGATGCAAGGCATCTAAATCACAAGTGAATTCGAACAAAAAGATGAAAAATCATGCAGCTGATAAACTTGTTCCGAATGTTTAACTCCGATTTGCGATAGATAATCAAAAAGAAGTCTTTTTGTGTCAATCACCGAGGGAGTTCACAATGCTGAATTTGGTCTCCATTTAGAAATTTAAAATCGAAAAGTCACACCATGTTGAAAAAGCATATCGTTCAACCTTGAAAAACTTGTTTCATACCAATTCGATACATCTCGGTAGCGTTTGGCTTAAAACAAAACTTAAGCAACAAAACAATCAGTTACGAATGCATTTGTCCCAGTTAAGTTAACTTAGACTATCGTTTGTTACGCGAAATTCCAAGAATATAGATCGTGTCCTAGATATTGTTTCATATTCATGGTTAAATCCACCGATTCACCAGCCTTTCCAAGTCGTTCACGTGACCAATTCAATCATGTGCACTTTTAGGTCGACAAAATGTCGTCGAATGCTCAATAGCGATATGCAGTTTGGATTTTGTAAGCGGTTACACTGAATAAATATTGCACTTGTAAAACCGGTGCGATTCGGCCTTGATGTCCTGTAGCTCGGTCAGTCATAGCAAAGCATAGGCATCAAACTCCATGTGAGTCTTATTCAGCTTCATTCACGTGCCGTTACCGGAAGTCACAGCGAAAGTAAAAACTGATTTCATTCAGTCTACTGATAGCTAGGAGAACACATGAGCTGAATCAGTTATCACTACGTACACCATGGCCTTCATTTGTCCGTGAATGGGATCTCAGACAAGGTACAATTAGATTGTTCTAAAAAAGGAGATCAAAACGATGTGTACAACATTGCCGCGACTCTTTGGCAGTCTATTTTCTCCCACAAAAATATGAGCATCGACTTCAGACATCTGGATCCCGTGGCCCGGTATGCTTTCTTGTTCGCTAAAACAAAGGGACATGTGAACAAAGAATTAGTTCGATTTCGCTTCGTCACTGTAAGTGAGTAACGAAAAACCATGTTTTTCTTCGGGACCTGATTATTAAGTTAGATTTGCTAGGTCCCAACACACTAAGTGCAACAGTTTATGCAGCCTTGGTCATCTGGTACCATATTTTAGCCTACCATTGGAAAAATGGAAGCACCGTGCAGCTCGTTCATCCTTTCAAGCCCAATTGGGAGGCGAACCCGGGCCGAACGACTATCAACTATTATGCTTGCCCGGCCGATTCGTAATTGTTTATTGCCATTACCCACATACTACCGGGGAGATATTTGCTTGCCTATGGACTGACGCGTTTGTTATATCACAGATGAATGGGAAGTTGTAACCAAAGCTAAATTTGGACTAAAGTGAGTTTTATTTAATCCCTAAATTTGTAATTCCTTATATATATATATGTATGGAGGAGAAACGACAACATTGCTTGCGAAAGAGAAAAGGGATAAATATCTCTTTAGAAATAGCCACGCATCAATTTATTCAATCTCCTCCTCATTACCAAACATCCACTGTCACGAAAGCAGCAATTTTGTTTCGGGCTAGCCGTCGATTTATTGATGGGTTCATGTACCTTTTCCGATATGTCTTGCTGGGTAGACAGAACAGGACAACCGACAGCGGGCATATTTAGCTGGACAGGAGTGCACCAGCCAAGTTCCAGTGACACCAGTAGGCCGGTGGTATTATATTAGCGGGAAACCTGTCAACCCTCCGACAATTCCGCTGTTTGTCGGCGCTCGTTTAGTCAGAAATCGTGGACCCATCATATTGACAAAAAACTATTCATATGATAGCCGTTTCTCTATCCCTAACCCAAAGAGGCACTTGGTAACATGCTGTTCCGTCTTGAATTATTGCTGGAATTGGGGCCAGCATTGTGTTCACAGCACTCAGCTTAAGTTTGCACAACGAATAACATTGCATCACCATTTTCTGGTTTTCGTTGACGCCTAAAATAACCGGGAACGTTAGCCGTCGGCAGCAAAACAGTAAACTGGGGAACAATACAGAAGAAATGCATTGAATCAAAAGTCGCCACTGATTGCAACACTGACCCATAATAACTATTGTCTTCAACCGTCACTTCCGAGTGGGGGAGGTCTAGTGGACCCCAATCAGGTAGTCAAACTGCACCTACAAGAGCCAGTTCTCTGATTACAGTTTTCTTTTTTCTTCTATGTCATCGACCGGTTTAACAAACTCCGCCAATACTACGAAGACAATAATGTTCAACCATCAAAGGTTTAAGCAAATCTTCTGATCTCAACGGCCATGGTTCAGAACCGTAAAACAACACCGACCTCACTGCTGCCCTGTATACCAGGACATTTATTCAATAACTGGATACCACACCAACGTCACAGATGCTTCAACTTACCAAATGCCATTCAGGACCCCTATAGCCCCGATCACCAAGTGAGACGCATCTACCCAGGTAACTAAATCCGTCCACTCCACTCAGCTATTCCCCTGCGAGGAAAGGCATCGTCTCAAATGAACGATGCAACAGCATTTCACACTTCAACGATGCGACATGCACCACATAAACTTTCGCTCAGATGATGGAAATAATCCTGCAACTCACTTGAATCAGAGGATTTTATGCCTGAGTAAATATTAATGCTACTATTTTCACATAAGGATAATAGCGCTTTCCCCATGACCATCTGAAGTAAAAAGAAGAAAAAACGAAAGGAGATTAACCTGAAGAAAATCGCTTCTCGTAGTTATGTTATGCCAACTAAGCTTCGATTGTTCGTACACCGATGATGGGTGAGTCAAGTGAATTTCTTTGCCACACACTTCGGTAAGAGGCAGCGCCACAGAATCGTACGATTCACCAAGTCCAATGCTACTCATGGAAAATACAAGTCGTGGGTCTATAAAACATCCGCCCATGTTCTGCGATCTGTCGCAAAATGAAAACCTGGTTAACACGACCTCCACCGGGATGGAAACCGGCTTGGTTCTCACGTATGCACTTCGCTAGTACTTGATAGTCGGTGGAAGATGGTGCACTGGGAAAATTTTGATGGATTGCCTACCATACAAATTCCTCTGTGGTTTTCAGTAGCAGTTGTTCTTGAATCAAGTATACGGAATTGGGTCAGTCTCAGTAACGAAAAAAAATACCAATTATTCATAGGCACCGAATCAGCTCCGACACGAACCACGCAAACTAAGACAAAGAGGAGACTGCAGTAAGTGGACCAGTGCCCCTTTTGATTGACATCCATCGACAAGTATTTCTAATCAGTCCGTATAAATTGCGACCATTACCGATAGTTGTGCGATATGCACTCAATTCAGGAGCAGTGTTCTTCAACGGGGTTCACACATGCTGTCATCTGAAATGAGCAATTTAAAGAGAGACCAGTGTGAGCCGAAGCACAATAAGCGTATCAGCCATCATCAAAACCTACACAATCAAGTCTAGCTGACGGCGAGCAGTTCGCTAGTTACGTTGTCAGTTTTCCCTACTTCCATAACCAATCTCATCCACCATTGTTTCTAGTCATTTCTCGGACGTCTGCGCAATTTTCGTCCTAGGAATTTACAGGTCTCATCGAATGTTGCAACCAGGTTGATAAATTTGCACTTTCGAAGATAAATTATTTGATAAATTTCTCCCTGAGACCATTGTGGCAGTCAGCATGCATAGCCACCCGTTCCCTAATGAGAATAAAATAATAAAAGAAGCTCCACTGAAAATCTTGAGATCAGTGTGACAAATTTTCAATTTTCGAGTTAGATATCCACGGTACACTGCAAGTGAACAGTAAAGCAGGACTGATGCCGTTAGACATGCTTTACCATACAAGTTCACGAATGTTAAATGCGGCACCTGCGATTTACCGACGCAGCCGAATGTGGAAAATCCAGCAGCAGCTGCCACTTCTAAGTTTTCCCAAATGTTTGGGAGAAAAACGTTAGGAATAGAACTGTTTGTATCGACAGGTTGTTCCACGGGAAACGACGATCAAGTAGAAGGTAAAGCCAAACTTGGAGGTGCTTAACTTTAAACCATTTTCAATGGAAAATAACTCACGAACTGATAGCGTTTCTCTAAAAGTGTTGTCATCAGAGTCAATCTATAAAAATCGAATGCAGTTGGGAGTGTCAAGTTATTTGTTATTTGAGGCAACCGAACCGAGAAAGCACATCGTGATCGAAAACGTGCGATTCTAAACCTGTGGTGAGAAAGGTTACTCAAGATAGTCGAAACTTCGGCGCTTTAAAAGCATTGCAGATCGCGCTGCTTTTATGGTTCAAGATGTTCAAACTGTCAAAATTAGTTTTCCAGCCGATGACCCGACGTAGAACAAGATCATGTGCGTGCTGCTGTACCTGAGTCGGTGGGATGGCGACACCAGCTTAGGACAAATCGCATGTGCCACAGCTGCCGAAGCGGTATTGTACTCGGACAAATTGGTGAGTGAACAGTCTCGGACGGAATTTGCCTGCTACTTTCATAAAACCGCTACTTTCATCACAGATGTCCTTAATATGAATATAATGAGAGATGTTCGAGGATATATGGATGAGTATTCTGAGGTCACGCACCTGCTACTTGCAGCTGGTCTTCACCAGACTCGAGAAAACTACTGGAAAGTGTTGGCTGGTTGTTTGTGCGCTGTCAGCTCGATTCTAAATGTTCACTTGTGGCATGCTGTCGACTGTACCCGCTAATATTCACCTAGTAGTTTCTTTTTCTCCAGTTTTTCACACGGCAGATCAGGATGTTCGTAAACCGCTTTCGGAAGCATCCTGGCGTTGTAAGTTTTAAAAATAGCCATGAGGGGATAAAAAGAAAAATCATATTTCAACAAAAGCCCCTATATTTGACAGTTCTCAGCAAGCCTTCAATAATCTAATCTGAAATATAAAAGACCTTTTAATTTGCAGGAAACAATTTGGATATACAAAGCCTATCGGAGATTATTTATGGGAATAAAGACTAAGTAATTCATGTGACAGGCTCTGGCAGCTCATGTCATACTGGAAGTATGCATTGTAGTAAAGAAACTTGCGGTTTTGGGGATAAAATGCTCTCGGAACGTCTATCATGGTTTAGGTTAATGCAGGGTGATGAGGAGTGTGATGATGCCCAAAATATCTTTGTCTTTTAATGTCAGTTCTGACAGAAGAAAAATGCGGACAGAAATCCAGTCTGATTGGTATGGTTATAAAGACAAACAACAGAAATAACAGATGATTTACTGGACATTAGCTAGAATCTTACAGTAAACTAGAACTGCCAATTGACGTTACCGGCTATATTTATATTACTTTGACGTATTGATATTGTTCAAAAGAGCCTCTCATTGGTTCAAAATAATAGGAACGATAGTCGGCCGCTTACAGTTCGAAGCGTTGATGAGAACGAGGCACCGAATCAAACGTTGATGAAGAATCAAGAAAAAAAACTGTTCACGTTTATGATTTTATCAGTCAAACAAACTGGAAACAAAATGACACACGGATGAAACTGCATAAAGCGAGATCCCATGGGAAAATGTTCTACGGCGAAGTAAGGTAGACCTGATGACGTGCTTCATCCGTTATTTCTGTTTCAAATTGGTATAATGGAAAATTTACGCTGGACACTGTGTGTAGCACTTCCGAGGATTGCAGTGATTCTCACTGGTGCAAAACACTCGGGAATAATCTGGTCCAGTGAGAATTCGGTCAGTTGTACGAAAATGTTAGTCAACGATGCCCTGGGGCTAAGGATATATAGACCTAAACCAGTAGAAACATTTCATGAATGGAGACTTATTCACACTCTAGCACAAGTAATTGATTCAAATTAAGAAGGGCGGTTTGGATACGTCAGAACTGAGTAGCCCGGGGCAGCATTTCGGGGTAGGACGTAATGAATTTAGCGTCCAGCTGCTCAGATTCAGTGGGAAGAGCGCTTTAGTGTAGGGTATCCTCATACGGAGTCGTTTGATTTGGAACCTAGCCTGCAAAAGTTGTTAGTATAAATGGAATCTAGAAATCTCACCTCAGCTTTGATGTGGATAAGTGCTTCGCTTAAATTTCATCAAGTTAACGATCCATGGATATACTCGGCTGTATTCCTTCGGGGAAAATTATTAGGCTGCGCTGCTAACTTTCCGCTGTGTTCAATATCACTTTCCGGTTCATAGATTTTTTTTGTTTTCAGTGCATCTCATAGAAGTAAAATCTAGACGCAGTCCTATTTACGCTAATAAACCCATCTCTCCAATCTCATATGCCACGATTCTCGTCTGATCAGGATCACCATTCGAACTTGAAACTTGTAGAGCGCTTACTGTGCCGCATATAGACCAAGAATCTGGCTTATCTAAGATCATGGATACTTTTGACGTTGACACTTTTCGCTTGCAGAAGACACGCATTTGAGACCCTTGTGAAATAACAAGGATGTCATCGACCATCAGCGACGCTGATTCTTATTTACGATGTTTTGGGGACATTGAACCAAAGCGTCTGCTCGAGCGAGTCTTAAAATGAATCTCTGATAGAGTCAAAGCTGGTCTTTCAAACTAGGCTCCATTCGATAATCACCCTTACACTATACGCACTAGAGGCTCGTGCAGGGAAAACTGGAAATGAGCCGACAGACAACATTTGTTCATGATTTCTGCATATGCTGGTTCAGGTTCTGCTAGCGTCTCCGGGCATTAAGAAGCTCATTAATAAGCTTAACGAAAAAACGTTGTCGCTGCAGCCACTGCAGCAAACATCAAATGTTTCATGTGTTTCATTGGAACAACCACATATTGATGTCCCATGTTCACCAAGGTTCTATTCTCAGGGCAGATTTGGAAAGTACGATGAATGCTTCAGCTGTTTTTAATTTTCCCTTGTCTTATCACAACCTCGGTGACGGTATTCAGACCCGACCAGATGGCCTAATATTTTAGCCTGCATAGTTATCAATCATTTTGGCAAATTTGGCTCCAAATTCTGTTTCCCCTTTTGAACACCACCAACCAATATCCAGCACTGATCAGATCTGAAATTTGCTCACTTTCAGGATACGCTGCCAGACTATGGACATCTCGTGCAACAGCACAGTGTGCATACTGGCACTATATATTTGTCCTTTAAAGATATAATGTCCTCGTGTTAGCGTCAGGGGTGTTTGAATTAAGGCACTCTAGTCTATGAAGTGCTCACAGGGAATTTCTGTCGAAAGCTGCCATTTCCAGTAATGCCGTATCCTAGATCGGCAAAGCTTTCGTTACACTGCAGTCTTTTGTTACCAGAAAACAGCGTGGCTACAGTCTGTTACCGATGCTGAAGTGGGCTCACACACTTTGACGGTTCACGTTACATACCGCATCTAATCACTTCAGCTGTCAAGTTGCTCAGGAGGTCTGTTGGATCTCGTGACGCTTAGATACCCTAACCACTTTTAGTAGTAGTAGTAGTAGTAGTAGTAGTAGTAGTGGTAGTAGTAGTGGTAGTAGTAGTAGTAGTAATAAGTTTGTCTATCAGCATGTTAATGTTTGTCATCCCAGTTTACCTGGCGCCGTTGGACTCGCAAACCAACACAGTAGAACTAAAAGCATTTCTTGTACCTTACTCGGCAGTACTTTTTCACTCATTCGATTACTTGGAGCAAATACATCC
>LUCM01007666.1:33649-109106 GCA_008360955.1 Fasciolopsis buskii
TGAAGCTGAAATATCAGGGATCAGCCAAGATTCCTGTATGCAGGTGATACCACTGTAAACATGGATAGGTGACTGAAGTTTGACGAAGAAACTCGACATTTTCGTAAACGGAGAGTGTAAGTTGCTACTCAGCAATGCCGGAATGGATATCTTGGCCGGAAGGGTACATTTAAGAGCTGCCTGCCAGCCAACACGAGCGAGTCTTTTAGATAGGTAAGATTTTTGAGGTGTCACAATGCATGATCCCAGCCCAAGTGGAGAAACAATACGGTTTTTAAACATCGGTAATTCCAATCGGTTGTATTGGCGAACGAAGACCATTATCGAACCAAATATCAGAAGAGAATACAATGAATGTCCGCTGACGGAATTGTAGCGCAGCCAGTCAAATTGCGGGCCAGCACATTCCGGGTTTTCGAATTGCATATAGTGGGAAACCCAATAGCGACAACAATCTCCTTTCTCTTTGTCCCACGAGTTAAACAAAAAGTCATTGTTTATCACCTTCAGAGGAGCCGCAACAACATTGTTTACGTCTGTCTGACCTCGTAAGTCCAATGGGTTGACCCACCATGGTTTTACGGGGCAGCATGCTGAGCTTGCCTTGTTAGTCATCTGCGCAATACCTTAGAGAGAATCTTTGAAATTCTTGTGGTTTTTAATTCTGTCTTCATTAGTAAATCAGGTATTCCCGACGCTTGATTCTACTTCTTCTACATCCCTGATTGGTGAACGTATCGGTATTAAATTACCTTTATTTTTGAACTGTGGTATCTGTAGTGGTCTGACCATATGACCACGGTATTTTACGTCCTGTGACTAGTAGCTTATTGTCGATGTTCACGCAATCCGACCGCGTTCACTCTTCTGTCTTATTTTACTGGTTCTAATTCTAACTCAATCTTCCACAAGTGTCCTTTTGAGTGTACTGGCTTCATTTCGTTTTCCGCCAAATATTCGTTTACAGCTGACAGTATAATGTTTGTTTGTCTCACATTGTAATGAGTGAACAAAATTTTCCCTGAAGCAAGACTGGTTTCGCTAGTGGTCTATATCTCGAAGCCAATCGACCATATACTTTTCACCTCTCGATACTACAGCACATATGCCAATTTCTGATGTAGGATCCCGAGAGATAAGACGCACTCTCCACTCTTGATCTCAATCGATATACTTCTGCATCGTCTAGTCATTTAGGCAACATTCATCTAAGCGTTCAAAGATCTTAGAAATGATTAAATCTAAGGAATTCTTCTCATTTCCAGCCGATATCCAGACAGTTAGTTTGAAAATGAAATCTGTTCTGCGTGAACAATATAGATTTACGTAATCATACCAAGGACCAAATCTTCGATCAATGATGGAACGCAGTGGTCTTTGTTCTAGACGAACAGACTTTTGTTGGAGACGGAAAACGTATTCATAGACTTTCGGATGAATTCTAACTGGATACAGTTTGAATGAGAAGGATTTTTCTGGCAGTTAATTAGTGTTTCAAGCCGTTCATCCAAATCTATGAAGCCCTAGCCACGAGATTGCTCATTTTCCGATTTTACAATTGAAAACTTTGGGTCATACTAGAGGGACTGTTCTGCAACAAACTGAACTTAGTGTTCGCAGATTGTGTGTCCTACCAGATGTTTATGGAATCACCTTGGTAACTGTAATGCTGGGCAACAACGAAACGGTCCTTCGGGCATATCCAATGTCCAATACATGAAGACGGTGATCGTAGCGTCAACACTACGACTGTTCATACGGAATGGTGCGGGTTTGAATTTTCCCATTTGTGGTCACCTTCTCCATTCGGCATCCCTTGAGCGGCGGTGACCCTCCAAGCTGAAAATGACACACACTGTTATTCCAGCTATAAAGAAATAAAGGAAGATGAGGCCAGATATCCAATGAGCAATGCATAAAATCAACCGATTTATTTTGCTATCTTTTTGTATACACCTTTCATTACACTGTCTTAATATTATGAATACCCTAGTATTTCACAGTTAGAATGTCCCAGGTTGGACTCATTTTTAAGAAATCCTGAACTTTTCATGAAATAATTCACCATTTGATGTCATCGCTCAACTCACCATTAAGAAACCATGGATGTACTGTACAGCTGTTTCATCCTTGTTAGGAATCATCTGTACTGACTGAGGGAGCTGATTCGTGTGTCGGGAAATCAAGTGTCATAAATGACATACGCGCACGACCATACTTCGAAGGTTGTGATCAACTGCTCAAAGTCCCGTTAGATTTGTTCTATTTGTGGTTTATCGTATTTTAATCGCGAGGACACTTCACGATGATGATTAGAAAACGGGGCCATCACGTACAGGTGTTTATTGGAGAAGCTCGTGATACACAAACAAGATTAAAAAACACCGCGTCAAAGATAAAAAACAAGGGCGATGCGATTGTGCATTTGTAAATGTACGTTGCTTCTGTAAATTTATTAGTCAGTCACAGTCAGTTTAGTGTGACCGCATTTGCATAATTAACCTCCGGTCAAATAGACAAGGCCAATTAAATGTCGCTCTTTTGGTTTCCTGCTTTTCACGAGGTAAACAAGCCAAGTTCAAACTTTTCACTTCCCAGTTCTTTAATTTAACTGAAACTGTCTCTTTTTTGTTTGGTCTAAATGTCACTTTTGAGATAATGTCACATGTTTTACGAACACAAAGACGAGAACAATTGCAACGAACAAAACGAAATGTCCGTACGAGTCTTTCCTTCTATAACTCATCACTACCATCGTTCACCTTCAAATTACGTGATACATAACACTGGCCGCGGCTTTTCTCACCAAACTGTAAATTGCAATAGAAAAAAATGAATCTGCAAGGTGGACAGAAAACTGAAATGTGTGAACAGGAAAATAAAAGAATGCCGTAGTAACCAACAATCCAAAGGGTTCGGTTTGATAATCTTTGAATATAGGAGATGTACTCTTTCAAGTGACAACAAACCTTGATATTTTGACTTTTTTCTACATGACACGAGAAGTAAAAATTCCACCCACCTATTGTGTTACCAAAAGGTGACTTTGTGCATCAGAATTGAACCGGCAATTTTTAGCGAGGTGAATTGGCTGAGAAAAATGTTAAAACCACTTACAAGTGAGGGCTTGACACTTCACCGTAGTATGTTTAGTATGTTGATGGATGAAGAAAATTTCCCCGAACTGACGAAAATCCTCAGACGAATCACCATGTGATTCATAAATGGACTTCCCATCCATTCATGCTTCTAACAATTCAAATCAGATTCTAGTGAGAAGGGCCAGACACTGTTCAGAAATATCCAGAAAACTGAATGAGCCGTGTACTTAAATAGCAAGTCAGTAGTGAATGAAAATAATTTATTTGTTTGATGTACTTATTGGCACATTGTTAGTTTCTTTACCTATATGACAATCACGTTGCCTCCGTGTTAGACTGACTCAAATTACTCGCCTAATTTATCTTCGTAAATAAAAAGAATCAGATGAGAACTGTTTTGAGATCGTCACCAACTAACTACCATCAACGATATGTGATCTAAAGATGTTCTGACAGTGATGTCTCAAATATAAAGAAGAGTGTGAAGCAGTAATAGGACTGTTGGCATTGGAAAAGGTCAACCTAGCTCCTGATCCCGTTGTGCCCACGTGCGCTACTGGCTACCCTTCATTCTACACGGTGCACGATTCATCTTTCCAACTTCAGACAGCCCGAACGCAAATCACCGGTCATAGTTCTTATTCTAACCACATACAAGAAATATTTGGAATGACTGATCATCACTGCTCCAGTGGTTGGATCAAAAACTCCCAAAGTGGTATTTTAGCAGGTCACACAGAAAATATCATGCAAACGTAAAATGAACTATCAAGTTGTAGAAAAGCCCTAGATTTTGATTATTATTCATTATATGGACAGGAAAAGCAACGTACATGGCCACGTGATTCCAGGCGAACAACTCAATGTGTTATCGTTGTAAAATAGTTATTTGCGCACATCAACAAAATGAATCAACGAATGGACTTGATGGATTTTACACTACTGGTACCATGACCATCAGCATTTTTTTATAAGTTCTCAAGTTAACGAATCTTGTTACCGATTTACTCATCATTGTTAACTGTAGCTATATAATAACTCTTTAATTGTGAATGATATAATGTTAATAACACAGCGTTGTTGGTAGATGCACTGACCCAGCGTTTCGACTAGCGTGGGTAGTCTTTCTCAAGGCAAGATGTACGATCAAATGTCAACTCTTTGTAGCTAGAAACTATATAAGTAAAATGCCTGAAGTGATATCTGGAAAAGAAATATCTTTGTGTTAAAATTATTTTCTTGAATGAAATTCAGCAAAATTACTAGGAAATTTTCCGTGAGTGTTGTCAAGACGGATCATAACATTACGAAGTAATATACTGGAAAATTGAAAACGGGTTACAATTTCGCTGCTACCCAAGGTTTTGTAGGACGCATTTGGCGTTTGCGTTTGGAACACTAACACACACTGAGAGTCCGCTCTGTATTTGGTTCGGGTTCTTCTTAATTCTATGAATTCCTGTGCATTTAGAAACTCACCAACTTTTGCATACCGGATGCCACTCCTGGTTATTAATGACTGGGTAATCTGACTTGCCGGATTGTGAAAACATAATTCTCGGAAATGGTCGGATTGCCCCCGAGGTTCAGGTAATCCTAATAGGGCACACGAATCCGTTCGGATGGACACCTGTTTTTGCACCCGATATCAGCAGTTCCATGGGGACATTTTAATGAATAGCAGGCACCAGTGGCAGCTTCATGATTCTTCAATCATTAGCATCACGCTGATTTAGATAAACAACTGGTCAGCGCAGTTGAAGCGTGAAAAGTTTTCCTGTCGGATAAGTGCCACATAACTCATTGAGGAAAAACTCAGAGTTACGGGTACGTTCAGTTTCAGTTGATTGTATCCGTACTAATAGGACAATAATAGATGCGATGTAAGATATGTGAAATTAGCGAGGTGAGTTATGGTTCTAATAGTTTAGGTATGTGTACGCATAAATCTAATCTAGCACCAACCTTGAGTTTTTAGTGGGAAGCTTGGGAAAATGGTTTAAGTTTGGGGAACTCGGATAAGCCAAAGGTTCGAGAGTATGTGTAGTGACAATTCACTGACCAATGTGGGTCACGCGGGCGAAATCACGTTCTTTCATTGAAAAAAATTCTCGCCTTGATTAATTTCACTTATTCGATCAATCGGCCACTCGCTTCTTTATTCATTAACTAAAACAAAAGGGCATACCTAGGCTATTAGGACTGGAACCCATCACTCAACATCCCGGTACCGAAAGCAGTATTTAACGTCTTGTGCTGGCATGAATAAGTTTAATTGAATCCGATAGACGATGGTGTGTAATACTTGTTGCATCGTTTATTCTGCACTCCAGGTTAAGACAGATTGATTTCGTTTAAACTCTTATCTTCCGCCTCACAAACCCGTCTAGTTGACGGCTTGTTCTTTTCGGAATTCCTAAACAAATTGTTACTGTGCTAGAAAATGTTTACTGAATCAAACGTGGTACTTTTTTGTGTTTTGATAAAAAACCGGCGAAAAATTTTTCTCGTTGTTCCTTGTCCTAACTGGTCTCCTTGTTAATGGGTTTTATGCAGCAAGTAGAACGTTTCCATAAATTTTTATCATGTCATTGATTATCCCTATTTGTAACTTGATAATGCTTATATCGCTAAATCCAGCTGGCACGTGACAGACCAGGTGTCGATAGCCGATGCTATTAAGATATTTGGTCGTGAAATTACGGAATATAACTGTGTACAGTGATTTGGCAATACATACAACGGGACAATATGAATATATAAATTTCCCGTTCAAATGTGACCGCATGTTTCAACTCATCTGAATCGTTCTCACCATTTTAGTCAAATCAATTGCGATTTGTTGGTGTAGGTCCTGTGAATTTAGCCGTTATTGTTTTGTGTTAAATTATTCTTTGGTCCTCTTCACCTCCGTCCAAACACACGCTCACACACACACATTACACACACACACACACATGCGTCGAGACTGTCTGACCCGGATGTGATAAACACGGTTTGAGAAATAAACAGATTAGTCGAGCGGGAAAGAACAGTGCAAATTGAGACTCAAGATCATACGAGTAAAACAATTTGCCCCGCCGAAGCCACAACAAAAGCATGGAACGAAAAGGCCCTCTGGAAAGGAAAAACACCGGTCAGACTTTATTGGATTTATGCAGTCACAGAAAAAATCGGATGCTTTTTGACTGTGGCAGAATTCCGTACACTATTTGAAGATAAAATGTTTTTGTACTTTATTGTATTGATTCACGAGATGCAGGAAAAATAAAGGGGAATATTCGATTATGTTGTTCAGAAGTAGATTCGATTCCAGTTGTTCATTAAATGAACACGTGTAAGTCAAATATATTTGCTACCAGCGAAAACATGCGCGTACTATGTTATTGACATATCGGAATATTAGTAAGCAAACTAAAGCCAAGACTTTACTGACATTGAAGTAGTAGAACATAAGGAAAATTAGATAGCAAATATTTTCGCACTGGAAGCAGGCACTACATATGCATGTTGTCAGTAGTATGTGGATGTGCGAAAGAAGTTTCCCCAGAACCACAGGACCGGTTTCACGATCATTGCCGCTCGTAAGGCATTCGCATCTGATGCTCACTTTTCCAGATATCCTTAAACTTCCACATTCCGAAATGGTATGTCGCACCAAAGACTACGTTGCAGCGTCTATTCAATGGCTCTCCAACAAAGAGCTTCTACGTTCACCCTTGACGCTAAAAATTAGATTCGCGTGCGATATATATATATATATATATATGCAAACACCATAGGTTATGAGGCTTTCATGAGAACCCTTTGCCAATGTTCCGGGGATTTTAGCACCTACAAATTTTAATGACGCACCAGCCAACGTTGTGAACTTACAGGTACCGCTGAATGTGATGCATTAAGAAATCGGCCTTGTTGGTAATTTTACGATCCTACTTCATGCCATGTTTAAAAATATCAACAAATAACGTACATTCTAGTCGAATTACTCGATTTTTAAATCCAAAGCTTATGACTTATTATTGGAAAGATCTGTCTATTCTCGCGAAATAAAAGGAATTCACATTCAAGTAGTTCCCTGCTGTTGTTGCCTACTAAAGCAGAGAGCTTTCACGTAATTACCTACGTTTCGGCACTACCTGAATATGCTGCTTTCTCCTTGTAGACCATGATAAGACCGGTCCTGCATAGGTGAGGAATTATGAAATTTTTATTAGTTTGGTTTGGAGGGTGGTGCGACTTGTTCTCCTTCATATTCAGAAGTTCTATCAATCTCGCTAGTTCAAGAGAAGCATCTATTTAATCGGATATTAGAACTACGATTACGCTTGTATTTACGAGTTAATGCTAACTGCAATTGATAATTGCCATATTTCGCACTTTCTTGGGCTTGATGATTGTCACTGATCGTGAGCAAGAAAATTCTCATTTTCATTTGACCTTGGACCAAGGTCATTCAGGTGTGCTCTGTAATGGGTTGACTGTGCTGCCATCTTGATTCTAATCGGCTAAGTGTTAATGCCCCCCCCCAATTCTCCGATTTCGCTTCAGCTCTTGTTTTCTTTCCACAATTCACATTCCAGATCCCAACGGTTGCAACTTCCTCTTGAAGGAGCCTTGATTCCTCAACTGTTGCTTTTGTTAATCATTTAATTTTCTCTTACGACACCGAAACAGTAGGACAGAAACAGCAAAACCATTAATCCCCACGGTATGGGCAGTGAACTGATTAAAAGAAGTAGCGCAATTTGCCCTTTTGCATTTGATCATATGCAGCTTTTTAAACTAAATAGGGCTATCAGTAACAGAATATCAGGCAAATAAACTATTCCAAGAGGGTTTGTACTGGAAATCATTCACATCCAAAAGCAAACACAGTTATTTGTGGTTTTGATAAAAATATTTGAGAGAACTTCGTGCCAAGGGGTACATTTGTGAATGATCAAATCCTGAAATGATGCGAAATGTGAATTAATCACCCACTGAGGTAGGAAATATAATTATCATTAGCCATGGTGGAGTGCTGGGGGTATCGATTCGGCGGCGCGTTAATTTTGTTGATGAATACAAAACTTTCAAAACATACACCTTTCTAGAAAGAAACTTGTCTCAAAATCTCCTCCGATATCTTTTATTGCTTGATTTGTTCAGCCTTGCAAAGAACAAAACCAGTGAAACCTTTCGGATGAACCAAATTAGGAAGGACTGCACATAGCGGATAAAGTGTCGTTGCAGTGATGAAGATATTCCGTTAATTTTCAGAATGGAAACAATATAAAAACAAAATTCTCCCCAAAGGAAGCTGTACATTTCACCCCACCAGAATTATCTGACCACACCACTTTTTTTAGACGTTTCACGTTCTGTTAACATGATGCAATTCGGGTGAAGCACGCTCATTACGGAAGTATGCGTCATTTAAAAAACACCACATTCCGAATCGCCGCGCATTCCAAAATGCATTTGACTGTCCGATGTGATAATTCATTGAGCTAAATACAAAGTGAATATTAACGTCCAAATTCTAAAAGTCCTTATAAAAATTTCCCGCCCAAAGTCGCAGACCCTACAGCAAATTGGCTTAAAATATTGCGGAAGGACCGTGACGAGGCCATTGATTACGAATGTTTAATGATGTTGTATATTTGTCAGTCCATACTGCAATTTGTAAATAAATTTCGGTTCCGTCTCCACGGCTGGCTCGCAATGCTTTGTAGTCGAATGATACGTGCGGTTCCTAAAGTGAGATCTGAACCCGATTACCAGCGTATTTGCACTCTGAGTAGCACTGGGGGTTACTAATTATTATCGAGTAGCGTTGTCACTTTTAACTGGAGATTACGAGTACACGTACAAACGTTTTGCTTCTTAAATTGTTGCTTACTGGAGCGGAATTTGGTCTCGTGACGCTTGTTGGAAAAGTTTCCGCAATACTTGTGTGAAATCACGTTTGAGGCATGAAATACTAAGACATGGAGACGTTTGCCATAGCTCGATGAGCGAACATATGAGACCTGTTAAATGAACGTTTCGTAGTATATGATCATGCATGTGTGTTTCATAGCACTTACTGTCGACATGGCAATGTTTTGAATCAGGTTGGATATATATTACTGTGGTTTCATTTGTCTAACCGCCTACCGCTTGCACGATTATAGTATTTCTGGATAAAGCCTCGATAAAACTTTTCCTTACTACTGTCAATGCTCTTCTGAACGGGATATAGAAGCAAACTGTTATGTTCTCTTCAAACTTACCTGCACTCGATTCTGTTCACATGGATAAAAAATGCTGATTGTCATTATAACCCAACAATTAGGGCTGAGCATGATTTGCCGGTTTTGGAGAGTTGTGTAGCGTGGCAGGATTATGATTTCACATGGTTTATCTCTATGTCATAGTTTAAATTTGTCAGTTACAGTTAGCTGTATGCCAGCAGCCTGTGGCCATCTACAACCAGGGTCGTTGATGACCAGTTGGCTACCGTCGATGATGATGAAGTTGGACAAGTCGTCTAGAACCTTTTTGGATAGCCTAATAGCCTTAGTACACAACTGACACTTATTCGTCCCGCTTTTTGGAGTCTCATTTTTGGATGCGAAGATTTTCCGTCTCGAATAATTACTAACAAAGCTGCCAAAGCAAAGATGCATCGTTTCCAACGATTGGCATAAGTGCGTTGATCATGGACGCTTCAGGATGAATCATTTTACTAAAACTTGAATGTCGTTTCGTAATTTTATATGATCCCAAATAAACTGCGGCCAGGAGCTAAAAGAAATCGATAGTAATAAAATCTGCGATAATTGTTCTCATTGTGGAATGATTTGCTCTGATCGAAGATTCAATTTCCCAAATAGACTAACCAGTTAATTCGAACAACTGTTTTTTTTTCATGATCACGTTCTCGGATAAAGAATTTCATTAGAAATCATCTTGGTAAGTTAGAATAAAGAATCTTTGTGAATTCAAGGTAACCTTTAATGGTCGTAATTTATCTCATATGCACAAATTTTAAATACTATCCATTCGGAATTATCAAACGATTGAAAGCTAGTACATTTTAGTTGAAGGTTGTTTATGCTTGGTGATCCAATATCGCATGTGCAATGTTTTCCCAGGTTAGGATAACCGTATGAGTGCTGCATACGTTGTCTCTAGTTGTTTGTCCAGGGAACACGAATCGTGTCAGGCCACTGTTAAAAAGGTGGGACAAATAAATTAAACGATTTGCCACACCAGTTTGGCTTTGCTGTCACACGAGTTGGGTCACGTGACATTAAATGGCACCACCTAGGTTGAAAGCAAAAAAAGTACATGGGACTAAGTCATTTATCTGGTTCAAATGCTGTCCTTAATAAACGTTTCTAACAGAATAACAAATTTTACTCGTTTAGGTACTTCTCATAAAATTTCGTTTTATAACCCGAGCATGAGGCACTAAGATGACAGATTCTTTTTGAATGGAAGTCGTCAATCACAGATTTTGTACAAAAATTCACTCGAGCCGAAATCTGACGAAAAATGAAAACGCATGCTCAGTCATAGTTCACAATCACTTAGTACAACACCGGACCGGGATGTATCGAACTCAAGTGATTTTGCTATTAGGACTCAAGACCTCCACAAAGTGTATTTACCGAATATGAACTCATTTTTGGCCGATTTTACTCCTTTCTAGGTCACTCATGTTACCTGTTGTTAATAAAAGCTCGACCATTGCTTGCAACTCCTTCCGCAAAGGGTTTTTCATCTGTATTTATCAAAAATAGCTTCGTCTGTGGAATCAATGTCCGTTCATCGGTACACAATAGGAATTTGGCTCTGTTTTCTCTGACGAATCATTGTGTTCTATTAGATTTTCTGTCTATCACATCTGATGGACTAGGTTTGGTGGGCTAAAATGGTCAGTTTTACCCTGATATTTGCATGCCTCAAACATAAGTGACTCACTTATCGTTACCCAAGGTTCATCAGTCTAAACTATTGTCTTCAGTTGAACAAAAGCCGAACTTTCACGTCATAACATATGAAAACTCGGATGCAAACATCATCAAAGTTTTAACAGATATTCGCATTTGGCAGAAACTTCCTACGGTATGTTATCCTGGCATACGGTGAACTCCATTCTCGGATTCCTGGAAAGGCATGCCGGATCATCTCCATCTCGGGAAAATTGAATGTAAGGGTAGTGGATGATGAATTGCCATAACCAATATCCTAATCAAAGGTCAGCAGAACTGCGGCGACGTCGCAATCGATCGAGTGAGTAGAAAACCGGCATGATGCGGTTTGTTAATAACGACGGGCAGAAGTAGCCAGCGAACTGATCGATCACTAAGTTTTGACCGAAGGCAAACGATGCTGCGGATTCATGTTTATCTAATAGATAAACTTTTTATTCTGGTCCACTTGGTTTTCCCCACTAGAATCAATGGGGAATGGATGTAAAGTCGACTATCGATTGACGAAACAAAACTAGAGCAGATGTCTTATTACTTTTTCTGTTATAAAACGCTGAGTAATGTTTTCTGTCATCGTTAGACGTTGCACAGTTTCGTCTTCTCATCTTGTTTTAACAGGCCACTTAAGCAGAGGATTTACTGTTCATCAATTTTCTCGTAACGAACAATTCGTTCAGTGATAACCTAAATCAGTGAGCTTCAGTGACAAATCCATCCGGGTTAGCAGGTACCAACCAACCAATGAAGAGTGTTAATGTTTCGCTATCGCATCTATCAATCCCGGGATGCATGGAAATGGAAGAGCTTTCCCTTGAGGTAGCCTGATCTTAAAATTTGTCCAATGGTTGACAAGCTCTCAGCAATTGAAACTTTGGAAATCTCAGCGTCCCAGTAGCTGGTCTGATAAGGAGACGTTTGTTGTTCCACTTAGTGAACGGATTTTTAGTAAACGTTTTCACATGCGTTTAGTAGAAGAGGCAGTTCCCACAGCCTTTGTGGCTCGTTCTACGAAGAGTGGAGCTTGTTAATCTTAACCCTGAAATTTGGAATTCCAATAAACCACCGTGAAACCTTACTATTTCAGATGTGATGAGCCAGGCGGCAATGAATAGCCATCTGACAGTAAATTGACCAGCAGATCTGGGATTCGAACCTCCAGTAATTTTTTTCAGCGACAAACAGTCCATTTGACCGCTGCCGTTCAAGGTAGCGGAAACCTTGAACGGGTCCAAGCGCCATGGGTAAAGGACACTAATGGTTAGTGAGTGAAAAGAAAAAAAACAAGGAAAAGTTCAGTAACCTGCGGAAAAATTGCAGCTTGGTGCCCAAATAGGAATACCAAGTCACACCCAGGTTTTTGCAATTTAGAAACTGAATTATATGTCCCTACTGTTTTTCATTGGCCTTCTGTTGGATAGGTGTTTACTGACCGTAATCTAATCGTGGTGACGTGAGAAAATAGTTGTATTTTCATGTGTGAATGCTGCATCCGTTTAGAAGAGACAACTCCAATATAATTGTATACGAACTCAGACAACAAACTAATAACGTATTATCGTTAGAATCCCAATGTGTGGGAAGAGAACTGTTGCTATTGTGTACTATTCTCAGTCGACATTGATGATTCGCGACATGCATAATACAACCACATGATGAGGGCTTCAGCGATCTTCTACTGTTAACTCTCCATTAACATTATATGATGATGATGAATAGTCTCGCATTAAAATGTAAATACGTAAACTTTTATAATCACAACATATAATATAAAATAACAATATAATACAGTGCTACAAAATGGAACGCAGTACAATGCAGCAAAGTAATACAATTCAAGATTTAACACCTTTCGGAACCATTACAATTACAGACGTCAGCCTGTGGTTGGTCTTAGTCTCATGCCAGTAAATTGTTGCGTATTTTGTTGTCCTTTTATTGCACATTTATGAGACACCAGTCGGATAATTCCTTACGCAGAATACTTCTCAAGTAGGAGTAAAAACAACCCGATATCTTTGACTAGTCCACCGAAGACAATCCGTACACTTGCGTGAAACTACAGGACACTTTATGAAGTTGGATAGTAAGGTGTGCATTCAGTTTGTCGTTTTACAATCTGAAAGGGTGGGGCCATCGTTTTTTTTTTACTTTCTCTCCCCTTCCCTCCTCATCTTACCGCCCTCTTCCTCCCACTCGTTCCGCGGTTTGCAAAACCGTTGCCGACACGAAAATCGTGTAGATAAATGGCAGACAGGAAGTCTGAAATTCGGTGCTTAGTGACCATTTAGATTAGCGAATTTGATCCAAGTCGAGTACACATCTGAATGACAAGTGGAAGGAAGTCGATAATGGAGTGAGATCACGTGATTTGTTGTGTGCTGAGTGAAATACACATGTATATGTATTACGAAAAATGTTTAGCGGATCCCGATTTCAAGGTTTACCTAACTGTACATGAAATTAGAAAATTTAACTTGAATGTTGATAACAAAACTGTGTATTTTGTTGACCGGGTGAATAGTTTACAGTGAATGAAACCCCACTAATCGCATATTTGTTGTTCAGTTCTTCTAACTAATGGAATACAGGAAACGGGGTGAAGACTTCAAAGGCAAGTGACTGGAGATGGCCTAACACTCGATCTTATTGTGGACAACATGCGATGCAGAACGCCGGGGACAGGTGACGAGGGACGGGAAGAATATTTAAACAATCGGATTGATCAGAAATGAGGTTATCACTTACACGCGTTTTCGGTTCGTCTTCGGAAAAACAGTGGAAGTAAAGTGTACAAAAATGCGATTGAGTTTAACAGCTTCTTATCAACAAAATCTCCTTCTTACTTTCTTTCCTTGGTCGTTTCAGTTAGAATCGAATGAAATCCACTCTGTGATTTATCGTTTGATTAGCCAAAGGTCTTGGACCGGTCAGACTGACAACAGTCAACCGCATGGACAAATGGATGTTGAACGAAATCTCAGAACTGTTATCTTAGGTTCTCAGCTATCCATTCATGTAGACCACAGAGTACGTACATTCTACAAGCTCAATGCAAAGATCATCATACGGGTCAAAACAACTTACTTACGACCAGGTATTTTCCGTGTAAATCGACTGAACACAATCATTTATTGACGTGACTAAAATATCCACTGGCAGCAGTAACATCTTCCTTGCAGCCGTGAATTACGTTGGGCGAAATAAATACAGCACCAGAAGATTCCCTCTTCTTGAGAGCGCGCCCTAACCTTGTCCATCCTGTTACGTATAATCAATCTTCATGTGGTGCAATCTAGATGGGTTGTTTTCAGCGTCGCCTGAGCGATTGCTGTTCGCGTCTGACGTCAAAATTGCCACAGGTATGCTTGCAAGCTTTTCAGTTAAGGACAGTCTAGACTGACAGAACATCGTCAGGGTTCAGAACGCAAGGTTTTGAATAAAATAACACCTTGCAAGTTGTTGGGACGCAGGAAGTAAGAATATTGCAAGGTAAAAAGAGATGTTTGACAGTAAAGATCTATATGTTCGCGCAGAATAGGCAGCAAGTAACTTTTTCGTGGATGACTGAGTGATAATGAAGATTTTATAGACAGGGAAAAGGAGACGCTTGTAGGAAACACTAAACCAAACCACGAATCTTTCAAGTCGATAACTCACGTCTGCACACAGCGGAAATCTCACATGCCATGTAAACTTTCCCTTAGTCATTTGACTGTAAAACTTGCCTTGAGAAAGACTATCCACGGTAGTCGAAACGTTGGCGCATCACATCTACCAACAACGCTGTGTTATTAACATTCTATCGTTCACAATTAAAACCAATACAGGGCGCATCGATTTTTCGATACGCTGCTTACGTCATTTGGTCCTGAAATCATCAGTAATGTTTGAAGACTGACTGATTAGCTAATTCTTAAGGAGAATCGAGGCTGCCACTGTCAGCGCTGACAGAAAAACCGTGTTGCTCTAAGTATCATTAGTTTTCCTACAGTATGTCATTTACTGTGTTTGTCTTAACCGGGAGATCAGTAACTCTCACATGAATTAATGCAGCCTAAGTTCTTACCGGAACTAAACAGTGTAGGTGTCGTGCACCTTGTAAGAATCTATCAGTTCTACCTAATGTCAACGACAGACAGCCAATCAGCAGCTAATATAATTAAAAGATAATCTTTATGATAAACAGATGGAATTCCCCAAATAGTAAAAGCAAACTAATAACATGTGGTCGATTGGTAAGGTAATACCACGAATCACACTATCCAGTCAAATAGGAAAATCTGTACAAACGTTAGAATTTCGAATTTTTATCTTGTTAAATGATTGTCAGAATGCAACGGAGAAAGGAATTTTCGAGCCAAAGCATCTAATCTATTTTCATTCTCATTTTTCGCTGACAAACTGTATTGTGTGAAAAAGAAACCACCGAAGAGAATCACAAATAGCCAAAAGGGGCACAACCAGTCAAAATTATTCTTGTCAACTACATTAATTTTGTAAAGACAAACTTCGTGTTTCTTGAACTTGTGTGTTAACATTTTGTGAACGTGATAATCCAAGCTACGGTCAGGCGTAGACAGAATTGCAATTTGAAATTTTGTTTTTAGCCATTTCCAGGGTGCAAAAAGACTGGCGATTCTTTCTCGGCCGAATTCGTTGTCACCTACTTGACTCGCCGTCCACTCACACTTTTTCGACCGTCGGTACACGTGCGCACACACATGTACACACTATGTCCACTTTTGACAGGTCTGAATTTCATTGCCAAGTACCGCCCAAATTGTTCATCGTTTTAATAGGAATACTGACAGTGATTATTCTGAAATAGGATTAACTGTAATCACGTATACACGTTCGTGGACTGACTGGTGATTTCAGTCGGTTAGTCTACGGGGCGATAGCACAGTTGACTGTGTCCCTTGAGATGCACATTCACAGTCCACCATTTAACACATAGGCACACGTTAAATGTATTATTATTTGGTATGTGGATGAGCTAAGCCATGGTTGTTCCACAGCCGTTTGCACTATGGCTCCCTTGGAATATCTAATCAATGACTGTTTGTGTGGGTGTGAAATAGTTGAGTTCAATCTGGACGATTCCACCGCCGACTTCCTGTGGATTTTGCTATGCGCTGCAGCGTATAAAATGAGATTTTGACTTTCCCATCAAATCCTAGTAATTACATTGTTTTAGTGGGCCACTGTTCACGCTAAACAGCACACGACTGAGGATTGGAACTACGCTGGTTTCCTTTACATTAGATCTTTATTGTACCTCCGGTTAGCAGTATAACAGACAAGGTTTCTGGGACTCCGAGCGGTAATCAGTCTATTATGTGACCTGTCAGCAGTACGTGTGTGTGTGCATGATACATTATGTCAAGCTGCTTGCATAATCACATGATCATGACCACGTCGCCTTGCATGCTTGTGTGCACCTGACTGGAAAGGCTGTACATGCTCAGCAATAATTCATATGAATTTAATGTATGAATCCCTTATCCAAAAATTCAGCTTTTCTCGTTCATCGCTATGGTAATGATAGACCCCGAATTGTTTGTATCCCGTACAGCGTTGGTTGTTGTACGTGATCCCCAAGGTCTACAAGACGTTGTACAAAGTTAAGTTTGTACTGTCTTCGTTTTCCAGTGGCTATGTCAGGTGGAAAAGTAGAAATTACATTGAAGGTGTTCCGCTCTCATGGTTTTTTTCTGGAATCGGCCAGTAAATACCTTTCGCGACTGCGATTTTTGTTAAGTACTATATAATGTACCTTTTTCCAGTTTATCGCAACAAAAGTTTGGTGGGGTATTTATTACTCGTTTTTTCCTGTGACCGTTCGATGAAACAATATTTCTTGAAACGTGACACGAATACATCCGACAAAGGCAGGCTGTCTGAGGATTCTTTTAGTTTTACGCTTGCCCTACCCGAAAATCTACAAGACATACTTAAACACTTGTAGCTCTCTGGGATCAAGCTTATCACAAATATATTTCGAGTAATTAGTTACCAAACCAGCTCCATTCCAGACCGTAGGAAGAATTCATCAGTGGCTATATCCCCAACTAGAACACACGTTCTCTAAGCAGTAAATTAATAAATAAAATATCTTCCCCGTATTTTCATTTATTTTACAATTCTGTTAAGACAACTGCATTATCGTTGTAAGGACGCAGTATTTCTGACAGTTTAAGAACCATTCTCTGCAGTTCAAGACCATAGTTTCAACTGTGTGCAATATTCATGACTGTCAATTAAAGAATCGTATATTCGAACACCACTGGACAAGTGAATCCTTTCGGACTTCACTAAGGATAGAAGGAACGAAATATGAGTCGACTGATAGACCGACGTTTGTTTATCCTTGGAATGGCTTCAAATAGTATACGAGATTGTTATCAGTTACCAGCCTCCGACTGTAGTCGATTGACCTTGAATCAACAAATGATTTCAGCTCATGCGTATTCCTAAAGAGTAACATTATTTATGGTTCATCTTGCCAGTAATTTTTTTTTTGTGATCTAGTCTAAGTCATTTCTAGGCTCGACAATCCAGGACAGAGTTTCACCTCATTGGGGCGTAAAGAAAAAAAATCAATTAGTTAATCCGTTTCATATTTGACAGGAACAAAACAAACTTATTTCAAATTTGATTAATTATTAGAAACTTTTGAACACATTTGGCATTTTTAAACGTTGTTTGAGCTATCTTTTGTAATACGAAATATTCCTTGTATTCTCTTCAGTTAGAAGTTGACATTTTCATCTGACCGAGTCTACACTGCCAGTTCACATTAGCGGCCCAACGATCTGGGCTTGGTCTTGCCCCGTAGCCGTTTGTATACACCAGAACTGTGATTAGCATAATCGAAACTGCTTGATTCAATCCGGTGGCAGTAAACAATAACCAGAAGCTAGCAAACTACAAAGACCAAATAGGTAATCCCCAGAAATAGAGGAGTACATATCTGTTCTACTCCTGTTCGTTCACCAATGGTTAGACACTGGGATCGTTTCCATTTGTGTATAAGTTTAAAAACTAGCTTTGAAGATCGCATTTGCGTAAGAACTCTTCATTCGCAATGTTTTTTGCTGTGTGTGAGATCTTGTGGCCTAGGATCGGTTGTGTTGAATAATTGTAGCAACAGAACAACAAAATCTTCAACTTCGACGACAGACCGCATTCAGACTGGCATACTTTGGTTATGAATACCAAAAAGCGAGTAAAACGTCACGAGATTCTTAAATGATTGACTATATAGATCCTCCACAAGTTGCAACTGGAAACCACCCGTTACGTATGTGGGTTGACAATTTATGTGAAATCCGTACCGAAACAGCTTATCGCGGTCATTGTGAACGGCAACTTTTCAAACGACCAGTGTGCATGTGTCACAGCCTAAAAATTCGACAATTCAAGGTCACCAACCCCTGTAAATCAACACCTCCGTGGACGCAGCCTGGTGAAAAGGGGTTAACAAATATAGGCAACTGACAGTTCCAGTGATGAGGAATTCTAGGGCCAATGAAATATCACCATGTTTGCATTTTTGCAGCTCAACGAAAATAGTTGTTACGACTACTGATGACACTTGATTAATCACAATGCAATTCGTGTTGCGGGTCACGATGCTAAACATCGAAATAAATGACAAAGAAAGTCTCGATTGGCCAAGTTCCCAAAAGTATTTCGAGGACTGAACTCTATTAAATGATAATCCCAATCGTCTAGAGATGAGACCATTTATGGAGGTGATTGAATAAGCCAGAAAAGTTGTGTCTTTCTTCCATTTGTCGTGCATAGTTGACATTTCTTGCACAATTTGCTATCTTGGAAACCCTTTCCCCGTGAATCTCATAAACCCCTTAATTTCTTACATCTAAAATTCATGATTTCGTTGTTTTTGTGTACTCAAAATGGAATATTTTGCTTGCTGAGATAAGATAAATTGCGCTGCAGGGGTGCGGATATGTTGGTTCATATTTCAGGTAGTTTGCACTCATTCTCAGTCCTACAATTTCGGATATACTCTATGTGCGTTTTCAGTCATGGATTGTCATACGTGAACTGCTTGCATGATAAATACCAGTTTCACTCTTAGGTGACCTGTAACCAATGATTACCACACTTTACAACTGGCATGGTATTATGGATATCTACAAGTACGGTGAAGCGATTTTAGATGATTGGAAATGAATGAAGTAAGAATTAAATAAGATTCTACTTAAACAAATCAAAAGGTTTCGTTAATCATTCATGTTTAAACTTCAACTGTTTGAACACATACTCCTAGGTACTTTAGATTCTCTTTTTAAGGGGCTTATGATTTTCGAATGAACAGCATCCAGCATTGTCAAGCGGTTTACGGTCGCGGTCATATTCGTTCTTTCTAGCTGTTCGTGAATAAACAGTTTCCCAAGGGGGAAATATATGACGGGCATTTCTTTTGTTTCAAAGCAACCTCAGGGGTTCCCGATGATAAGATAAAAAGACATCAATAACTAGATTGCCCAGCTCTGCCGAAATGTGAAAGTCTATCTCATTCTTATATCCAACACGATTAGATTTGCCAACTCTGAGTTTAGCACAGATTGGTGTGTGGATAAATGCCAAAATCAGCGAGCGCATTAGATTAGCATGGCTGACTTGAATATTTCCAAGCAATTTACAAGATATTGCGTGTTCCGACTAAGACAGGCTGTTAGATTAGTAAGAAGAATGGACTGCTCATTTCTATGCTCTCTTGTATGAAGCAAATCAGTAAGCTGGCAGGATGAAGCAGGTGCAGTCACGCGCTTTATTTTCACAACTGGAACACTCACGGGGATGTGGGAGCGCAAATATAGCATACAATTGTCTTAGGTAGTTCTCAGGCATTAGACCCGAATTGTAGTGGATGTAATCCCATTTGACATCTACTGCAAAGGTGTCAGTATAGGGGCTAAACGAGTGTCTTTACTAATATTCTCAAATATTGAATTCCATTGAATTTATCACACGAACCTCTACTGAGACTGATCTCATTCCGTCAAGAGAGCAGTAGGCCCCCTAAGGGATCATGTGGTCTTTGCAGGGTTCATGTAACGAAAAGTTCCTCAACATATAATGTGTTTCCTCTCGTTCCGTTTTTAGATTGTACATCAAACACACTTAAGAAATGATCTGATATTTATTGTGTAACGCAGTGTCTCACATCGGATTTTTTAATTAAAAATATTACATTGCCTGGACCAGCACTCGCTCTGGCAGCTGGCTAGAGCCTTGACGTTGGAAAACAGCAGCAATCCATAAAGTTAAAAAGACATTCAAGCGAAACAGAAAGAACTGAGATTACCTAACCATACGATGTGGGACAAATATTGTTTTCGCGTTTGTTACCGTTTCTTTTACCGCCGGGGGAAGGAAAATGATCTTTCAACTGTGGCTATTTTTCCCCACTGCCAACTTAAAGTGTCAATTATTAGTCTTAGCACGAAAAAATTCCACTACGAATCTGTGCAAATCATCTCAGATGTATATATATATATATATGGTCGTTATAAAAAACCCTGCTTGTGCTTCGTGTTTGACCATACCTCGAAAATTCTGATTAGGCAATAAGATCATTAGAGATGGAATCGAATACCGAGCAACCAACTACGGACTAGGCGGTTAGAAGAGTTTTAGGTAGGCCGATCACAACAGTGAAGAAACATATCAACGAAACTGGTCATACTTTTTCAATAGTCTCTCTTCACTTATCTGAGTGGTATTCAGCATAGGCATATGTATGGAGAAATAGTTTTTGTTCCTACTTTTTGGTGCTTCTAATTTTGTTTAAAACAATGATTTCCTACACGGAAAAAACGGTAGCATATAAATCTGTTTAGTGGTCACAGACTGATGTTTATGAACACGTTGACTTCCAAGTACTGTCTTGATCGATGAGGAAGTCAGTAGACATAAACTCGGTCAGTGTAAGCAGCAGCTGGTTGAACTTCATACGAGATTGTCCACGATGTGGTATCAGAATACATATCGTTTATAAAAAACCATGGAATCATTGTGATGTGTTTGCATTCCTGCCGACAATCACGTGCCGTGTGCATACACTGACCCTGTCGAACCAGGGTGCGAACCACAAACTGGTGGCTTTGAGTCGAATTACACGGCTCATCAGCTGCTCAGGGTAAACTTCATAGGTTGGTTGAATCTATCGGCCACATGTCACTGGTTTTGGAAGGGCCACAAATTTCTGGTAGGCAGTTATCGAATCCTAAGAATATGACTTTTCTTTGGGTAACCCAGACGCGACCAAGGTATTGGAAAGAGGCTACATGGATGGACTGATTGGTCACGCGAAATGTATGGGATCAGGCACGTAGTGTCAATGATTCCTACCAAGGATGAAACAGCTATTCAGGACTCTGCTAATTTCTTAACCCGTGAATTAAGTACTGATGTGCACCACAAATAATTATGCGAGTAACCATTAGCCTCAAAAGGGAAAAACCTAAAACTGACCCCAAGAATACTCGGATTATAACTTAATTTAAGTTCTCGTAGTCGCAAAGAGACCTGCATGAAATCTTTGCTCTCTTCGCGGAATCAGTATTGTTGACATATCGGTGCGAACGAGGATCATGCGCATGGAATCAAATGTTTTCGCTCTCCTATTGATATTTTTATGGTTTGCTTATGAATCAGCTCTCACAAATTGCTTACTAACCATCACATGATGTGCAGATCACGTTAGGCCCTATCGAGCTTCTTCCTCTGTTCAATTCAACTTACCCGGCCATCTAAACTGCCGTTACCCCAGTCGTAATAACCCGTTGTTTCCAGGTCATTTCGAATTGTGTCTAACGGTGGTAAAGCCAACCGAAAGCTTAGTTTGCGCCACGGATTTCAAGGAAGATGGTTTGTTTGGACACTGTTCGACTTTTTCACACTGTTGCAAATTATATCTAATGTCGCATGGAGTAACGATAAATTGGACTGATTTTGAGCTCCATCGTTTCATTGCGTAATCACAGTTGTGGTTTGTCAATTTCCGCTTTATTACTCGGGATTTAATTGAAGAGGACCGGTCATCGAAGAAAAGAAGTGTATTATACTAGGCTTGATCACGCTTGTGGCTGTCAGCGGACAAATAATGATAGTCGTTCCACTTTGTTATATCAGGTTGAACGAGTGTCAGACAATTCCACGACTGAGAGGAAGCGTCCAGATAGCCGTCAGGCAAATTCCATTCAGCTTACTGGCATGATCAAAATAAAAACATAGTGCAAAGCTCCTATCCGGTTTGCTTTCTCTTGACATGAACCGAAATGTTATCCGGTTAGCATGATGACCGTGTCAAGATGGCTTTAAGGACACCAAAAGATCAGTTTTCCTCTTGGTCGAGTGTGGGATCAAAACCCCATATGCAGCGGAAACAGGGAATTTCTCACATTTTGGTTTCTAGGGTGGCGTTGGATATACGACGGCACCAAGGAATGTTGCGAGCCAAAGGCGAACATGGTTATCGGGGTACCTCTATTAACTTAGCGATGGTGACATTTTTCGTGGTGACAAGACAACCTTTCGTTGGCGACTTTTGGCAAAGAACAGCAAAATCTCTAAAGAATAACGTCTTCATTTTCACGAAAACCAAAGAATTCAAAGGAAATGGATGGAGAAAAACTGCTGCTGTTAAATTATTGCAAAATCTCCGAATTCACAACGTTCCCGAGATGACTCTTTTCTGAAAGCAAGTACTGTTTCATCGTTATTGCACTTTTGTTGTCCGGCATGAATCACATGATGACGCCATTACTTTTGTTTTTATACTTCGCCTGACAGATCAAGCCCCGTGCCACGCCATTCACAGCAACCTTGTGGCGTATCCATCATTATAAGAATAAATCACCGGCTTAGAGCATGGTAATGACTGTGCTTTTATCGATATTCCACGGCGGGTAGTGTCGACCCGAAAGCAACTTACGAGGACCGGCAAATGCGTAGGTTGCCTTGATCTGCTTATTGTTAAGTTGAATCAAAACCCAGATAGTTAAGCGTGATTCTCATATCGTCTAACGTAACACGGTTCTGCTTAGATCAAAAAGAAAGCATGATGGTAAAATTCATTTGTTGCAAAATTCATTCTTTCAACAGTGCTCAAAATTACCTGATGAGTCACTATCTGTCCGACTTTAGCCGTGCCTTTCTGATTGTAGGCACAACACACAACATTCGGTCTATCCTGATCACTGAATTATCGTTCAGAACTACGTTAATTTAGCGGACGGAACTCGTGTGAAACATTAAGCATTGTACGTAATTGAGATGTGTACAACTAATTAGGATGGGTAACGCCTCTGTTTGAAACCTTCCATAAACCGGGACTATTCGGCTTTTTAGCCAAATCATAGGGGTTCTCTATATTCATAAGACAAAATGCATTCGATAAGGTAGGTAAAATCACAATAATGCTGGACTTATGCATTCATCAACTGAATTGCTTCCTCCGTGTTCTTTGCGTTTCTGTAGACCTCGAACGTTTCTTTACTGCCCACATTTTCTTTTGCTTCTTTCCAAATCAAAGACATCATCTGTCGCCTGTTCTGTTGACTTTATTCCAATGCTTTTCCCGATTATTCCCACACCGATCATCATTCAGATTAACTGGATCTCCATCTTATTGCTCAATTCCTGACTTGCTGATCAAAGCTAATGTCATTCCGACTCCCTAGGAATCCATATCCTCGAGGGCAGTTAAATGCTTTCATTTCATAGATCTTACAGTTGCTGAACGTAAAGTCACTGAAAACAGTTTGCTTCCTCGGCTTCGAAAGCGGTTTAATCACCCACATAATTCTTTTCAGTTCCCATATAAACTCATGTAGGTCACCACTGATGCTCTGGCTCTCGAACTCTGTTCTATCTCTGTGAACTCTGTTGATCACATGTCCATCGTTTATTCATCGGAATTTGATTCAGTCCTATGAACTCATCTTTTCCTTCTTTCAAGGCTTTAAGCCTCCGAGTGACCTGTACCACTCGTTTTCAGACAGATAATGTAAGGGTAAACTGATAAACAACTCAACACCAAAATGACCTAGGGATGATGTGCAAAAGTTGATGGGCCGGTGTTGTTTTATCACGAATGGTATCATATTCATGAAAAAGTTGCTAACATTTCCGGAGCAGTCTGTGCTGCTGCATTTTTCCCGCAATAGCAATCTTAACATTACTTTTCTATCGAAGTACGCCACTTCTTGAATTTGGTATTTTTTACGCCATTTCTGATTGTCCGAATTTTAGGAATTTCGATGCTTATCTGAGCATGATTTTGGGCTCCCTCGATTGAGTTCAAATTTGAGTCAGTCGAATGCATTTGCAATCTTCCTCGGACACCCTATGAAGTTGTAACATGCATCGAAAAATCGATGCGCCATGTATTGGTTTTAATTGGGAATGATATAATGTTAATAACACGGCGTTGTTAGTAGATGCACTGACCCAGCGTTTCGACTAGCGTGGGTAGTCTTTCTCAAGGCAATTTTTACAGTCAAAATCTTTTTTGTTAAACTGTTAATATTTTTATTATCCTTCCCCATGGTCTCGACAACAAATGATCAACGAGCAGATTTTTACGTGCATGTATGGTCAGCAGATTTATCTGCCTTTAACTGTTGATGTCATAGATTTTGCCATATATGAACATGCATTCAATCTTGTAACAAATTTGGCATGAGTGAGCGAATACGAAACTAACTTCTGCCATCTTGATAACATTGCTGCAGAACTTAATGGTCACGGTAACTCTCGCAGACATGGAAACAACGTGAGCCTCATGCATACAAGGTAAGGTTACTTATGTGAATATGGAAGGTGAGAATGAAACATGGAAGTATAGCTAAAGAAGGGATCAAACGGATAGTTGTTTGAGGGACTGATGGGACACATTTTCTAGCCAGTTGCACAGCACTGCGTGAATTCCACAACCCCGACTCCACAAGTAGAACCTGATGTGGGATCTGAAGTACTCCAGGATCTTATCGAAAATGCCATCTGCTTATCACTATCGTAGAAGTGTAAGATGGCGCTACTGACGGCGTGATTCAATGCTATACTGTGACTCTTTCCGAGGACTTGTGGAGGTACCGTTTTTAACACAAATTGTCTCGTACATCCAGTGCCATGTGAATTGCGAGAGTATACCAACGGGTACACAACCGATGGCACAGTGGGAACAGGAATCGTACCCTGAAATAGCAGAATAATGAATGATTTTCAATAGCTCAGCCTGGTACGGAAGATTATTGTGCTCTTAGGGCTCCAGATAAATCTCATCTCGGATTGACTCCCAGTGAAACCATGGTGAAAGCGAAAGGGGTTAAAGGAAACGAAAACCAAGAACAACACGGCAAAGACTTTATAATGTACGTCAATACTTCTGTCTCATCGACTATCCGTTTGTAAATCCTTGTTGTTTGGTATACACCGTACATTTCGGATAGCCACATCGATGTGTATGGTTTTCTTTGGGAACCAAACTTCAGCCTTAGACCTGAAGACTTGGTCTACAGTATTGCAGATCAAAATTTCCCATTCGTAAACCTGTATGAGTCGGCCACCAGCACTGCAGTTCACAAGTTCTTCGATTAGTCCAGACCAAGAGCCCATTGTGTTCGGGAATTTCAGTGAAGTCGAGGACCAGTGTCAAAAAAGCACAACAATAGCATCTCCACTGTTTACTGTTCCGCAAGATGTTTCGATGTTCGATCACTAGATGGGCATTCAAAGCTGTTATAAAAAGGCAACTTATGGCACTAACGTGTAAGGTTTGAATGCGAGTGCTGATTCACCAGTTTATAGAAGTCCATTATTGCTTCCAGACTGAATCCTTTCTGTAGCTGGGCTTGAAGTTCCGTACATGAACCACTCGGGAGTACCACAACTGTTTTGTAGTCCGCATGTCGCGTTTTTCAGTCAGTCGTCTCACTTCTGTTTCTCGGCATGCTCGCCCTGATCAATTAAGATCGACCAAATGTCCTACAACCGGTCAGCATTAGTCTTTTATTAGGCTTAACGAAGCTATCTAATGTAATCTTATCGGAGATCATGTGTCCATTGACCCGGGTCCCCATTGCCCTAAATCTCATCGAATGCCGTCGCCAACCCCTGAGCATGGCATGAGAAACAGGCCGCATTCACTGTCCCTGAACTAGGGCAAACGACTGATCCCAATATTTCCGTCCTCGAGTCTGCCTCATTCCCGTACAGTGCCTTATTCATCTGATGCTTAAGCTATCTATCACTCAGTCCTACCTTCCGGACACACGTGCCTCACGGCATCATGGATCATCATGCTGCTACAAGGAGGTATTGAATCATTAGAATCCCCTCCTAGACTCATCCCTATCACATTGGCAATTCCTGTTAGTCGATTACTTGTTCAACTGTCGTTTTGTGTGTTGCGCACTTCAAGAAGGGCGCTTCGGTCGTTTAAAAGGCTGTCAAAATGAGGTGCTGGCCAATAATGTGAAGACCGTTCGAACACTCACCAGGTTTATCTCTTTGTTACGAAGACTAATTTCCTTTGACTTATATGCACTCAGCTTTGGTAAAGTATATTCTGGCCAAAATGAATACTTTTGTAAAGATTTGCTGCAATGAGTTCACACAATAAACCGCATATTCTAGGAATGTACTTCGGTTGTCGTTGCTCATCTCAAACTGTACACTTTGTGTTCGGATCACACCGTTTTCGATTAAATTCATCGTTCTAATTTAGTCTTGCTTGGAACTTCAAGAGTAAACATTCGGAAATCTCTAAGCTGCGATATCCTTTGGATTATTTTTATTCATCCGATTAGGACTGATGAATTCACTATTAGTAAATACTTGCGACGTATAAATTCGTGTGAAAAGTTCACATCAAAGATACTCGAAAAACTCGCATTTCCTTCCTTTCTCGAACATTTCTGGTAGTTTTGTTCTTACTACGAAACGCTATTCAGTTTCTGTATTATACTCTCAGTATTAACAACTATAAGATTTCCCATATCGCTCAACTCGGTCTTGTAAGGACAACCCAGTCATCATGGCACCAATCGGCAACATTTTATAGATTACGTTGCACATCTGCCGGTATATTTTTACTATTAATTTTTATTTTAATAATTTAAGTTTTCCGTTTGGTGAATTTTGGTCACAGTGGTTTTATTCATAAACCCCATCCTAATATCGGGAACAGAAATCGTTATGAAAGGATACGGAGAAATTCGTCGAAGACATGTTCCTCATTGATTGGAATTCGGGATAGGTAGAAAACAACCAAGATTGTGCAGATGCTTAGACATGAGGGAGTGGAACAAACAGAACGCAGAACGTGTTGACGCATGGCGATGCCACTTCGAATGATTATTGTGTGCCCGAAGAGAGGATTCCGAAAGGATTTTCAATGCAATACTTGCCACTTGCTAAGAGATCCATTATAAACAGTATTTTACATATTTTATTCAGTGGTATCAATATGACACCAGCGAAAATGGACAGACTGCAGAGAAAGGCTCCGAAGTCTTCGTTTAGTTAACCAGAAAAACTGACAGGCGAATAATAAATAATAACAGGATACCACACTAACCCATTAGAAGAGAAATTGTCTTTTGTCCAACTTTGAAATGCCGCAACCCTTTTAAGTGGAACTATGGTCGTCAGTTTGCCCCGTTAGCACACATGTGATCTGACAACTTCAAGGTTATTTGTCGTTAGTAATTCCGGTTAATTTATGATATTCTGTGCTAGGGAAGGGTTTCAAGTTTGTAACCGAAACATCAGACAGATTAACAGACCGGAAAAAATTAGACGCTGGAAATAGTTGGACAAAATTTCAATCAGAACCAGCAGAAAGATGGTAAATTTGGAACAAATTGTTGGAAGATTGTTGGAAAAATCCTCGGAAATATCGTTTGCGTGTTTTAACAAATAACCACGGTATCTAGTTCATACGCCCATGATTTAAGTTGAAAACGAATGACGAAGAAGGTCGACTACTCGGGGAACTATAAAATTATTTACCACCGACGTGGATCCAACACAGTGCAGTACAATACAATACAATACAATAAAAAAACAATGTAATACAATACCATGGGATGTGGCACAATGCAATTACTCATCACAATGGCAAAGTCAGATTCGTTCAAGCGGCTGTACACTTCTACAGGTGAGTCCAACAATTTAGGTGTTCAAATCAACAATCGACTGTGAAGTCTGTGAAATGAAAATCTGAGCAGCTGATCCAGCGTCACCAAATTCGATGTCCTCCCCATCCCTGGCACCGAGTTCCGGCCATCCACGTCTGCATCGTTCAATCATACCCCGTTTTAGTGCATTCATTACAAGACGTGACTGTTCAGGCCCGAGGGAATAGTTACGGAAAATACATATTTTTTAAAAATTTCTGCATTGTAATTGATGTTGAATTTGCTGTCAAAACTAACCTAACAAATGGGTAAGCAAAGTGTTCATAGTTGGGAATTTCCAAACATCTTGGTTCACTCAAAAATACTACGATTGGAGTAATAAAACCTTAGTAACTGTACTAACCGGCAAAGGTTACCATCATACAATGTTTTGGTCTGATTTTTTCTAAACAACAATGCGCAACTGTGCACTCATATTAAAATATACACATTGCGGCTGACCAGTGGACGATCATACATAAACCAAACAATGGACCACCACATGTGACACGCTAGCAGCAGATCGAGTCGGAAATCGGCCGTCTCATGAATTTTGTCAGACATATCGGTGTTGATTTGGCTACTGTCCTTTACCTCCTTTCTAGCAAAACAAAAATCTACATGCGTTAGTACAAAAAATACACTGATGGGTATGTGGATCTTGTATTATTGGGATCGTGGCAAAATACCGAAAATAAAGAGAGAAGGAGAGACAAAAAGAATTCACCACACACTCCGCCCTTCTGGATCCCTCTTCGCACTATCAACTGCACTTTGACCGTATGACCCCGGTCGTAGTTCCTGGATTGTTGCATTACTCGGTTGCCCACTCCAAAGTTGGGTTCTTTGTTCGCAGGGTGTACATTCAGGATTTGTGCAACCAAGATCAACGTGTAACGCAATCGGGCTGCTCCAGACAAGTCGGTTACTGATTATCCGGTTCATTCTCCTCTTCCGGTAAGTCTGCTGATAATGGGCATGTTTAAATGGAGAGTCATACTTCCCTCCTCACACTGCCGCCAGCAAACGTGTGATATCTTTAGGGAGAACGCTTACCAAGGGAAAACGCACCAACCGTTCGACTTTGCCGTCGCTTGTCCACAGTGGCTTGTTCAGCGACCAGGGGTCCAATCGATTCCCGCGTAACCGCCGGCATGGATACTCGGTTGATTTTTCGCAAACCAGGGGTAGGCATTGTTGCGAGCACCTTTGCATTGAGTGACTGCTGGAACTGAAAAATACACAGATACAGGCTTATGGCTCATCAGCATTTGAGAAAGCAATGTAATTCATCCAATCTAGTAGAAAATGGTTTAAACAGTAACCTTTCCTAGCTGGTTGATCTACCTACATACATCGCCAATCGTCTCGGCCACCGTTCACATACACTTAATCAAATCTCCTTAGGCACTTCACCTTTCTTTTCCCTATGTCACTTCCGTTTCTCTCCAGGATTCATCATCCCACTTTTTCCTTTTCCTTTTGTTCTGTCCGTCCTAACACTTAAGTTAGGAATCTCTTTGGACTTTTCAATTCTGGTGACTGGAGTGGCATTCCTGAATCCCCAGCTTATTTTGCGGAAGGCTGTTACCATTTGCCTGATGTTTCTGTGTTCTTCTAGTTTCATCGAGAAACTTTTTCAAGGGATGCATATTTATATTGCCCACTTCACCGAACCAGGCAAACCATGATCATTCTTCCCCCGCGTTGGTTAACCATACTGGCAACCGTCCTGTTCATTAGAAAAACTCTGCGCACCACCGATGACGCATCTCACCTAACCCAACGTCTGAATCTGTCTTATGCAGTCTGGAAACAAACCCTGTATGATAATACACAGAGAAAAAAGGATTGCCTTATGAACCACAAAACTGAGTGAATCGCATCATCTGTCACCGGTAACTGGTCGCTCCGGTCTAACACTAAAGCGGTATCTTGTAATTCCCGCCTTTCCGATTTTCTTCTTACTAACAATTCTTCCGGCTCTCTGACCGGCATCCCACTTGGCGAGGCCGAGGAGCTCGTACCCCTTAATCAAGTACACTTCTGTGCATTCCTGTCATGTTTCCAGTCATTCTTTTCTTCCTGTTGTAAGTACTAGAACGATCAGTAAAGTTCGCTCCAACATGTATTTTGAAACCTCCCGGTCAGCAGGGCGTTCCACCCATCGACCGAAAACAGTGTTCTACAAAGTCAGCTCCCGAATTATGTCTTCTCTTTCTCTCCTCTCTCGACCTCCTCTCCTTCGAAGAAAGCAAATTTTCTCAATCCCAAACTTGGAAACTCTTCTGGTTCCAACAATCAGCGTCCCATCACTCTTAGTTAAGTACTTACGAAAGATTTTGAGACCGTTATCTTTGTCGAGTTTCGTCCAGTCCTCGAAGGTGGAAGTTTGCTGAGTAATCGCCAATATGGATTCATATAAAACAGCTCTACGGGCGATCTACTAGCCGGCACCTCAACTTCATGGTTGGCTGCACTCGATAACCATAACGAAGCACTTTTAGTTTCAATAAGCATTACTAACGTCTTCGGTTGACTTTGGCACGAAGATCTTCTGTCGCAGCTTTCTTCATTCTCTTTCCATCCAGCTCTCGCGTCGCGAAGGTCAGGTTTCTTCAATGAGTAAGCCACTTCCGTCCTAGACTACGAGGTTCTGTGTCAGTTTTCCCTGTTAACGCTGGTGTTCCCCAGGGTTCTAAGCTTGCGTTCGCTTTTTTTCCAGTAAATAATGATCTTTAGGCATAAACCTCCATTCTTCTACACCCTTTTGTCGATGATGTCATCTCTGTTGCTGTAGTTCCTACTCTCATGATCGCACGACTCTTATTGTGTCATTTGTTTCCGATCTCGAACAAATCTTTGCTTGGGGCCCTGCCAAGCAAAACTCTTTTAATGATTCCAAGATTCTCCCCATTTCTGTTTCGTTCAAGCATTCCATCATTCTCCCAAATTAAATTCGGCCTCAACTTCCCTACATTCCATTGAGATAACTTCTTTAATAAGTTCATCCATAAATTCTTCCCTCCGTTGGGCTACATTTGTGTCAACAATCGCCTCTCGTACTGTGAGAACAAATTCCGTTTTCTGTTCCCCTCTAAAACGCTTTCCTAAACCTATCCACCTCTTTTGCAAAGATCAAATCGATACTTGCATATTAGCGTTATGTATGGGAATAGCTTCATCGGCATTCTTTTTTCTTGAGAGGGTTCAACGAAGGCTATTCGATCGATCAACAGTCCGCCTCCCTTCTCCCACAGAGCTACAACCGACAACCACTTAAGCATTGCCGAGCAGTTGCTTCACTGTTTTTTCTCCTATCATTGTCATTTTGATTTCCGTCCTTCAGAACATGTTTCGTCATTGCATCTCTCCTCAATTTTCTTTCGTTCTTTCCTATTATTGGGATAGCTGCCCTATTCAAGTTCCTCCGGATTTCGACATTTCCAAATCCAGCTTTCCGTTATTCACTGGGAGAACGAGCCGAAGTAACCAAGCTCTTTCCTCGTACTTAGGCTATCTGCAGAGAAGTCCTCTATCAGTTGAGATCGATTACCCTGCGCCAGCTGCCAGTGGCCGTGCCATATTAGTGACAGATAGGTGCAACATCATGCGGTGAAATTGAACAAACCGTTCAGAGACTGCCCGGTAGCGTAATGGCTAAGGCGTTCGACTCAGTATCGTTTGTCCCGGGTTCGCGTCCCCGTTCGGGCGCAATGAATATGCACTGCTCATCATTCCTAACAAGGATGAAACAGCTGTACAATGGCACCATGTCTTCTTATTCGCCAGTTGAGCGTAGATATCATGAAAACAATCTCCTACCACTCTTACTCACTAGATATATAAATATATATATATATATACATATATAAATATGGCAGTTTGCCAGTGAAGTATGCTTCACTTAGATGTCGCTAGTCATGTCTATTCGGGTGAGGACTAAGCTGTTAATTCTCCCAATTTCAGTTTCTTAATTTTAATGCGGCATCGCAAAACAGCAGGAGCAAATGTCTCAGTGAAAACTGATTTTCGACTGGTTTTCTGTGCCAGGGAATTGAGCCAACTACGCCTGCCCATGGAAGCATCCGAAATGCCTTTAGCCATGCGGTGTTATGATGTTGCTAGAACTAAATTCCATGTGTTTGTTTGAGTGATACCTTTTTATAAGTTCTTTTACTGTTTCAAAATTTTAATTATTATGCTTTAGTGTGTTGAAAATAACTGGGATATGAATTGTGAACTTCATTCGGGGCACATGTGGATTCTTGTTATTCCTGGACGCATGCACACGAAGAACAGTTAATCTCTTGATTTATGAATTAAGCCTGTAACGATAACAAATATTCGAAGGGCGTGCTTAGCTGCCTTGCGTCAGAAGTGCAACTAATCTACATTGGCGCCTCACAGCCATGTTCCATCGCCTGAGTCTGATAGTGTTGATCCGTCCTTAGCATTCTGCATAACCACAAGGTCACACTAGAAAAAAGAATGCCGTCTTTCCCAAAATGTTCCTCGAGAAATTCACTACGGTAGCTGTTACCAAGTCACCCATCAGGGCGAAAGAAAATGTCATTCTCAAATTTTCCAGTTTATTCGCAAGCAAGTAACTCGGTGATATCGGTTATCTTCGAAATAATATTGTTTAGGCATTTCACTGCTTTTAATCTGACCCATATCAAATGTCTTCCCGAGTTATGGAACATCGAATCGGTACGGCCACATAGTTGTTACCGTGAGAACCCGTTCCTTTTTTGAAACGTTTGTCAAAATGCTTTGTCTTAACCAAAGCGGAACGAACAGACGCTCACCTACTCCCCCTTTTTACCCAAAAGCAAACAAATCATATACGAGATAGCAACTTATAAATGTCACTTCTGCCTCATTATTTTTTTGAAAACCAAAATCAAAATCGTCGGGTTTTGGGGACTCTGTGCAAGGTCACATCACAGGTTCCCGATAACGTGAATCTCACACTCACGCAACTATTTATGAGAAAAGAAGGAAAGTGGGATTCTGCACTATCCGATTACGAAGAAACAAAAATGAACAATTTAGACAATGTTTTAAACGATGAGGTGGCCACTGGGAAATCCTCGACTAAACAGTTAGCCAGTCGATTTCTATCTGCCAGGGATACTGGGCTTTAAGCGAATGATTTGGAAATGCAATAAACATGCTAAAAACTGCCAATCATCTTGCCGGTATCCGGGAGTTCGTTGAATAGTGTCAAAGCTAGCGTGTAAAGCCCACCAAATAGGAGACCCAAATTACTATTGTCATCAACATAATTAGCAATTAGATGATGAATTACCTGTGACCGTCCATGTTCAGTCGAAGTTTCTGGACCTCTTTGGGCAGAATGAAAAGCCATTTGCATCATCGAATAAACGAACACATTCGGTATGTTTGACAGCATAAATGAACGTCAACTGTCTTAAAATACCGAAATTCAAGAACCCCGAAAGCTGAGCATCTGTGAAAGAACAGTCATCTCGTTAATCTCACCAACAGTCTCAAGATTCCCATATCAAGCACAAACATTGAACTATCGAAATACTCCTTAGCAATAATTATTCCCTATCAGAGTGCCAATCTTTGCACACAATTATCGATTTCCACATAAGATAGGCAATGGTCAGTCGCATATCGTCGTTAGGTTTCGACATGAATGACGCGGGTTCGAATCCTCTCAGAGCCGATCAGCTTCTCATTTGGCAGTCCTCTGTTGGTTGCGGTTCTTTTCGTGAGAATGATATGTCAGGTTATTTGATTAATGATGAAGAAAATGATAAATTGTGTAAGACAGAAAATAAAACTCCAAAGCAAAGGTTCGTCTACTCCACGGGATTCGAACGTATCTGGCACTGCGCGCGCATATGTCCTCTTGCGCGGTCTTGTGAAAATTTTAATATTTTTAAAATAAATCTGGATAACTTTTCATAATTAGAAAAGACGCTGAAAATGGCATTTGCCCCGAGTTCACTGCTTTTCTTTGATCGTCACTTCCAATGATTCCGCCATGGCATCTTATCGTGTCCCAAAACAACGGTCCCCACCTCTAACTCTGTTCTTGAGCCAATACAATTTTAAACTTGATCACTGTATGAACTTTGTGTAACTTCAAACAATCTTTTTCATAAACTACTGCACATAACTACTCCCTTCAGATTCGTTTTTTCCATTGCGTCCAATGCCCGTTGAATTTTTCACGGCGTTCCGCCCGTGTTTGTTTTGGAAGAGGTATGCTCCATGGTCACTGGAGCCTGCTAAACGGCAGAGGGACTGAAAACCTTAACCGTGAAAATTGGAGTAGCACAGAACTACATGGGATCTCCATAGGGCAGGTGTGACAGCGAACAAGAAGACGGGCATTTGCCCACTGCCTCCAAAGAAACCAGCAGATGTAACTTTCGAACCACTAACCTATCTGAATGGCAGAAATTTAATCCACCTGACTACCAATGTTTAAGTGAATGTTAGTAACGTGTTATTAGTTTCAAGACAAACTTATTCACCGTGTGGTGTGAACGCTTACCTCGCCGAAGGGGAACAATCTTTTATCTTCAGGAAGGGGGCCGCGGCCAGCAGAGGGTTGCCAATGGGGAAGTTGACCGGCCGTGGGAGGATTCGAACCCGCAAACCTCAGGTCCGGAAGCCACCACCTGATCCGCTTGGCCACGGTCGGCCATAAAAGTAGTATATAATGAATTCATTTGCCGCATCTGTAAGTGGATGTGAAACCCGAAAGATGATCTCCATAACATCATAGCTTATGGGTTACCAACGCTGCCTCTCATTGATCCATTGTACTTTATCGAATGCATATTCGTTTTAAACCCTTGATTATATCTCAGCTTCCTACATATGAGTCATTCTCATTGAAGTCCATGACCGTCGGCGGCGGCTGGGGCTGTGGGACATTCACTGACGGATAAGTGTTAAATCGTGGGGCGATGAATTTCAGCTATAACGATGAGAGCCATTCTGGATAGCTCGGCAGCTATGTTACCCGGCCTGTAATCATTCGTCGTGAGTTCTCATCCCTGTTCGGGCACAATGAATGTTCACTGATGATGATTTCTAACAAGGAACTAATGGTAATATAGTGTTCTCGTGGTTCTCAAATGGGAAGAAATAATTTCAAATCACATGACGAATAATCTAATGTACATACATCGTATCGGACAGCAAATCTACGTTCTCTCTTTGTTTCACAGTGCACACTCGCGCAAACTCCCATTCACACACACACACACACACACACACACTATGAACTGAGTGGGACTATTGATTCAGTCGATGCCACCCATCTCTAATGAAACTGCTTTTGTAGTGTGACTGAATTACGTACCGTTGCTGATCCTACCCAAAGCCTCTAGTAAATTTCCGTGCTTATATAATCATTCAATATGGGGTAACTAATGTAATCTTTTCGTAGTTCCTTAATGGTCAGTTGTGCGTCCATACCGCAACGGATGATAAAGTAGTCATGTACCTCGGAGATCGACCCTGTGTTAATCGTCTTTTCTAAATTTCTGGCGCCTTGAAATATGCTTATTTGATCGTGCAATGGATTCTAAGGCGAGGAGAATCTTCAGTCATTTAAAGAGTTAATTTGGATGGGAACAATTGTCATGAGGAGACCCTTGGGTGCTTCTGTGTTGACCCGCGTTACTGCTAAGACTGGCTTGAGGGATGTTGCTCAGATCAAACGGGTGTTTCGTGCCATCCTAGCGTTGTTCCCTTTTTGCTGTTAGATATCTCTTTCGGTGCACTTGCAAAGAAAAGCCAGGACATGTTCAACCATACTTTGGAACAGTCCCAGCCTCGTATAACCTACCTATCTTTCACCACGGAAACATAGGAACTACAACAACACAAAAACCTGGAATATGTGCATCTGCGAATCTCTGAGCAATAAATGACTCAGTGTTTGACCGAATTCACACTTGTGCACAGTGGAGGCTGATTCCAAGCGCTTGCGATATGTTTTCAGCCAAGTCCAAGGGTTTTACTCCTTAAAATGAATTGTAATATCCGTTTCTCCCTTCTTCGATAGTTCTGTTCTCGACTGATAATTTTTTCAGCGGAAAACCCCACCCGGGTAGCACTTTTTCTTCAGCATTTCCCATATGTGCTATCGTTTCTTGTCGACTAATCCCGGGCAGAAAACAATTTTTGGCCTGCAGGCAAAATCGTTTGTCAAGTCTCGGTTATACCGAAAGTGGAAGAAGAATTTCCAACAGTGTATGAATTGTTCCATCCAAGTGCAACTAGTAACCACCTTCTTTTGTTTGCGGTCGTTTACCACTCGATGGAGGTTTAAATCCAGAAATTTGAGGAAATTTTCTTTTTGTCATTCGACTTAGAACTTGCTAATCGATTGTGCAATCGGTAGTTAAGCGCAAAGGATTTTGGCTGGAGAGCGAGTGGTGAAAGTGTTATTCGTTTATTTGAAATACAAATCTTTCACTTTCACACAGCTAGTTGATTTTCATTATTGTTCATTATGGTATTTGAATCCATTTACGCCTAGAGTTCGGACCACGAAAATCCAATCGATTGTCAAGCTATCAAATTTAATGCCCTTTTTCTTAACATCGAGTGACAAGTGAACGTGCACACCCGTACTGCCGGATTCTGTAAATGTAAATGCCCGAAGCGATGTATCGAAAGAAACCAGTACCCCCGTGTAGTACTTCTTACCCACTACTCATTTGTATCCATTTATCTATCCATCCATCCATCCATTCATCCATCCATCCTTTCACTCACCCATTTGACTGTTATTCCTATCCTCGGTAATGGCAGCCAGTCTGTGTGGTCAGAAATCTCCGGAGATGATATTTTTCAATCTTTTCACGTTTTTTGGCACTGGTGTTAGTTTTTGTTAGCTCGATCTGTACCCGAATAAAAGCCAACCTCGAGACAAAAACAAGTTCGCTGTACAATCATTCATACAGATCACTTCGATTCACTTTCGTGTAGGAATAGAGTACAGCATAAGCGTTCGCAAAACCCTGACTTATCAGGTCGTCATCTCCAAACGAATAAAGAACGTAAAAAGCATGATAATATCAAACAATGAACGATCACATGAAGTGGACAAAACCAAATAGGAAAGAATGCTATTTTTTAAAGAATCATGCTATTATTGAAAATCGTTGGCACTGTTTGCTCTTGGTTGATGCATGAAACGCGTTCATGAGTATGTGTGTTTGCGTGTGCAGGATCCAGTTTAGGAACTGCTACCGTGCATACCGATTCATGTCTTATTATGAGGACATGTTAGAAAATACCATCGTATTATGAAAGATAAAAAGTTAAGTCATCTTTGACGAGGAAAGCCTGTCTCTCTCCCGGCAAGTGTTTATGAGTGCATTTGGAAAGTATGTCCGGAATAATGGCAGCATGCAAGAATTTAGTCGAGAACCGGATGTTCGTATCACATGACTAGAAAATATGGGACTCGCAACTAGTCTTAACAAGACTCGGTGTATCCATTCCAAGTTGTTATGTAATCGTGTGGTCTGATGTAACTCGATATCTAGTTTTCTTGATTAAATCTATCAAACAATTTAACGAGCAACTTGGGCACTTGCCGGTCAAACGTATGTCACCCTTTATGTTAACTTTTGCAAAATCTCCGTGATTGGGAATGGCCTACTAAGTGAGTGAAAGATTCCGAAACGAAATCAAGCCTATCTGTAAAGCCATTTTTTTCCACACCCAGACCTAGAGAGAGACGGGATGAGAGATCGAAAGTGAGAATCGGAAATTTGTAGCTTTCTTGTGTTTCACCTTGCTGCTCATCTCCGTTAAACCTTAAAATGAGAAAAACGTATTCCACTCTGTTTCGCATACATTTGAATTTGGCCGAATGCATACCAAAATATTTTGTCTATCACTCAAATACACCTATTGTCAGGATTCGTGCTTCCCTGATCAGTCATGCATTCATGAATCGCGACAATCAAAACACATGCAGCTGTGTGTGTGTGTGTGTGTGACAGTTCGTTGTCCGGGTCTCTTATTTGTCCGAATGTGAAACGCACATAACAGTACAGGAAGCATGTACATGCACGTGAACCAACGGGAACGTGTTTAGACAATCTCAGACATACCATAGCAACTTCGTGGGTGGTCACCAATCTCACGGGCATTTTATGCGCGGACCACTGTCTGCCTGTTTGCTTGTATGTTCGTCCGTCAGCTCATTCACCAACCCGGATGGACTAAATGAATTTCGTCGCATTTTTAAACCAAATAAGAATCAGTCAATTCGGAGTTGAATTTGCCCGGGTTTCAAATCTCTGAAAACTAATTTTTGTCTTCTCATTGGAATCATCCAGCGAGGAATTTGAAAATGAGTTGAACGTATTTCTTTAGTGAAATTATCAATGTCAAATTTGATTCATGTACGAGCTGTCTCGCTCAGTCCGTCAATACCGTACAACCGTGTCCAGTCGGGAACCTGGTTCTCTGATGCTTACCTAATAAATAATTTGAGCAATTGTCAGCTATGTGACAGGCTATCAACTTACATGGTATCATTTATGAGGTCAAACTTTGGACTAAGCAGTAGTTACCGCATTTGGTGCAAATACTTGATGTTTACTGAGGGGTAGACTTGTAGCACTAGTCGGCGATGGCAAAGCAGATAAGATCGCAGTCTCTGGACGTGAAGGTCGCGGGTTCGAATCCTCCCACCGCCGGTCAAATTCCCCACTTGGTAGCCCTCTGTTAGCCGCGGCCCCCTTCCTGAAAAATGATATAAACTGCTATCCGATTAATAAAGGAAGTAAAAGATGCCAGATAAAAGATAAAAATGATCCGCGTTCCCGATAGTCTTAGACACTGTGCTTGAACATTGCTTTTTCGAGATCGAGATAGCGTACCAAGCCACTGGTGAAGTTGTTTCTATATTCTCTGTAGTTCAACAATCGAAGCCAAGAACCGTCCGTGAACTGCGATGTTAAACTGATAAAGTTATTGCGGTACCATTTCCTATTACCCTAACTTTGATAAGTTTCCGCAGCTGTCCTCGTCATTTCCGGTTTTTCTTACATCGTTTCCGAGTGACAAATAATCCCTTTCATTCTCACCGGTCCCTTTCTCTATCTGGTTTACAAGTGTTAAACCAAGTACTCATTTACTTGGAAGATTATCAATTGATCACCATCTGTCGTCATGTTCGGTCTTATTTGGTATTCAATCACCGCCCTTCTGATTGATTTATTAGCTGCTAGGACTGAATGTACTCATAAAACCACACCGCATATTCTTAGGCGAGTGGAAAATAAAATTATCGAAAACGGTTTGGTAGGTTTATTGTTTCTAGTATGACGGGAACTAGTTTCTTACTCACCATTCTTTCTTCTGATACACAGAGGAGTATAAACCAATTGTGATGGAATCAATACGGCTTCTAAATGTGATCTAAAAAACAAGCGATCAAACATACTCGCATGTGAAATGAGTAGTCTGACCAATTTCTTCGTCGTCACGTCTCAGAGCGCCTAATTATCTTACCAGGTATACTTAAGGGCATATTAAAAGGCACAGTATGCCCTAACCATTTTCTTCACTGTTCGGGGAAATGAATCCAGACTATCTCGGCTTCTACTCCGATGTTCATTCAACCATCTCTCTAAAAGTCCGGAAAAAAAACTGTTTTTTACTCAACACCATTTGCCAATGCTGAAGCGTTTCGCTTTCCTCATCTGACACACACACACACACACACACACACACACAAACACAAACACTGGTTCATTCTTCTTTTCGAATACATATCGAAAAATCAAAGCAAAAACCTAGTTTAGAATCCCGATCGATTATAAAGCCGAGAGAAACTATTTTTCATCGTCTCGGAAACCATCTTTTGCCCTAAATGTTTATGCGATCAATTTACTGTCTGTAAAACAAAGGCGGCTTTGTGGACATTTGCTGTTGTCGCCCCCATGTGCGGTGGTTTCACTAAGCTGACGAACAAGAAAGTGTCTAGGTGGCACCCGATATCAGCTAGTGGGTATCGGAAACCTATGTGCGCACGGCGCACCTCGTGAACTGGATAAACAGGATCGTTTTCGAATTTTTCACAAATTGAGGTCTGGACCGACTGCTTATGTCAAGTTCTAAAGTGACCGCTGAGTGGACACAAACTGGTTTACTCTTGGAGTGTACTCTTTCTGGAAAATTCCCAAGACTTTTCGGTAAAATGTTCCTCAAAAGAAAACGTGGAGCTGGTCCGAGTGAATTCAGTGAGAACGGCTACCTGCATATTGATGCACTGGGTCCCGTGATGATCAAGTTTATTGAGGCACAGCAATGATTGGTCGTTTTACTCCCAACCCTAAACTTGATCAGTCGGATCAGATAAGCAGACCCGAAGAAATTGTCGATTATCCTTCAACTTGTCACAAACCGTGCCATTCTATACAATGGAACGATGTGCAATTTGATAATTATCTTCTGTAGCCCAGGCCAGCTGGATGGGCTGTTTCTCGTGATACAAACTTTAGGATTTCATCAAATAAGTTGTATCAACTACGGAACCGAGTGCAGTCGGGGAATTTGTTCGACCAATTTAATGACTTCCAACCTACTTCGTCAAATACTGTTGGTTGGTTTTGAGCAAATTTGATTCACTTTTTTCATTCCTACCTGGCAGCACCCTTAATGCAGCATTTTTTTTAATTGCGATCACCACGGGAAAATGAGGGAATCGGAAAATTTTATTGATTTGAAGTTTCACAAATCTAACGAAGTGATTATGACAAAAGAATCCTAAATAAATGCAATGAATCAACATACTGACTGATCATACGTAGTCCGAAGTGGATAGTATAATTGATAATACACACATTACAAAAGTCTTGGTTATTCGGATTCTGTAGGTTATCTTATTACATGGCGACGTTTCTGGTATGCAATACAGACTAATAAAGTTAATAGAAACCGTCTAACGATCCATCATAATGGGGCTCACCTAAGACCGAGCTTACAAATAGCAAACATGGCCTGCCACAAACATGCACGTTGGTTGGTGAATATCTCAAGTCCAGTTCGTGTGCTTCTTTTTCTGTACTTAAGTCATCTGCACTCACAGAACATTTGAAGGAACTCGGTTCATCTTGTCGAAGGTGCATTCTACTAACATGGACATAAGTTCCCCTTCATAAGGTGATTGACATTTTGTATGGTTTTATGTTCTTCTATTATTTTAGATGTCGTACTATTGTATCTAAAAATAATGCTCATTTCAGTTTTGAACTTACCTAGCACAGGAAAACAGATGATACGACAACAGGATATGTAGTTCCATAAAATAATTCACCATGTGATATCATCGCTCAACCCACCATAAAGAAACCATAGAAGCACTGCACAGCTGTTTCATCCTTGTTAGGAATGACGAGCAGTGCATATTCACTGCGCCCGAAAGGGGATGCGAACCCGGGACGAACGATACTGAGTCGAATGCCTTAGCCATTACACTACCGGTCAGGCTCAGAACGGTTTGTTCAATTTCACCACATGATGTTGTACCTATCCGTCACTAATATGGCACGGCCATTGGCAGCTGGCGCAAGGTAATCGATCTCTACTGATAGATTACTTCTCCGCAGGTAGTCTAGGTACAGTGAAGACTTTGGATATGACCTACGGGAAATGTACTAGTACCAATCGTGGTTTGTGTTTTTAATAGCATGCTTGAAAAGCAAATCTACGAAGACACTTCTGGGTCATTGCTAACCAACCACGAGTTATTGTGTCCTAAGCAACGTGCTCTACTCCCAGTCAATAATTATTGTCGTCAACGTTTAATTTCAAGATTTACTCCCTGACAGTATCTTATTCTTTCGTGCAGTCTACACAAATCACGATGTGACAACGTGATTTTTCCCAAGGAGACATTTTTCTGTCTCTAAGACTTACTTTCATTGTAAAGTCGTCGTTTACTTTCAAATCGCCCAACAATTGTGTTAACCTTTCATTAAACACACTAAATCTGACTTTCTGTCCCCTAGTAACGCATTTTCTCTGCGGGCCATATTGTTTTACCAAGTTGAAAGGTTGTAAGGAGTTAGAAGCAAACTCAGGTATCTTTCACAATTGACATCGAGAATAAACTAAGAAGTACAGATTCGTTGCATGACAGGGCAATCCGTGACCAGCAGACATGGAATTCAGCTTTTGTGAAAAAACAGATGTGCTGCATTGCAAATGCGTGAAGTATGAACCAGGAATTGATTTATTCATTTAATGATTCTGCGATTTCACGGATCCCAAATGAACCCGCCAATGTGGCACCTTTTCGCTGAGGAGACGTGTTCATACACCATCGGTCCACAAAAATGACGAAGGGCTTACGTTCTGAAGGTCTGCCTGTGCTAGTTCTAAAGTGCGATTAAGCTTTCCTCAAAGGTGCATTCGCTTCTCTTTTTAAGATACTCTTGTGCACGTATTTCAGTCTCAGACTGTTGGAGACTCGTTATCATTGTACTCATCCTCAATCCTATCACTTGCAATATTTCAGTCAGATGTTTTCGCCTGACTGTCCTTAAATTCGATTGTCTTCAATTACTTCTTCCGTTAGTGTGCCCGACGACATTTGTCGGTTAGCTTGTAGTCCAAGCACGTCCATTTACGAGGTAGTCGATCCTCTGGTTCATTACATCACTAAATATTTGGATGCATTCGCAAACTTCTCGTCTGAATACTCTTTCTTAGAGTTCTTCATTGCTTCTGACTTTATTCTACTCGCCTTGCTCTTTCTCAAAATAAAAGAGTTCGACAAAGTCTATTGTCATTGCTTTCAGGCTAATTCAACAATGGATCTTAGCGCGAACGAGTAAGCCGAAAAATATCTAGGCCGGTACAAACTGATTGCGGAATCTCTTAGGAAGCGCTTCTTTTGCCTTTATTTGCTTTAAAAACAAATTGGCAATTTGTTTACGAGCTTCTCTGGTCAATTATTATTCAAATGTTGATGGTATTGTCCTCGAACAGCCACAACATATCGAACCGAGGACTTCTTTAACTTGTCTCCAATTCATATGTACATTCTCGCTTAAATGGATTGAATGTCTAACCACTTGTTCACCGTCTGTTTTCCAGCCTGCAAACACAGGCTGAGGAATTAGTGTCGACAAGATTTCGGCTGGTTACCTCACACCTTTTATGTGCAAAAGAATTTGATCACATTTTCATGTCAAAAGACTCCAGCATCTTCAGATTAGACCATTCCCCATTGCATTTTGTCTTCACCATAATGCTTTTACCGTACTCTATTTTTCGGCTAGCAGTTTTACTGGTTTAGTGTGGAAACACTTCACAATCATTCACCGAGGTCGGTCTATCGTCATTGGGGTGTCTATCACATCACCCAGTGAACTATCTACTAAACCGTGCATCATGCATATATCTTATGAATAATTTTCTTAATTCCCCATAGATGACGCTCCCAAGTCGAGACACGTCTAGCTCTCCGCTCGATATCCTTCTGCATGGATATCTGTGGGAACTTGACTGTTCCTTACCTAGACTGAATTTTCCCTAATCGGGAACCGGTTGCGACTGACTTCCCGTACAATCTCTCGTAACTACATATTAGTTTGTCTTCTTTTTGTTCGGATTGTGCATTTTGATAGGTAATGAATGCGTTCGTTTTTGACTGAAATGCAATCAAATGTGTGCAAGCAAGAATAAAATCAAGGACGGTACGAAGATGATATTTCAATCTTTACTGAAGCAGATATATTTCATGATTTAGAGCCTTTCAATTACATATCCTTTTTCTGAAGAAGAAGAGCTAAATAGGATTGGGTTTATGGACTTCGAACGCGTGAGACTGACAGAAGAAATATGAAAGCAATTCATCCGTGAAGTTATCCATGTCTGTCACCTCAAAATTCTTTTCCGTAGCTTACAAAAGAAGCTTGTTGAGAACACCCTACTACTAGATCAGAAATTTCTACTCTTGTGATGCGTAAAAGGGAGAAGAAATGCTTCTTCGGAAAACATTGAGACACAACGGTCATCGCATAAGACCCACAGCGAAAATTGGCCTAGACACGATGCAGTATATGAAGCTCTCAAGTGTATGACACCCTAGACTGGCCACTACTACTTCACGCACAGAGCACACACACATACACACACGAATCAACATTGATATGCTTGTTCCCAGCTGTGCAACTTCAAATTTTATGGAATAGTAAGCGAGGAGATGGAACTGGTCAGCCGTGACAATCCCCGCTTGACCAATTCTGCCTTATTTACTATTTGCCAGCTGTGTTGACATCGGAAGAACGAATTGACGGATTTCACGGCAGATGCCCGGGAATACGCGATTTTTTCGAGGGCTAACAAAAGCGGAACTCGTATTTGTTACCAGCAAGGAGAAATATAGAAAACAAACATATACAGTTGACCCATCGCCGTCCTTCAAGCTACTATCGGGTAATTGCAACTCGAAACAACTGGGATTCAGTGAGATTCTACTTATCAGGTCACGTGATCCACTTCTGTGCGCGCGAACGGCACTCAGGCAATCAACTAATCTTCCTTGGCCGTGATACCAATTTCGTAACTGTGAGATTTTCAGAAATGTCAGCTGATGAAATTAAAACTACAAAGAGAATAACGCGTAAACGTTAGATTGTTTTATGAATCCAATTGACGAGAGTAACATCAATTGCTAACAGCTCACATCATCTGTTTTGGTAAAGTGAATAAAGCAGGGACTGAGTTTAGACAAATTACTTTTTACAACTTCCTTTTCTTCAGACTAGGTCTACTAGTAGTACTGAGACACTACAGGGTACCACCTTATTTAACGTCTTGGTAACTGAGACGAATTTCTATGCCCAGAGGGCTGAAAGTGAAAACAACTCCGCCAGTATCATTTGGTCCCCATGGTATCTTCCAGATCTGTTGGTTGGTATCAATTTGAAGCGTGACTCAGCTCATGATGTGCCTGTGTATTTCAACTGCACATTCGAGAGATGGAAAGTACCATTTCCGGTTACCAAAATACATCATATTTATTATTAATTATTTATATTTGCTCCAGTTGTCAGGGTGGGAAAATCAGTTTCTTCGTTACCTAGCGAGGAATTCCATGATTTTGTGCGTAAGCCGTTCTTCTTCGCTGTGAACGAACACAATCAGTACCTAATAAACTTGCTTACTCTTCCTGAGAGTGTATAGTTTTCGGAAGATTTCTGATGACGCGATCAAAACCGAAGTCATTTCTGGTGCCTTCATTCAGATGGCTTGTTGCCAGGGCGAGTACAAACTACATAGTGTCGAAGGCTCTCTCTAAATTGTCTAATTCGAGGAACAACCTCAATTGTCCTCCATATATCGTAGTTTTGTCGACAGTGCTGACTCTGGCTGCTAGTCGCAAAATATCCCGAAACTACAGTGCGTCTCAAATAGCTTCCCCTGAGTAAGTTCTACACGGCATCTCGTGGCAGGGGTGTTTTCATCAGAATTCAAGAATGAGGATGAATTTATGGAGTTCTCCTCAAGGTTGATTGCTCGCTGGCAGTCATGTAAGAGGTTGCTGAACTGTGATTTCTAACCAATCAAAGATGGCGTACTTAGCTTATGATTCCGTTCTGATTTGCATCTGTGGTGGAAAAGCGTACTGCATTGACAGAATATCTTGCCCCACCGGAATCGAAACACCATTTACCAGAATGTCACGAGATTTTCACGTGACCTGATCACAGGCCCACGATGTGTTCTCTTTATCAGACTTTCAATTCAATTTGAGCCATCAGAGAGGAACTATAAATGCCTAGGGATAAGCGATGACATGCGGTTAGAGACTGGTGTGTGTGCATGTGTGTGTGGCGAACCCTACATAGTGGTTTGTCCTCTCCGCTCATTCGTCTTCGTTATTTTCCTCTTTTACCGTGCTCATGATAACTGATAATCCTTGTATAGATAAGTGGTAAAAAGCATTATAAGATGATTCCGAGAGTGGTAGTGAGAAGAATCAGGAATATTCACCAGTTGTAAGGAAACTAAAAGATGTAGATCCGTACCTCACATTTCGACAGCCAGGGGCAATAGCAATCCCGACTATTCGAGGCATACTGCCCATCAGTTAGTCCAACAACACTACTGAAATTTCGCTCTCGTTTTTATTTAGAACACATTATAGATAAAAACCTTGGGAATCTCCTCATTAACCATTTTATTCTGCTCAATGGATTTCATTTTTGGCGGTCAGGCCGCAAAGATCACTGCATTTCAATCTACAGAAAGTGGATCCAATCTCTTCAAGCACCAGTCAACTTGCTCGCTCGGCTGCTGTCTGTTGGCCACGATCTCCATGCTGAAAGAGGCAATTTAATGAAGGTAAGCGATTCTTCCAGCTGGGTCTCAAAATGGAGCCCTAGGTTCAGAGAGGAAAATGTCAACCCGTCAACTTTCCTGTAACAACTCGCGCACTAATGAATGATGGTGACTACTATCGCCCAATGAACCTCCGAGAACTAGTGTACTATAGCGGCTTAGGTATTCATATTATCAGTGCGTTTTCTAGGGTTCGATTCCCGTTGGAGGTATGTAGTACACGGGATACGGAAGCAATCTGCGTCATGAAATTTTCTCATTAGAACCGATTACTCACCGCACGGTGACCAAAACCGAGATAGCAATAAAATGAACAACGGCCAAGCAAACGGATGACCATATGATTCACACTTGTTATACAATTGATTTGTGCGCGTAGGTGGAAGCAGACAGGATGAAAAGCAATAATAAGGTGTAATGGGCTGAAACAAATGTCTGGTGGTTTCTTTCGTTTAGTCATTTTGAGCAACTTGGATAGAAACAGTGACCAATGGATTATTTCAAATATTCAAGGACAGAAGAACACGAATCGATTCGGTTAATTATCGGGCCGGATGGACAGTAGCCAGAGTCATTTTTGCTCATTTGGCGATTAAGAATCACCGACTGAGCCTCCGAATCGCTTTATAGGGTATTAACCAATCCATTCGTATGCGAAACCTAGCGATATCAGAAGCTGTGGCCATAAGACTATTCAATCCAAACACAACTTGTCAAATCTGCCAGGATTTCCAATAGTTGCTGACTCAGAAACAAAGTGACTCTTCGGGACAAACCAGAAGTGATTTGTCCGGTTTAGTTTTCCTCTACATCCTTTCATCAAGTAAACTTCCTCTGACATTTCCCTAATTTGCTTTTCGTATTCAGTTTTCTCAATAATGCTCATTTTGACATTATTCATTGACCACCCCCTATATACATCGCCTGTTCAAAACTCCACTCTAAATAATCTGTTCATGTGGTTTCCAATATTTTCACCTTAACACACTAAACGGCTAGTTCATATGATGCATCACAGCGTTGTGCGTGCAGAAATCACGGAGGTCAAACATATTTCTGAATAGTCTCATAGCCTTATGCTTACCTATTCACGTGAGCCCACGTGAAGCTCGTAAAACCTAGTCGTCTGCCATGGAACTAGAACGCTTCGCTCACGGTAATCAGGCTGTTACATTGTTCTTCCGATAGAACTTCATGCTGGTTTGCACGAAAATGCAACCAATGAGAACCTCGACGGCAAACGGTCGTGAAATCCGAACGTTCCTCGAAAAAGAGTGGACGGGATGTATTCTCCCAATTGGGATATTTCCACTTTGTATGTAAGCACATGAACTGCAAATGAAACTCGAACTTGTTTCACTTTTGTTGTGATTGTTTTGTTGACCTCGTCTGCATAGCTTGAGTCGAAGCCAAGTCTGCACTTACTGGTCACTGGTATCTGCTCACTACCATGTACTAATTACAAGTCCAGATGTTATAACTGCCTCAAGTACAACGTGTTTCGACCCTTCCAGGCTGATAATAGGGATCTGTGTCGGTCAGCCGAACAGTACCAACGGGTACCGAAAACAACCACGAATTAGGAAATCACGTAAATAGAGATTGGTGGAAGTAAGAGACTGACAGGAAGAATAAACGTGATCATGTGTCACAAGCTTTGCGGAGCATTAAGTATGCTTGACTACGATAGTTAGAGGAGGAATTTGCCGATAAACATAATCGTTTGCCTGCTCATATCGTTAGCGTTTTCTCCTTGGATTTCGAACACAGGCTACCACTCACAAAACCTGACTATTCTCAAAGATGGACAATGAGCGTTGAGTGGAAATGATTCTAGGAGTTACTTTGCTTGACCTGATAGCGTCATCACGTGCATTGATCGAGAAAAGATTTGGGCTGTCGCACAACTCCGACAGGATCAAATCAAGACGGGCATAATTACGGTTAAGAAAATCCTTGCTTCGCATGCTGATAATATGAATTTCAGACTGTTTATTTTTTACTAACTAAAATCTCCGGCACACATTTTTCCACTCTTGCTTCTGACCAGGTTTCGCAGAATCAAAATACAAAAGTTTCGAGGTGGAATCTTGCAGAAGAACACAAAATCACAAAAATTGCACTTGCTATTCTGCCAGAAAGGTTACACCGGTCGTCATAGAGGGCCAGAGCAAACGAATAAATATATACCGAGCTTTTAGTCACTAATGCGTTCAGTTGAAAAAAATGATATGCGATTCAGAAGAAGAAGTGAAAGGCCATGACAGCGGATGTTGGATGATAACATTCGTGCTACCAAATACCATGGCTGGTGGTGGGAAATGACGGAATTTTTGTTCTTACCTAATTTTTGGCGATGGTCGACCGGTTTGCATGCTAGCGTTTTGAAGTGAGTGCTGCTGATTATTTCTCCCTACTGACGGCTATCATCTCGTTGCCCATTTTAGCCTATAGCCATTCGAAGCTATTTCGCTAATAATTATGCGCATCGATAAAGTTAAAGCAGACGCTGAGTGATGAATCGTTTTCTTGGCAAACTGTATGTCCGTGCAACTCAAATCGACCAAACTGCCTAGGTTCCCAGCTGTACTTCGGGCTTCTGGTGGAAACTCTTCTCTGTGGAGCTCAAATAGTGTGCATCAGAGATCTAAGACCATTGAAACTCATCCACTGATAGGTTCTATATCATGTATTGTTGGAACATAATATATTGTTGACAGGCAACCCAGTTAGTTAAATAGATAGGAGCCTGATTCAAAATCGTCTGTTCTAGGTTTTCATTCCAGTTTGGACATGATGGATATACGCTGTTCGTGGTCATTAGTAAGTCGGTTGCAAAAGTTGTGCACTTCTTGACGATAATATGGATGTACCATACTGGATGATAGGTCACTTTCTCAACAGATTAGACGTACTGAATAGGTAGAGAGATCCTGGAAGGCAGGATAACAAAATAAGGTGACTATTGTTAACAAACACCAATCTGTCAAACCCATTAATTAATCTGCTCATCAGGAATGCTTACTGGATGGTATCCACAGACATAGTTTTTACCTATTGGCTGGCGGTACTGGCTTGGCTCAATGATGCCTGTAAGAGCAAGCAGGTATTCAGTTGGTTTACTTTTCAAGCAGAATTCGAATTTTAATAACTACTGAATGAAAGTCAAAATCCCGCATCTACATGCTAAATTTTGTTACCATTATTGGTGGCTATTGGCAAACTAGATCCAGCCTAATGTCATTGAAATTTGATCGCGACTAATATACACCAAGGTCGATGTGTGATCAGCCACCAGGACTCATGCTACCTACCGTCGTGTTAATTAATATGTGTAAACGCAAGCATACAAATGTGCAGTGAGACAGTGCAACCTTGATTCTGCATGACCAAAGACGATTGCACGACTCATTGATAGTATAGTACTAGTAGTAGTGGTAGTATTAGTAGCAGTAGTAATAACAGCGAAGTGTTAGTGGTAATGCTTGCAGATAATGGATATCCGGTAGTATAGTTTGCAACGCATTCCTTCATTCTACTTCATGTTCGAAGTATTCCGAACAAATGTGTGAAGCATCACTAACCGGTTGCATATAGGAACTCTGAAACTGAATTTCTCTAAGTAGTTCTTTTCGAACAATTCAAACGAACAATTGCAACTTCTTCCTGGTTTACGCATGAAATCGATGTTTGAATTTGTTTGTTCTTTTCGAATCAGATCATTTGAATTTGAAAAGTTATCGACCTCCGTGTTCTTTCACGGACTCCGTGCAGGCTATCTGAATCACACAAACGGACACACACTGTGTCTTGGGAACTATACCAATTTTTCCCGACAGAATGTTTTTTTATCTATTCTGCGTGATTATATTAGTTAGCCTGCTCTGGCTCTGATAAACCCGACAAAAAGATATTATCTCTCATACTGTCATCTCCTTTTGGACTCCCGTTACGATTTTTGTTATCTGACAGACGAAGGTATGTGGAATGAGCGAACACCAAGCTATATAATAGCGTGCTTGACTGTCGGATCATTCAGAGCGCTCTGTTCGGGGATCTTCATATAGCAACAGATCGTTAATGCGTTTGCCAACCATCTGGTGATGTGACCCATTCGATATTTTCGTCTGTGAATGAACCTACCTGTAATGATAAACAGATGGACCGTTTGTGTTAGAGACCTTGGTCCTGTTTTATCCCACGCGACGATTGATTTATTGGGCAACTCCGACAGTTCGCATCGACATTAATCGATTTATTTATGGACCCAACACTTGAAGCCTTTATCAGCTTAGTGGCTCGTGTTTGAATTGGCGTTTTCGCAATGTTTTAAAGAATAATGAACAGAGTTTAATTTTCCCACGAAGTTATTCCCCAAGCGCACCATCCAACTTCCCCATCAAAAATATGCTCATTAATGTTCTCCTCGTGTGTTCAGGAAAATTAATTGAGGAAATAATTTATGTTCACATTGAAATGTCTGGACGAAACGAATGATCAACGGAAAACGAATATTCATCTATACTTTTACTCTATCTGATAACGTGAACCGCCGTTTCTAACCGAATCCCCCCGGGAGTAAGCCATATTGGCACAGTTCACTTCAGGTTTTCTCCTTAGGCAAAATATTTTTTCAGTCTATGACTGGACCGCATAATCGATCCGCATTTGTTGCCCTTTTATATAATGCGTTTTGTTTTCTATCCTTGTCTAATAACTATTCTTTGTTTCACGGAGATATTTATCACAATGCACCGACATTTATTTCATTGTGATAAAATCACGGAAGCAATTCAAAACATAGTTTTCTCCAAGTTGGGAGTTATCAGCAATTTCTCGCCTCGTTGCAAACGGCAGTTTACAAGGCGTACATGAAACATGACAATGACAATTCGCCCAGAATTTCAATCCGCACGTTTTCGTTTGATTTTCTTGTGCTCGCCACAGGTATCGTGAATCGAGCTTTCAGTCAGTCATAGCCATGTGCATGATCTCATCAAATCGTTCAGCGTTAGAGTGCCGCCCAAGCCCCAGTAACCACTGCCCTTCTTCTCGAGGCGCGCGTTACGATAAAAGAGTGAATAAACAAGGTGAATAGGAAATGGACCTAAACGAGTGAAGGAGAATGGATACCATAAAGTTTAATGCATGGAATCTAGCCAAACTTTGCGGACTCATAGTTCTTTCAGTCATTCTGATTCGACGGAAAATGTCCGCACGTTCTCCACTGCCGGGATTCCCTGCCATATTATTCAACGCCTGTAGTAAGCTGGTTGAAGGGTCTTTCAGACCCCAACCACGGAGACGTGAGACATCTACTCCACCTAAGTTCGTGGTACATTTTCTTATTCTACGATGTCAAGTCATCTGTATCTGGTTTCTTGCACTCCTTCGGAAGAAAGACGACTGTTCATCATACTTCTTACAAGACCCAACCAACGAAGTCTACCAAGCCTGGTACGCTGTGATAGAATATTTTCTGAATCGGTATCCAATACTCAGTTCCTAACATGCACATTACTCGCATGGTCACCCCGTCCAGTCCGCGTGAATCCAAACAAGCACCAAAGACCTGCAAGAGGTGATCATATGCAATCGCAGACTTTAATGAACATCGAGTGCACCAAAGTACAGTCCACGTAACCGCTCGACTTCAGCAAAATATCACCTCGGCCTCACAAGTGCTCTAATATGACGCTACCATCCATAGTCACGAAGACATCGACATAATTCAAACGGCCAGCAGAAGTTGCTGCCGCCCACTTGACTATCAAATTTGATGCTACTGCCGTCTAATTTTCTGACGGCATGTTGCACTTTGAGGGTGTATGGCACATCCCGAAAGGAACTGCAGGTCTTGTGAGTCTGTCTAGTACAATGTGCGGTTTCAAACAGGCACACGGGGTAGTCAGAGACACACGGCTTTTTCCAATTTTCCAGTTGGACGTCCATATCCTGAGTACCTTCTAAAACACCCTCCAATGTCGTTAATGAATGAAGAAATGGGACAGTTATCAAACACTGCTGATCGTTCGGAGACTCGCGACCATGAGAACTCGAGCAAACGTTCCACAGGATGCCAGGAACAGCATTGGCATACCAGCCCAAGGAAGAGCAATGAATAATGCTGTTAGGTCGATTGAATCGAAAGCTCCTTTCAAGTCAAGAAAAACCACAGTTTTCAGACAACAATGAGTTGGACGTTTCGGGTAGCTGAAGGAGGGCAAAATCTAGTCAATGAAATCTTTACTTGGGCGGAATCGCCCCTGTTGTTCGAGAAAGTTGCTCCTATCAACCGACGTCATGCAGCGCAGTGTTCTCGAAGTCAGAACCTCGACCACCAATGGAAATGTCCTAGTTTTTCAGCAACTACTACAGCTACTGTTCGCTCCCCTCTCGAAGGTAGGTACAGTCAGTGACTCGCCCAATTAGAGCGGAATGCGCTCCTTGTTCCAGATATCAGGAAGCAAGACCATACAGGTTTTTATCAAGATACCTTCATCCAGCTTTAAATGAACTGGGGGTGGCCCGTCGAGACCGACTAATTGTTCTTTGACTTTGTGTTTGACTATACATCCAATTCCATTAATTGGTCAAGTGACTCCTCACAAGCATTCGCATTTGTTGTCCTCAGACTAACGATACTGGTGCGCTATTGGTTAAATCTCTCCTTGAACTATTCAGCCAAACTATCAAGCTTCTTATGCCTAGGTTCTCCAGTAACGGAATTTTGCACCCCCTCCATCGGTGTCGTTGATAAGCTTAAACACTGTTTCGCTGTTGTTTGAAACAGCTGTTACTTCAAATTCTTCAGATATCTAAGCCAAACAGCTTTTACGCGCCTCTTGAAGACTTATTGTCATCTGAGGCTGTAGATTTCACCGTATCAAATTCACCCGGTATGGTCGCACATCCAGTGATTTGCTTCTGTAGACTATGCGTCTCCCGAGAAATCCAGCGACTTTTGAGGACATCGGATCTAGAACCGCTGACGAAATCTGCTGCCAAGTTCGTAGCCCTCTTGAATTGATCCAAAAGCTCAAAAAATATTGTTGTTTTTCTGGGTGTTTTACCGCGTTTGGTGATTTTGTTGCCCAAATGGTGCGGACACCAGAATCAGAGAGAATTTCTACAACGAAATGGTTTGTGGTCCACATCGATGGCCATGAAGCGACAACGAAAATCGTAAAACCTTCGTGAACCTGAACAGAACCACTCCACCAGTAGATTATTATGATGCCGTCTATCTCACTCAGACTATCTGCACAGTTAGAGTGTCATATTTCTGTGCGACGCGAAGTATGTCGGAAGTTCACGCAAAAATCCAACGATGGTCTCCAGGAAACTGGAAATACCTCTCTCCATTAACCGAGTCGCAAAATGATGAGGTACAGATAGCAACTAGGCAAGCTTCTGATCTACTAGGTCTTCCAACCTATGCAATAAACATCGGCTGTGACGTCTACAATATCAACGCCATTGGGTTTGCGAGCAAAAGTGGCTAGTGTGCCATAAAACTGGTTCATCTGCATGCCAGCGCCATAGTCTTCCGGGGAGGAGTCTCACCGAGATGGCAAACAGACTGCGCTCAACACAGCCGACTGATCTTTGCAGATTTACAGCGACTGTACTCTTAGTAACCGAGATCCGCCGATTTGAACATTGCATTGACCCACAAATTGAGGTATGCAGGAAATATCTTGACGAGACATAGGGCGCAGTTAGTTGAATTACGCTAGTCAAATCCTGAATGTGTTTTACTGACACCGATTGCCAACGGGCCCATTGTCCGAGCTAAATATGCTTGTTAGTCAGCGAGAACGAGGGTACTAAAATTGAAGGATCTAAGATTCAGAGACTGACAAAGCTCGGTAAACGGAGTGCCAACCCACTGAAAACCACTTATGACAGTATTTGACAACGAACCGTCCCAGTGACCGGGCAAATCACCAGTGGAACAATTATGGTCAAATAGAGCAAGCAAAGATAGAAGGTTGGGAGCTGAAGACACAGGTTAAATGAAAGAAAAGGAACTCTGATAAGCAGCATGGTTATCACCATTCACCCCACACGATGTCCTTGGTAGTCCGGCCCTGATTAGTTTGCGCGACCAAGGATGCAGTATGAAATTATTTTAGACTTGTAACTCATACGGAATCGTAGACGGATACGGCCAGGCAGTATAGCTGCTAAGCAACAAATCGATCACGATTTTCACGCGGAGTCTAACTCTAACAAGCGCCTGTTGCCCAGGCGTCGGTGCGGGTCAGTGTAGCCCATCTAACTGTATCAATATTTCTTCGACTCAAAACTTTGGATCAATCTGTCAGTTCAAACCGTCTGCTATGTGGAAGAACAGGATACTGTTTCGTCATAACTCTACCCAGTGTCCTTCCAGGCAGGCTTGAATCTTCAGCTTAAAATAAGCCTTCTTGTATAGCCGGTTGGGTATCGGAAATTCGTAAGCCGTCAAGCCATTTCAGGATATAGATTTATTGTACGAACAGTCAATCAACGAGAGCCACAATTAGCAGGGTGCAAGTTTTCGTGAAATTTCTTACAAAGGTAGAAACCTCTCAGAAACGGGTGGTCTTGGGATATGAAGCCTGGGTGATCTCAGCTCTTATAAGCGCACTGAGCAAACCATTTAAACGTCCTTGAATTCTCTGCGTGCAATAAATCGCAGTTCAGCATTTTTGTCAAGTCAGTGTAGTCCAACTACATGGATAGTTTACAAGACACATTTTCTGTTCATGATGAAACATTTGAAGGAAACAATACTGCGGGTAATACCCAAGATATGAATATGGTAATCATTTTTGGCGGGAGCACATTCACTTCAATTTCGCCTAATTCCAAGCCCTCTAGAGGTGCTCAGTTTTACGGTTAACATACTGCAAAGCGGATTGAAGTACGAGTTCATAGGATACTGTTTTCATTGCGTATTCGTTCACCTAATGCCAATGCGGTATCTCAGTCTTTTTCAAACTGTTGAAATTCGTCTAAGGTCATAGTAGCAAAGCACAGACCGGAAGTTGATTCACTGCTTAGGGCGATCAAACACACATCACAATAGGCTGTAGCGAATGTCTTCGCTGGGAAATCTACTAATTTGGGACAGCCCCACTGAATATTTCTTCCCATGTGTTGAATTAAATGATCAGATAACGTAATGAAAATGTGCCTCAATTCACAAAAATATGCAGACGTCAATATTCGCCGTGTAAATTTCACTCGGCACTTTCTGATTTCCCATCCAAATCAAGCGTAACTTAAAACGGGGTTTGGTAAGTAATTTGTCTAAGTCCTACTAGTAATTCTTTCCCACCACTCTGCTTTCGGAACACGAGTGGTACACCCCGAGGAAACCATAAGAAGTATCCAACATTTAGATCATACCTGTTGTTCTCTGTGTACCTGCGCAATCGACTGGCTTGGAGACAAACATGCCCAAATATTGGTAGTTGGTAGCCGATCCACGTGACAGAAGTGCGTGATTGCACACGCACTCGTGACTTACTGGTCTGGATCAGCGTCACTGCATCTGAACGAGCGACCCACTCAGTTTTCATTCCTCCAGGTGGGCTGTCCGTTGGAAGTTCTTTGTTTCGAGCAGCATTTGGCCCTCATGTGTTGTTGCGGCAAGCTGTACTTGTTTCTCACTAACTTTTGAGTAGGCTACTATTGTCACACATTCTGCAAATACACGGATGTACTTCCTACACTTGTGACTGATCATATCACAAGTACAGCAACACTGTAAAATCTGAGCGCTCTCTGAACGCATCACTTTGCATAATGGAAGGTCACATTTCGCATCCACATGTCGACACGTGATTTATCTGTCTTCCACGTGTCAAGTCCGAGATAAGCTGGTTAAGGGCGTGGACCTAACGCCTGAATGTCTGTTTGAACGAGGCCAGTCAGTCTAAGACCTCGTCAATTCTGTAATTCAAGCAGTTTAAAACTCGTAAATGAGACATCCTAATGTGAACAACTTAAAAGTCGTTTTCGCTGTTACGGCTGTTTACACCTTCGTGAGCATGTATATCCAATGTTGGACCGCAGAGACGAAGAGACATATTCCAACCGAGTGCATTCCCAGATCGGCAACGTGAAGTATTGAGAATAGGTCGATGGCTTCTTTTGTTCTCAGTATTTGCTTGACTATTTCGATACATCTGCTAGCCGTATTCGTACTAAAGGAGTTACCAAGTTTATCTCACAATTGTTTGCGTTTTTTTGTAATGCATTGCATTGCATTACTCAGCCTTTAAAAACCTCAACTTGTGTTTTATTCGTAATAACATGAATATCAACTAACCTTTTTTCATGGTACAATAACAGCGATAGTAAAAATGCACTCGGAAAAATTATCACAGTTACGACAACTTCAAGTCGGAATGACATTTTCACTGTCTAAGTGAAGTGGCAAAAGCTAACCCAGACAATGGTTTTGTCTGTGCGGAAACCTCGATCGAGTCTAATGACATGAGACATTGGTGGAATCGACACGACATCCGATTGGCAATTAAAAGTGCGGATTAAACTACTACGATAGGATCATTCCTGCTAAGGGGCTCAGAGACGTGAATGTTTTGGGCAAACGATATGGGAAGACGGGTGGTGTGCGAGCAACGGTACCTCTCAATTACCGATGCGATATAATGCGAGAATTTTATAAATATTGACGAGGTCAGTAATTAGGTGTTTGGCCACAGCGCGGCTATTGCAACTGACGCTGAACGTGAACGGATTAATGCATTCCGGACATTAGTTACGCATGCTTTTCTTCCGGTCAGGTAAACGTTAAAAGATGGATTGGGTTGGTCAGTCTATGACGAAAGACCAGAGGTCGGTCTAGAGTAGCTCGGATTGGATTACCAAGGGATCCCACAAAGCAATGATTGTAGGCTTCCGACCATATGACTGAGTGTCGCAGTTGGTGGGGATTTTGCATGCAAAATCTTTTCGATTCTCCATATTTTTTCGAATTATGATCTTAGGACTGTTTTTCACTGTTAATTGTTGCCACAAGGCAACGGTGGAGGACCGCTGCAAGATCATCGGTTGTACAGTCTGAATTGAAATTGAAATAACAGCCTCAAATTATTCGACAATTAATTAGAATCACTCATCTGCAACCACTGATTCGCACAATTATCCATGTCTCGCTTCCGTATTGTGCATTCGACAGAATCCTGCACGTTTTATCTACTGCTTTGTAGAAATACCCATCTATCTGGAAGCTGCCTCTCTCCGCCCCAAGCGGCTGTCTAACATCCAGCAAGCCATCAGAATGTCGAACACGTGTTTTTTTCTGCGGACTAATTACTTTCGGATTTGGTCTCATCAGCGGTGTTTCCTGCTAGTCAGTCACGTGAATCTTACCGCCTTGCATATTTCAGTGAATAAAAATCGAAATGAACTAAATATCGGACATTCGATGACCGATTCGTCCTATTGACCGTCACTGTTTGATCAAAATCGATCCGAAAGAATAAGTTATATAGCCGTGTTAGGGAATAACAGGTCTGAGGAGATTTCGCCTTTTCCCCTCAATTGATGCACTGATTCATTCATTTTCCTATTACTCCGCATTTCACTCAAAGGTAATGACTTAAAGTCTCAGCAGGATAAACGTTTGAAACTTCTTTACTTCTGGTAAGCTCATTGATTGAATGCGAGTTTTGTTGCTTAGTGTTTTTTCAACCTATTCGTCGTTCAACAATCTTATCATTTTTGCCTAGTGATCCTTTTCTCACAGCTGATAAGTCGTATTTCAGATGTGGCACTTTTTGGCTCACGTTTGAAAGCCTTCATTTTCTATTTTGGTTTTCACTATTTTGTAATCAGTCAACTAAATTCCCTGAATGGAGCTGACTGTAATGTATAATCTCCACTTTTCTCACCGTGGATAACACAACAAACTCAAAATCTATTTGTTTTGTTTTTGTTAGGAACAAGAAACCACGGTGAATGATTGCAACTGACAGCCTGAGTGAGTCACTCTGACCTAAACTTAAATACTGGTTTTGGTGGCTCCATGGAAGTTACAACAATTGTTAATGTCATGTGATTTAGGACCCTTCCGGTGTTGAAGAGTCTATCACAAGTTTCCTTCTTCGTGCAAACAATTAATCACAATTTTACAAACAAGTGCTCACAGAAACCGTCTTACAATGATGAACGAGATTGGAAAAGGGATCTCGGAATTTTCGGTCATCCAATGAAAGCATTCGCTGTTGTTTCATCAAACCATAAATTGTGACCAATGACTGGGCTATAATTCTCCCAGAGTTCAAAGGTAATGTTCACCACAAAGTAGCGAAATACGGGTTGCTCGATCGGCCAGGCGTGACTTTCCGATAGGTTGTTATGGAAGTGAAACAAGGGGCCAGTTATACCAGGTCACATGATCAACGTGTTTAAATCAAGTAAGACTGTGATAAATTTGCGGGCACTTGTTTATAACCTCAAAAGTTCAAAAGATACTTCAAATTGGTCGTCATGTTGAACTATCCGTGCTCAAGTGTCACATCACCAACGCTGACCGGTGGAGAAATCAAAGGTTCCACAATAATTCGTGATGGAAAGTAACTGTTTAACAGGCCAGTGAGAATCATAGAGGAACCAAATAGTTGATCAACATTTCATGCCTAACGAGGTTTATCTTAGATTGCAAGGGAGAGGACCAACTGTTAAGCCCTAAATATTACTTTTGCCGTGCCCACTCAGACCTCGAACATCGTTTCGATTCGACCGCACAATCGTCCCGGTCAAATGCCACGATCGAAGCAGGAGGCGAAATACGCGCTTGACAGTTCGGAAATCCATTATAGTTGTTACCCAGCAACCGTGTTTTGTGGTACACATTCAGAACCAGAATGAGCAACGGTGAATAAAACATTCAAAAGTTTCATTTATTGCTACTAGTATTTTCTAGGTGCGGAGAATCATAAACAAATACCATAAATTTGTTTACAAGTTTCATTTGTTAGATCTATTTGCAGACTGTAAGTGAGGCAGTCAAACATGGGTAACCATGGATGTTTACCTAAATGCAAGTGAACATCAATAATAAAATCCTTTTGCAGGACTAATTTCTCAAAAGCGCTTTTAGAACGGTCTCAGGATTTATCATAGTTTAAATTCATAAATGATAAGAGACTCGCTTGTTCAACAGACGCAATTATTTTGTCGAGTATTCTACCTAAAATTACGCATATATTTTTAAAGCTGAAGATAACTATTTGTTAACTGGAGCATATTGGTTTAACTACGGTCTAATAATCGTGGCTGATCACGAACAAGAAGTTTTTCTTTTGGGGAGTGTTGATTTACCTCAAGGTTGACCTTGTGTCAAGGTCATTTAGGCGCAATGTAGTAATCGCTTACATTTTTACGGTGCCAGCGAAGCAGTGAGCAAGAAATAGCAAAATCTTTTGGTGCCCCAATGTAGCAGATAGGGAACGGATTTTAAAACACTTGGCGATTTAAAGTTCTGCATTTAACCTTTTCCAGCATTTTAAACTAAATGAGGCCGCTATTTGTATCACAGTAAACAGATGAACTACACCAACAGCATGATCTTCACGGACGAAATCAATCATATCCGAACGTAATCACTGAGTATATTCATGATAAAATTTCCCGGCAGAAGTTTCTTCCTCTAATCCTGTCGCAGACTAATATCGGCATTTCATGCACCATCATCTAGATACTTTTGTTTAAGTTTTTGAACGCCCTATGTTTTCCCAGATATGTGAAGTGAATTATTAGCATAGCAAGCAAGCAATATAACTATCCTACATAATATCAGAAAATTTGGATCATCTTATTCTAAGGATCCAGTTAGTACTAATTTTGTCATTATTCTAATGGAAATATTCCTTTCATTCCAAGAAGCATCTAACGCGACAAGACATTAGTGTCTTCGAATGAACTCTAGTGTTTCAATCTACAAAAATTTGCTTAAGATATTATCCGGGATAGAGTGGTGGTTGTCTTTCTGTATGAGGCGAATCGGGTAAAAGTACACGTGGGTGGTGGGTATAATTCATACAATGTCATATCTCGGCCTGAATCTTGATTCTCTTCAAATTACGCTTACTGTCTTGGATTGGTAATTAGAGGAGGTTTCCTAACTAATGGACACTGGCTTACAAATTCTATAGCTTCATGAAGTACAAAGTAGAAGCAGTTCCACTTTGCAGGTGCGGGATGCCACATCAGAAAATCCAAAAGTTTACGGAAGGATAATAGCGGGCTAATCGATTAGCAGTGTTTACTGACTGCACATTCCTAGCGAAACCGGCGCTAGATCGTTGCGAATTAATGTCCTTCCCAACGAGCTCGTGATGCGCCATGATTACGATACATATATCGTAGCTGAAAACAGTTAGCGCGTCTGGATGAAAAGCATTTTAAATTGTACAACATTTATGACGACTTTATGAAAACTAATTTTTCAGCCCACCTGGGAAGATGTTTTGGAAAACTGGTTATTTTACAGAATGATGCTCTGTGACAAGTCTCAGTCTAGGATACTAAAATTTTTGACGACTAAGCACTAGGGTCTTACACAGTCCTTTTTAAATTTCCAAGATAACGGTTACCTACAGGGGCAAAATTTTTGCAACTGAAAATAACGGGTTTGGTTTCTGAAAAGTTACTCAACAGAAATCACTTGCTGATCCCCGCACATACAATATTTGATTATCTCATGTTAAACATTACAAATACGAAGTGGCTGATTTGTCGAAACAAACGCCTACCGTCCTTCTCTGGTAACAAGCAAAAGCACAGTTCTGTGTACAGCAGCAGTTCACGGAGGTGAGATCCCACAAACTTCATGTAGCACCTAGCTCAAAAACTACTGAATTCCGAGTATATGTATATTGGAGTAGATGGGGAAACTGTTCCAAACGTGTTTTCAACGTGCGTGAGCAACTGCTGTAGGTAAGAAAAAACATTTTCAAAAGTACCACGTGTGACACGAGAGTGAATTCGGGGAGTGACCGGAATATTTCATACTCAGTGTTCGCAGATATTCATCGTCAGCTGACCAACGATGAGGAGAGCAAAATTCGGTGTACAGAACACACCAAGAAGGATACGAGCTAGAAACCCCTAGAATGTCTGTCGCCAGTCGATTGTCAAGACTGCTCAGTGTTATGCATTTCAGAGACCAAACGAAGGTCGAAAAGCAGAAGTTATTTACTAATAAATGCTATACTCCCAATCGAACGAAACCTCAAAGCTCGAACCATTTACAACTGCTCGATTCCTCAGTTCCACCAATCGAAAAGTTCGTACTGCTGGAAGGATAAACATCCAACTATATCACGAACCTATACACCAAATTAAACGTTTTCATTCAATTAGGACTACATAGTTTTGACGCGATGGAGAATGCACACAAGGACAAATTTAATGGAAATTTGTCAACAACTCATGCAACTCAGATGGAGTTATTGTCCACTCGACAAGGAATTAAAGGTTGTGAAAGAACTCGCAACAAGCCGGGAAACAATCGCCTTCTTGGCAGCTAGCGGTACTGCATTTGCGGTGATCAATGACATCAAGTACCCGGAGGTTCGTCGTTCACGGCCCGATTTGCAAGCCAGTGACATCAAATCCAGTCGAAGGAGGTCAGACTAAAACCACTGGAGGGCTGAATGAATGTGGGAGTTGTATTATTTGTTTTTCCAATTAGGTGTCGAGAATCAGCTCGGCTAGACGTTCGACTCGCAACCGTTCTTCCCGGGTTTGCATCCCAGTTCAGGCGCGGTGGGTAAACATCGTTGATGATTTCTGATATATGCAAATTTGGTGATGATATGGGAAGGAGAAAGGTAAGGTAAATCATTGAGAAAGGGATGAAAGTTACTAAAGAACAAGACAAGCAAATAAAACTTGCAAGGAAGCCAGCGCCTAGTACTTACGGATTTATAACGTATAGGTGCTGCTTATACTCATTGTGATATCAACAAAAGCACCAAACTATTGCTGACACCTTTCCGTCTTCTACGTTTATGCTTACCACTGGGTTGCGATGACCACGGGGTTTCTACCACGCTTCTGGAGCATATTCGAAATGAGGCCGTTTGATGGGGTATCTTTGTGTACAAATATTTCGAAGCAGGTAGACTGATTGAAAAACTGCTGTCACACCGTAAATAATGAGTTACACTTGCCAGGCAGAATAGCTGAATCCCCGGAGAACAGCATGAGCCTAGTGAGATAACGTATGGAAACTTACTCACAATCTGACGGAACAAAGTAAAAGCAAATGAGAGGATCACCAACGGAATTGCCAGTATTAGACCTGTTAGGCGACGAAATCATGAAGCAATTTAATGCAAAGACACTGGAAACTTTGTTTATGTCCATGAACACGATATATCAACCACACGTCTGTGTTAATAGAAGGAGCATAAATGGACCGAATACACGAGGGAGTTAGCTCCCAGAATGTTTCGCTGAGGAGCAAAATGACTCAAAGTTATACCGTGGTTGTGTATACTTATTGTTACACAACGAAAGGGAAATACAGACAATTTTCTGTAGAAAACCAACGACAACGGATGGCGTACTCAATTTCAAAAGCAGCCCTCCGACCTGTCTTCGACAAAATTGCGTTAGTCCTGTTATGCTGTATTAAAATGCACTGCATGACACATCATCCATAGAATCAAAAACGATTTAGATTCAAACCAGTTTTGCTTGTTCAACAAAAGTTTTGGCTCGCACCAGTGTTGATTCGGGAATTCTTTCGATGTTATGCATTCCAATTAGACATCTGCCACTTCCAGGTCTAGCTCAAAGCATTTCGCTAATAGAAACAGAATCCGAATACAACATGCTGTTCGGACGTACATGAGGTGGTTAATACTTGCTAACGCTTACGGATTAATTAACACGGACCTCCAGTGCTTTTCTGAGGCTTTCCAACTGTCTTATCTCGGATCACACCTCACCCATATTTGATTCCAGTTCTCATTCAAAGGGAACCATCAATTCCACTTGCGCACGAGTTCGCGTTCGTCTGAAACAGGCTTGAACAAAGACGTGAAACTCTATTCATGACTCTAGAATTTTCACTTGGAACTCGGCCTTTTCTTCTCTGATTTAACAGGAGAGGTCTTTCCACTCTGTCATTCAACCATTCATGTTGTCATTCGTTGAATTCATTCTAAGAAGACAGTGTTTAATTTAAAGCTCGGAGGCCGAGGTTGCATCCAGTTCCTGAGGTAAAGTCTTTCAGTCATTTCGTACAGGATCAAAAACACTTCTAATTTAAGGCAAGATAATGATGACCTCAATCTGGACAGTTAGCATCGAGTTTTCTGCGTTACAATGGTGAAGTCCCTGTTCATTAAAAATCACGTGACGACTACTAATTTTGATTTAGTTTTTTGGTTTTTTACTTCCTTTAATAAACCAAACAACAATGTACATCATTTTCCAGGAAGGAGGCCGCGGCCAACAAAGGGCTGCCAAGTGAGGAAGTTGACCAGCGGTGGGAAGAATCGAACCGGCGACCTTCATATCCAAACGCCTCGACCTTATCCACGTGGCCACCGCCGGTCAACTAAGCTTTTGCTCAACAGACAGCCTTTCGGACTTTATTCTAAATGCACAAACCACGAGTCATCCGGTAAACGTCACAATTTGGGTTTCGTTCTCACTAGAGCTCACCATTGTCGTGCATTTATGGTCGTACACAGAGTTGGAACCCAGGTTCATGGGAGATTACTTCTGATTACTAATCATGCAGCACTAATTCCAAACTTACCACCAAGGAACCATGGAAGCACTGCACTCAGGGGTCGACCATGTGGTGAACGAACATCTGTGTCTCACAGAACCCATTTTCGGATAATGGGTCCAATATCATGTAGCATTGATGATCCACAAATTATTGCAAACTAACCCAGGTAAGCTAATAGATAAGGCATACCCTTAACAGTCATTCGTTTTGGGGTCGTGCCGTTGTTCACACTTATGCACCTTTGATGGTAAATAACGAGGATCATACGGTTAAACCTTGCTCTTATGGTTCCCTACTGGTGAGACGAGCATCTTGGATAATCAGAGATAGGGAAATCACGCTGAATCCTATGCCGCTGTACTCTATCCCCAAGTCCTTAACGCCACTTACCGGGTCTGTGATATGCAAGCCTTAGGCGCGCGCTATTGTAAAGCGATTAACCCTTGGAGGGAGGTAACAAACGACCTTTGCCCGCATCCACAAGTATTTTCGACTCAACAGCTCCATCAGATGCATCTGTTTTTATCTCTTCTGAGACCTCCCTTCGTGGATCGTACCAACTTAACATGGTTCAGTGCAGAAGTTGAGCTACTATTGACCAGAGGATAGATCACTGATAAAATCAGGAAAAATGGCTCCCACACGCTCCTGTAGAACCGCACTTGTGTCAATTAGCATGACAGAGCATTTATGTTAGAACGTGGCGCAGACCATCCTCCTGGCAAGAAACTCAGCCTTTGTTATGTTTATATTCTGATCCCGAAAAACTAACCTGATTGGCCGCAGGGATGATAGACGTCTACTTACTTCCGTCCAGTCTTCGAATGAGTTCATCCAAGACGCATAAGAGTTTAGCAAGAGACAACTTGCTTTGTTTAAACCCTGCTAATGTGGACAAAGCTTAGAGTGCTTTATTATATAATGACAGAGCTAGTTCCAGCTTACCTTCTTCATCCTCTTGCGCGGAATCCTAGTAAGATTCTCGAGCCCGTAAATCTCCGCAGTCAGATAAACTCCTCCCTCATAAGTAGTCATTACCATCGCCCCATTCCAGTTTCTTGGTACTACACTGTGTTCTGCAGCGGTCTGGAATAATTTGTGCCCTGATCTGGTGATGATGCCTCTTAAGCAGCTTGATAAAAACTACACGAATATCATCTTGCCTAGCCGAACTATTCTAACCTTACATGCATTCACCTCAGCTACCTCAAACCTCCGACAATATGTGATGACGTCTCCCGCACTAGGGATCTGGGTTCACCGAGGTCGGCGCTGCGCAGGCTACCGAAATATTTGGCCAGTAAATTTGTCTTGCACTTGTCATTCGCAATGATCTAGTCTTCTCTCTACAGCGATCCAGTATCAATGAGCATTGAGACTGTACGGAAGCGTATTATTTATTCGGTTGCCTTTTGGCACACTGAACCAGCTTAAGCTCATGCTTGTACTTCCATTTTGAATCATTTTTACTAGCCCATTTCGATGCCGCGCATATTGAATCGAATTTCGCTAGTTTTAAGCATTATTGTGGTTTCGCTTTGGTCACGGCATCTAATGACCCAAACGTTGGCCACCTCCACCCAAATCGCCTTCCCTTTGAGAAATGGTTTTTAAGTGTCACGGAGCTGTTTAAGTTTTTTATCATTCCTTTATCACTGCTCCATTGCCTGTTTCAGAGTAAATTTGAGTCAGTAGCCCTGAGGCTTCCTGCTCACTTAAGAGTAACCTTGGGTTGGCTCATGAACAGAGTAATTTTCATGGGTACACGACCACCCTCATCCAACGGCGAAAAACAGTGAAGGTCTGTGTCGTACCTCCTTTCATGACTTGCTGGACGCGTGAGTCCAGTAGAATGAGCGCGCCCATACCCACCAGGATTCAACATTTAGGGAATGAGGAACCGCCGATCATGATCCTGAAACCTGGGATGGTCCAAAGCCGCATTAGGTACCAACGGGACAAGTCCGGTAACGGGGCTGCTATCTACTATTCATAATCGTAGAGTGAACCAGGTACGAAGACCAATCAGTTCTGTACCGGATATCCTCGTTAGTATTTTGATCCAGTGCAATGGTTTGTCATAATTCAAAGAATTTTTGTCCCACGTGTTGTGCATTTTTCACTGAACAAGTCAGTGCATGATAACTTGTAGACCCACGCAATCAGTTCTCTGTTTATAATGCATTTACGCACAGCATGTCTTCGTTGTGGTCATCATCCAGCGTCCGATATACGTAAGCCAACGGAATTAGGAGTGTAACTGCTGCCACTTAAAACTGCCGGGCGAATACTATGACGTAGGTTTCAACGTTGTTGGTTCCCTCTCTACTGAGGATGGCCTCATTTCCTCCAAGAAAATCAAGGTTTTAGCCCTGACGACAGATTGAGATGTCTCTTCGCACCGCGTCTGGTACTCGGTACGCTTTGAAAACCGAATTTCACCGATGATGAACGCGAATAGATCTCCTTGCAACCAACTGCAGGATGCTGGTGCAACTTGTTTTTGCTGTTCTACATGTTAGTGTAGAGCGTAATGGCATTGGCTTATCTGCCTGAGTTTGTTGTTTCCGCTACTCTAGCTGGGGCATAATGCCAAAACGGGTACTAAGTTTTTCCTGCCATGGCCGGTGCAAAAGAGCACACTGAGTCGAGTGCAGTCCACACTTTACACACCCTTTCCATTCCTCAAGGAAGTAGCAGCCACAAATCCTCTATTGTGTTTTACTTCTTCATCTGCTTACAAGCATCTCCGATAATCATCACCTCGCAGTAGATCCTCGAGTATTTGTACTTTCGGCAGCGATAGCTTGATTGTAGCTCGACGAGGAAATGTTCCATTCTACTTTCCTTAAAGTCTTTGGAGCCACCTGTCCTAGTTGCAACAACCTTACTCCTTATCCAGTTACGTAACACCATTTACTATTTGATACCCTTTCCTGTTATGTGAACTTCTATCAAAACAAGGACAAAAAGCCTATCTCCAGTTCCGTCTCCTGGACATTCACCTTTCTCTATGGAACTTGAGAAGTTGTTCGCGCCCATTCTGTGAAGAGGTGCTTTGCGAGTACTTAAGATTAGCGGTTTATCTTTCGATAAGCAGTTCGCCAGCCGGACATGGAACCTTACCAATAGGGTGGTCCAAGCTATTTGTTCCTTCATTGGGGCCTGTTTTTTAACAGAATAGGAGACAAATACTAGCCATATGAAATCGGTCATCATACTGCTACACATATGGCAATTATCCGCACCGCTCCCACTGGATATTGAAATCGACCACAGTCCGACCTGTTCAATGGAAAAGATCCCAGAGGCCAAGACGACTAATCAGGTTTAGTTTACATTATCCAGTCCCGCCGGTGGGCTAAACACCGGTAGATAATGGTGTCTTCACGTACGTAGCCGAGTCTTTAGGTGAACCGGGCAAAATGCCCAAACGTGAAACCACTGAGCACGAATGGACCATCAAAGTATTCGCCCGGGCAAACAGAAAGGTGACTCATCCTTTTTTGGATATGCTTTGCCCGAACAAATAATTCAGTCGACATGATCGGATTGATAAATGTTACGTCAACCTTACATGACATCCTAAGAGAAATGGGGAGACGGTCGGACGAACATGCATAAATAGCGATCACCTTCAGTCAGGTGTGACAACGAGACCTGGTTTGGATCGAAAAGACACAGTAAACTTTACAACTCGGTAGATTCTTTCTGACCTCTATCATACACCTATGTACCCTTTGTGTAAAAGGAATGAAATCTGTATTCTCTGATCAACATTGTTATCTAATTAAGGTCAACATGAGTCACGAGCCAACTCTACATGAACAAATTTGCTGCCGAAATGAAACGAAAAACTGTCCGGCAGTATTCGCAAGAAGCGAAATCAATAGAAATCGAAAGCAGTTATCTATTGTAACAAATGAAATTCATTACAGTATCACAGTAAAATATCATAAAGAGCAAAACTGGACTAGTTTTTCAGACACTAATGCCACTCGCCGAACAGGTGGTTCAGTCAAAAGGTATTTTTTTTGGGGGGGGGATAAAACTCCATGGACTGGACAAAATACCCGAATCGTCAGCTTTGTTCTTATGAGACAAGACTGGTCTGTTCCAAACTCTATTACACGAGGCTTATAAAATTTGTGCTGACAATGATTCGACTGAAGAGGAAGCAATCAGAAGCTTGTCAGATTTCATTATCTTCCAAATATTCAAAACTGGAGGAAAATGAAGAAAATCCGGTTCGTAAAACGTATTCGTCTAGAAGCAGATTGCCATATTGACGGTCTCGGTAGGCTTATCAGTCAGCATTTGTATTTTGCCAACATGCCCCGTTATCAGGATTTTGAACCGGTAATTTTTCTCCGAATTGAATGAATCGTTGTGTATCAAACGGCCTCAGGAGGGTTATCCGCACTTCATCATAATTTCAGCCATGTCCATTCTTTCGATTTCGTGGATTTAGATGGCAGAAGAGGTTGCGTCACTTGAAATCCAAGTAAAGTGCAATATGCTCAAGGGCAATAGTATTAGACGTTTTGTGGCCGGAAAAGTCACAAAGGAATCCAACTAATTTGATCATAAATCACCCAGTATATTTTAGAGAAGAAACATTGCATCATTTCACGGTACATGTATCAGTTTATCTGCCATAGCAACTGCCAGAAATTGGGAAGTTACGCAGACTCCTGGCCTAACTTGTAGAAGATCCAGCCAGAATTTTTGGGAATAACATGATCAAACCTTTAAACTGACCTCGTTCTTGCCGGTTTGAAACATTTTATATTTTATCACCCCGAATTTTGATTTTATTGGGTAAGCTAACCTAGCAGATTGATTTCAATGAACACTTTGTGTGTTGTCTACAAATTAATTCTCGTGGATACGCTTTGTGTATGTGGTTTATCCAACTAAGTTGGTATCTCGGAAAAAACGGGAAACGCCCACATGATTAATTTATTCCCCAAACAAAAAAACAAACTAATCGAATGACTTTGATTCGAAGACATGTAATTAGTCGGTGACTTTAAGGTTGGACAACTTTGTCATCTCTTTACATTTCGTAACTAGTCCTAAACCGTGTCTTTTGTCTCCCCTAACCCATAGCTTTGTTTGTATAAATTAGTGAGTGTAATTAGAATGGACTGAGTACGTCACAGTCGACGAAATTGTCGCGGTTGTCTGTATTATTCAAATTTAGGAAGATGTTTGAAAGAATAAACGATAAGGGAAATAAATTAAACACTTTATTTCCTAAACGCATTTCTGTTCTTCTCATGTGACCTGCTTGTAGACTCGAGACAAAAAATAAACGGGTTTTGAAAATTTAAGAATGAAGCGCAGGAAAGGCATTATGGTTGCCAGCTTTTATTTCTGTCTTCCTGTCTTTTTCCGACACACGTGAATATCTGCACACACACACGCACACACACACACACAGGAACACATACACACTAACAAACACATCCATCAACACATATGCTCTTACACATTCATGGACGTACACATGCATAGAAACGTCCGAATTAAGGTTAGGGAATGCCCAAGTGAGCTAACGTTGGCGCATATTGCGTTGTATTTACTTTCGACTCAGATGCACATTGTGAATGCCACTTTTCACCCCACGCACAAGCGTGTTTCATACCGGTGTAAACGGCAGTCGTATCCTATCCTGATGTATGCACCACACGCACACATGGACACGGTGAGGAATGAGACACTGCCAGTAGATTTGGCTGTATGCGAGTTCTCGATCATCTGACTGAAAACTGCGTGAGACTGGTGGGTTACGATAACCGAAAAGTCGACGCTTTATTGCTTTCACCGACTGAGCAGCTTTGGACGAATACTGTTTGTTTTCTGTTGCTTTCCCCATACGTTTCGTTTGCGGATCTACCAAAATGAGAAGTATATAAATTTCATCATTGAGCTCGCTACCCGTTGTAGACTGTCAACAAGGGAAATGGTCAGCTTTGGGCGAAATCTAAATCCAGACATTCACTTCAGTATTTACTATATTCCTCGATGGACGGCAGTCAGTGATGGCAGCTGACTATCAGCCTGGGAGTAGACAGCGAGTGCGTGGGAATACTTCTCATCCGAACCTTTGTGCCGTTGTCGTTAGGTGGTGTGACCTTGAAACTGGTGCAATACTTGTCTACAAAACAAAATTTCCGCTCACGTAATATAAGGTACAGGTAACCATTTAGGTTCGCATGTCGTTTGAACAGCTGCGTTAAGAATCGGACAGCCTTTGGAACTTTTTATCACACGACAATCAATCGTCGCCACGGTTAGAACTAGTACTTATTCGAAACAATGCGTGTTATCATTGACGGACATGCTTGGACCATCGAAGGTGGAATTATAATCCCAACTTCCAAATACGACCCAACATGTCAGCAAAAGCAAAACAGCGGCTTAACAGGCTGCTTTAAAGTGCACCAAACCCAGCAGCATGACTTCCTTATCTTTGTATGTAATATTGAAATTCGCCTATGCAACGAATAACGTGGACTTGCTTACAACTCATGAATTCATAAAAAACTGCATATAATGAGCTGTGGTGGTCAGATAGAAGAGATGCTGGTCACCCATAGTGAACAGACCTTCGAAACTCAGGTCCGCCAGTCACTTTGGCGGTAGACGAAAAGTAGATGTCACGTGGCTGGATGCCAGGCCTGACCTATTGAGGCCCTATGATGATCTATACCACTTCAAGTTTCAGATTCACTGGGGCTCGTGGCCTCCACCGCTCCCTTACCCTCGTGCATTAATTGGACCCCAGTGGTTATGAGGCTTGTTCCTCTCACCACACTCATGAATGGTGTATGTAATAAAAATAAAGAAGAAAAGTTTCAAGTGATTATTTGGTTCAAACTGCAGATTTCAGTTTTTTCCCTCGCGTTCGTGTTCATACAAAAGAAGTCAAATTTGCGATATGTGAAAAGTCCAGCAGTATTCTTCTTACTGACATAATGCCATCGATCGTTGCTTTTTTACCCTGTAATCGTAGATTCGCTCTTTCCGGTCACATTATCATTAGCAAGAACTGCGTAGAACTTACAATATTACTGTTAATCTTTTCTATGAATAATTTATTCCTCTTCTTCTCCTCTCGATAAGCGGAAATTTTCAATGTATTTTAAATGACCTTGATTACGCATCATCATTTCACTTTTCATCGTCTAATTCTGTCACTATATTGCCATACGCGGTCCGCACTTTGATCAGCTACTCAAGATTAGCGCATCCCAAAGCACCACTGGTTAAAAACTTTTTCAGATCGGAACTATACTGACAGGATATTTGGTAATGAATGCCTATTCTTTGTCAACTCGCTGACCTATTGGAATCTGATACGTTTCTACGTTGCGACAAGTCTCACAGCTTTGGTTACTGGCCCTACGCTATCCCGTTCAAAGGGCTCTGGTGTCCCGATCAGTCTGCTACTAACTCACTTTTTAACTGGTTTTGTTTATTGTTGTAGCATAGATAAAATCTGGCTGATTATGTAACTTTACCTTATTTTCATAACGAAATGCAGTTAGCGGGTGTTTAACCACTATTTTACCATGGGAAGTATTTATGCCAAATATGAGGGAGTAGTTTCACCATACGTCTTACCGCTCGATTTCGCCATCAGTTGAACGTCCAACTCTCCATTTTTCATCTACCTGCCTTACCTTCGAAAGGGCTCAGATACGGGGTCGGCTCTCTGCGCGAACCAACGACCACGGTGATTAATCGTGGACTGAAATCATGACCTCGGTTGTCGTTGCTCTGTTACAAGTTTCCGGTACCTAGACAAATTAATAACCAAGTTAAACCCAAAATTTGTCAACCAACGGCTTTGCCTTGGTCACCACTGTAAATCGCTGCACATGCATGGCTGCAGTGCCATCGAATCATGGTCAAAAACACCACCGACGCATTCCGATTTGCAAAAAAACCCATGAGATTTACAACTGATGTAGCGTCAGCTACTGGGGACCAAATCACTACCTTCTCCGATGCATTTTGTAGTCACTCAGATGTTCCTTTTTTGGACTGCGTCCTTACCGTTGGCAATGTACCGCTTCCGTTTTTCAGAGAGACGATAATTCTCTGGCTGCCACGAGCATTCACTTAAATGGTTGAAGGACCGTTTCTCCACGAAAACGCATTCCACCGATGTAGGTGGGACATTATCTGAAAATGTCTTATCCGGTCTCAGTGTACTCCGAAATGTGGCTCTTTCTTCCTGCCCGATTGCAGCACATACCGATGAGTTCCCCGTTGCTCAGTTAGTTTTGGCTAGGCTTGCATTTGGCTGATTTGATTTCAATGAATTCATCGGAAGTCCTTTTGCATTCGTCGTCTACCATTTACCAACATCGAATATCAAGAGTGTATCCCTTCCGCCACGTCTTGGTTTATCAAAGAAATTTCTAACTTGCATTGCTCCCCTTGCGCATACAAATCCGGTGAAATATGTTTGATGTTTCACTACAGCACAAGTTGCATTGCTTTTTGCAGGTGAATGCCACAGCTGGAGACCTGCTTATTCCATCACATCTAGTTTGAAAACCACGGTAGTTCAGTACTCCAGAGTTCACCATTCTCATCTTAGTCAAATGGCATATTTTGCCGATCACTCTGTATTGCTTCCCGACATTTTCCAAGGTTCACTAGAAACGAATTTCATCACTCGTTGCGCAGGATGGCACATCGTCCATTTCGATTTCGGGATTGCCTTAAACGGCTTGGTCGTGTAGCTAAACACTTGCCGCATAAAAGGACCAGCCGTACTGGCGCACATCACTTTTACCACCTGGCACACGATTCGCAACTTGTTCTCCGAGTCTTCGTCGGTTTCATACACTAAACCTGTCCGGATATGAACATGTTTCCGGCCCGCTCTTGTAGAGCACGAAGCCCATCATTTAGCTTCTATCACATAAACCAACAAGTAAGAGCATAATTAGTTCCGAATTAAAATTTTGTCCTGCTTTCCCATTTCAATTTGTCAACTTTTTGGCTAAAATGCATCGTGCCAAGGTTGATGTGAAAATAAACACAATGATTCTAATAATTACTCATATCCGGTGGGGTAGATCCTATTGAGGCGTGGATTAGACCCAAACCGACTGGTTAGGTGATTAAGCTTTTTGCTGCTGTCGGCTCCATTTCACACATCCCTCATCTTAATGACCGTGTTCATTAGAAGTGATAGGACGTCTGATCACGTGTCTTCTCTAATTTGCTTCAAATTTCTTTTTCTCGATTTTCATAGGACAATGAACATAAAGACTTGGCTGTCTTCAGTCAGCTAATATGACTAATTCCCACCCGGCATCCTATTCCTTCATTACCAGGAGGCCTCAGTCGCGACGAATTATGAGCGTGTTAGATAGGAGAAAGGGCATTATTTTCTAACGAATCAATACAGGCTGTACCCTGCAGGATACTAGTTCTCCGTGAATCACCTTTTGAATTTCCAGTTTCCTTCAAACTGCTTCTGCACTGTTTTGTTTACGAAATTGTTTTTTGAACTGGTTTCACCAAATTTCATACTGTTGACATGTAGAGGTAGGTCACGGACTGGTCTATTCAAAATGAGAATAGTCGTTACCAATACTATCGACATGATGCCTATTACGTAGTGAACCAGTGAATCGGGATTTGGTGTTGCTTTCTTTCGGACAGAGAGTAAATGACTGTTATTTGTGCAACGGATACACAGTTAGCCTATGCATTCGCTTGCCAAATATATAATATGTAGGAATTTTGACATGCTTACATTCACGGTGCTCATCTGCTCTTAACCCTATTAATTAAAGTCATATATACACATATTCAACTACTCGTAATATAATCTAGGGTCATCGTGAAAGCAGGATTTACTATGCGAATGACATTTTCTGTTCCACGGATTAGCTCGATATGCATTGCGTCAAGATCGTCTAGGAATTTATCAATAAAGTTACTCGATTTCATCCGGCGATATTTTTAGCAATCTGGATTGATTTAAAGGAGTTTTTTGGAAATCCACCTAACGATACATTTCTCATCGAAACAAGCCATGGAACTATAGTCATCTGAAAACGCTGAATATTTTTGCCATTTGAAACAGGTTGTTTTATTCTGTCTGAAAACGAGAAAGGCACAGAGCAAGATAGCAATATTCGATTTATTTGCGGTCTGTTACAGTGTAAAAGGGAAAACGTGATATTTTGTATTAGAAGCAGGAGCCTGAATGATTTCATGAAATAATTCACCATGTGATATCATCGCCCAAATCCCCATTAAGTAACAACGAAAACGCTGTGCACCAAACGCGCATTTCAAGTCAAGAAAGACTACGATCGTAGGACCGGCGATGCGTGTGGCGTGTTTTCAGTAACTGTCGAAGAGCGCATATTTGGTCGATGCAACCTCGACTTGTCCGAAATCCGGCCTGTTATTCGCGAATATTACTCCCGCGAATCGGTGTCAAACGGCGCAGCATTGTCGAAGCTAACACCTCGGTAACTATCGGAACTGAACTAATCCCACGATGATTGTTGCGGTCACTCCGTGTAACCTTCTTGAAGATGCGTATAATCAGTGACTCACCCCACGATAACGGAATATGCTCCTAGTTCCAGATATGACGAAGCAAAGAGGTAAGTGATTTCACCAGCACCTCTCTACCCAATTTGAAAAGAACTGGGGGAAGGTCTTCGGGACCCGTAGCTTTTCCCGTCTTCAGAAGCCGAATATTCGACTGCACTTCCACTTCCGTTGGGGGATCAAGTGACACCTCCCAAGGATTCACAGCTCCAGACGTCGGACTAAATACGTTAGCGTGTGGCCAGCTAAACTGATCACTGAAATGCTCGGCCAAACGGTCCAGTCTTTCCTGTCTACCATGGATGAGCTCTCCATTCTTATCGCACACGACTTCACTAACCGAAGTTCACCGCCCACCGCTGTCGCGTATAAGCTTAAACAGTCTTTGACTGTTACCTGAAGCGGATGCCACTTCCATCT